>CM039514.1:45927962-45941004 GCA_022432975.1 Begonia masoniana | reverse complement strand
TACACTCAGCATCGTTCGTCTGCGCTTCTTTAGTTTGCTCCAGGAATGGTAGGCTGTAGGTTATGGGCTGAACGTATAGCTGATAGCCTAAGCTGTTCTAGATTAACCCTTTGGAATTCGACTCTAAGGAACGGCATATTGGAAAATCATAGCGATGGTTCGTGTTGAGCTGCTCAAAAGCAATCTGCCACCCATTGCTTTGCGGGGGATAAGTATTGATCTCGAAACGCATTCGTCATTAACAAATTCCAAACCATCGAAGCTGCATCATGTTAGTTCCTTCTGGTGTTAAGATATACTTAGGCTCTTATGATCGAAAATATCTCACAAGTTTGTCCATACAGATAAGCCGCAAATCTGCAGCGAAAAAACTCTGAGCTTAATTCCAACTCATGCGTAGGATAATTCTCTATGTGCGTTCAACTCTCTAGAAGATAAGCTATTACTTACCATCTTGCATCAACACACATTCAACCCAATCTTGGAAGCAGCACAATAAATGCTAAATTACCATTTTTTCAACAGGAAGTGTTACCCTTTGACACTCAGTTGTTAAGTCGAGACATGAAGGTTATTGGGTTTTCAATAACGTCGTGCTGCGTCACTTCAAGTTAAAACGTTTAATGTGAAAGGATAATTGTGGATCCAAAACACAAGTCATGAACACTCAACTCGCATTGGGATTGATTCGTCAACTTTTGGAACAAATCATTGAAGGAAGTTTTATATTCATCAAAAGCATTACTTAAGTATTAATACGCGTCCATGAAGGTATTGGGTCTTTAATACAGTCTTTCTCGTCACTTCAATTTAAAACCTTAATGTGATGGCGAACTTAGGTTCTAACCACAAGTTCATGTAACACTCAAACGCCTTGGCTTGATTCGTTGCAAACTCTTTGGAAAAATCGATGAAGTGACGTTTCTTATACTTCATCAAATGCATTAGTAAGTTGTAATTACGAGTCCATGAAGGTTATTGGGTTTTCAATACACGTCGTTCTCGTCACTTCAAGTTAAAAGTTAATGTGAAAAGGATTCACTTAGGATCTAAACACAAGTCATGTAAACAACGCAACCGCCTTGGCTGATCGTTTCAAATCTTTAGAACAAATCGTTGAAGTGAAGTTATTATACTCATCAAACGCATTACTAAGTCTTAATTACGAGTACATGAAAGTTATTGGTTTTCAATACAAGGGCGTTAATCGTCACTTCAAAATTAAAACGTTTAATGTGAAATGGATATAACTTGAGGATCTAAACACAAGTTCTGTAACACTCAACAGCATTGGCTTGATTCATGAAATCTTTTGGAACAAACGATTATTAAGTGAAGTTTTGATACTCATCACAACACATTGTACTAAGTCTTAATTACGAGTCCATGAAGGTTATGGTGTTTTCAATACACGTCTGTACTAGTTCACTTCAAGTTAAAACGTTTAATCGTGAAATGGATACTGAGATTCTAAACCACAAGTCATGTAACCCACTCTAACATCATTGGCTTGATTCGTTTCAATCTTTTGGAACAAATCGATTGAAGTGAAGTTTTTATACTTCATAAAAGCATATTACTAAGTCTTAATTACGCGTCCATGAAGGTTATTAGGTCTTCCAATACACGTCGTTCTCGTCACTTCAAGTTAAAAACCCTACATGTGAAAGGATAACTTCGGTTCTAAACTGATGTAGTCAGGAGTGTTAACAGGACCACAGAAGCAATAGGGAGCCAAGATCCATTGATGAATAAGGAGGACCCAATGACGAGATCACGAACGAAAGAAAATAACAAAAGACTACAAATTTTAATCAAAGACATCCAAGAAAAGGAAATATCACCAAAACGTGCAAAGAGCAAACATTACTAAGTGTGATGAGAAGCAAGACTGGAAAAGAAGCCCCAAAACGAAAGACCAAAAGAAAGTCTCAAAAATAAAGACTTCCCACATGGTCACCCAACATTGCACTACTCTCGCCCAAGAGTTTTTAACTTAAAGTTATTAAAAGGGCCACACCATTTGGGATAGGCCACAATCTGAATTAAATCTGAGACTCACGTTATTTTACACTAAGTTCCGCGGCCACATCACTTGCCCACTTTCCAATTTTCCTTATCGTATTTTTGGAAAATTTCCCTATTGTCTAATAGGGATTATTTTGATTATTCTATTAGGTTTACCTTATTAGTTTATCCCTTGCTATTTCAGGGAGGCGTATAGATTTTTAGGGACTTTGAATGAAGTGATTTTCTTAAGTTTTGCTTTGAGGTGAGATCTTATAATTCTCTTCTGGAGTTCTGGAGCTCACCGAACTGATCTTCTTCGGTGTATTCTTGAAAAGATCGAAATTGATAGCCTAGGTCAACCCGAGTTTGGTTGGGTCTAGCTGCTTTTTAGAATAAACTTTGGTTCATAGCTAGCTCGATTGGGGTCAAGTTCTTCTTCTTATTCTTGAAGCCCATAAAGGCATTATTCCCTTTGAATTCCGTTATTGCGTGTTGGGTCTAGATCTCGAATATTTAGGTTCATTCATTTGGTATCAAAGCGAAGGTTCTTCGATCAAAGGAAGCTATCTTTATCATTCTTGTCTTCTTCTTTTCTGCGACACACACCTTCGATTATTCTATTTTTCGTTTTAGTTCAAAAAAAAAAAAAAATTCGAAAAAAAAAAAAAATTCCGACACATTCAAAAAAAAAAAAAAGAAGCTCTCGTTTGTTAATAACGAGAAAAGTCTTTTGTCTGCCAAGCGCGAAAGGACATATCTTTGCTTGTCTCGAACCCAGCATCCAATCTCAAGTCGGATTTATTCTGCAAGTTTGCCGGGTTTCAAAAAAAATTAGTGAGAATACCCTCCATTGTACGAGATTCACAACCGGAAACTATTCAAGTTCTCAAAACGTTATATCCAGAGATCGATTATAGCAACACTTTAGTTGGTTGACTTTAATTATTCTCGAAAGTTGGATTTTAAGTTTGAAAGTTGAAATTTCGTTCACTGTGGATTTACATCTTGAATTGGGTTCTAACTTAAGAACCTAAAGAAGAGAGTGAGTGGTAAAAGACAAGAGTGGAGATTACTTATAAAAGTCAAATTCGAGCGAAAACCGGTGAATTGATCATTGAAGAGTGTAAACACCGTGATGGGAGAGGAGAGGTCCATTTAAATTTTGCCATTTCAATTCAGTCATTTAGAATTTAGTAGTTCAATTCAGTCATTTAAATTTCCGCATTTCAATTCAGTCATTAAATTCGCATTTTAATTCAGTTTATTTAGTTTTTATTTCGCAATTTACCTTTGGTTATTATTAAAAAAAAAAAAAGAAAAGACAAAATCGGAATCATGAGGAGGAGAGGGAATGAGATTGATTAAAACCATGTTCATGAGGGCCATACACGATCAATACGAGGCTTTAATCGCAGGATGGAACGTTGGACTGATACGTCACCTCCCAATCCTCGTGAAAAAAAAGTTTGACGGACTACTATGACCATTATGAAAAACATAACGAAAGGAAAGATACGATAAAGAAAGATCGAGCAAGAGGAGATTCTAGGATACAAGGTTAACATCCCAGCCTTCAAGGGAAAAAAGTGATCAAGAAGCTATGGAATGGAAAGGAAACCGTCGATTCTTTATCGAGATCGAAACTACACGAGGAAAAAATAGGGTTTAGGTTGGTCACATGGAGTCACCGTTATTGCCGCATGTGGTGGGATTCAACTAGTCAAACTCGTAGACGAACGGAGAAAAACCCCAATCGCCACATGGGGGAAAGTGTAAAAACAATTATGAGAAAAAGGTACGTCCCCTCATATTCCTATAGGGAGTGTGTCCCCGAAAACTTCAAGGTCTTACAAGGATATAAAAGTGTGGAGGAGTATTATAAAGAATATGGGAGATGGCCATGATAAAGGCGATGTTAAGAGAGGAGAACACAATGGCACGGTTTGTGGGAGGACTTAATCGAGAAATTGCCGACTAGTAGATTTAAACATATTTGGCACATGGAGGAATTTACTACACAGGCGATCAAAAATCGAACGAAAACTAAATGCCAAGAAAAAGTGCCACAAAGGTAAACACCGCGTCAAATAGTTCGTGGAAACCAAATGGGAAAGGATGCAGAAGCCAAACCCGAGGGAGGACCACAAACGGAAAAATTCGCGCATAACTTCAAACCACCAAAGGAAAGAGCGAGGTATGACAATAAACCGGATAGAGAAGTCAAGGTATCGATGCAAGGAATTGGGCACATGCATCAAATTGTCCCAATAAGCGTGCAATGGTGCTTTTCGAGAATGGTGATATAGAAAGTCGTGAGTCAAGCGGATAAGAGATGCCATCACTCGAAGATTGTTGTGACGTAGAACGGGAGGAACCGGGAAAGGAGATTTATTAGTCACAGGGAGCCTTAGTGTACAAAAATTACGGAGGACGACGACAAAGCCCAAAGGGAAAACACTTCAATAGGGTCAGGTCAACAACAAGGTATGTTTTTTTTTTTTCTAGCATGATCATCGATAGCGGGAAGGTGCCAAAAACGTGGCTAGTTACATAGGTCCAAAAGTTAAATGGCAAAAAACCAGCGGGACACCCAACGCCGTAACAAATTGCCAAGTGTCGGATGTGGACGCAATTAAGTAACAAGACAAGTAAAACACTTATCAATCGGGAAGATACAAAGATGAGATTTGTGGTGAGTAGTGCCACTGCAAGCAACTCACATTACTCGTGGGGAGACCATGGAATAGATTAGAACGGTTAGAGCTACGGCTACAAAAATGAGGATGCGCTTACTCAAAATGGTAGAGGTTGGTAATACTAAAACCATGTGACAACCGTGGGGATAGCAAGCTTGGATCAAGAGAGGATTGCCAAAGAGATCCAAAATGACAAAAATGGCTAGGCGAAAATTCAAGCATGGAAAGAAGAGGAAGAAAAAGGCGCAAAGAAGAGGAGACAAAAAGAAGCCGATGAGAGGAAAAGTCACAAAAGAGAGCCAAAAAGAAAAGAGGAAGAAACGAATGAGGAAGGGAAAAGAAAGATGGAGAAGAGAGAAAAAAGAGTGGACTGTGAGGAAAGGTTGCGGAGATGATTTTGTACCTACAAACAGAGTTTATTTTCACTAACGAATAACAAATTCTCTTCCCATAAGTGTTACCTATCTTGTGCAGGAATTTGAAGCCATATTCCAGAGGAATTACCTAAAGGCTTCCCCACTTGGGGAATCGAGCATTCAAATCGCATTTCATCCCCGGAGGACGATCCAAAACCGACCCGCATACGAGCAAAAATCCAGAGGAACCACGGAAAAATTCAAAAGGCAAGTAGATGCGTTGGGTAGAGAAAGGCCTAGTGAAGGCGAGTCTTAGCCCATGCTCGGGTCCGGTATTTTGGTTCCAAAAAGGACGGCACTTGGAGAATGTGCGTCGATTGTCGAGCGGTACATAAAATTACGTAAAGTACGAACCCTATCCTCGTCTGATGATAGCTTGATGAAATTGTATGGTGCATGTTATGTTTTCCAAAATGATTTAAAGAAGGATATTATAAATTCGCATGAAACAAGGGATGAATGGAAAACAGCTTAAAACAAACTATGGTCTTTATGAATGGTGGTTATGCCGTTTGGACTATCTAATGCACCGAGCAGTTTTATGAGGATGATGAATCATGTTTTAAGCAAACACTTTGTTTTTAATTGGAAAATTGTTGTGGGGTGGTCTACTTTGATGATATTTTGGTAGTATAGTAAGTTCAACTTGTACGAACACATGTTAAGCATTTGGATCTGTATTAGGTGTAAAATCGAATCATTGATGCTAATCTTAACAAGGTGTACCTTTTGCATGGACCGGTAGTTTCCTTGGTTTTGTAGTTAGCTCAAAAGGGGGTATCGTTAGATGAGAAAAGATAGAGAAACCAAGGAATGGCCCACACCAACAAAGAAGCAAATGAGTACGTAGCTTTCATTGGCTGCTAGTTTATAGGAGATTTGTAAGAGGACTTAGCACTATGCAGGCACATAGGAATGGAGTAGTTTAAAAAGATATTGCATTTAACTGGACTGACGACATGACAAAGCGTTTATTTGTTAAAAGAGAAACTAACTAATGCTTACCTTCAGTTTTACCCATTTTGATAAAACATTGCTGAAATCGATGGACGCTCGGGAAAGGGATTGGAGTGTGTTTTGATGATGCAGGAAATGAAGCCGATTGCTTACTTCGTGAAAAGCTTAGTGGAGCGGCATTAATATCAACATATGACAAGGAAAATCTATGCTTTGGTAAGGACGTTACAAACATGGCACACTACTTGTGGCCAAGGAGTTTCTTATTCATTCCGAGCACAGGTTTGAAAGCACCTAAAGTCAACAAGGAAAATGCACAAGAGGCACGCCAAGGGATGGAATTAATCGAGACCTTTCCATATGTCATCCATACAAAAAAGGTAAAGACAACGAGTCGCTGATGCGTGGGTCAAGGAGGTCAGTTTTAATCATCTCTACAATCTAATGTCGGTTTGAATTATTAAGGATTGTGGAATCAGATATAATTTTTGTCATGTATGGAGATTGTGAGAAAATTGAATGTTGTGATTATTATAGACATTGATGGTATTTATTTCGGAAAGGATAAACTTGTATACTAACTGCTCAGTACGTGAATGTGCTGGTTAGAGAAACACTGTGGAGGAGTAATGGGCACTTTGTGAATGACACAAACTTTGAATGTCTGATTAGCACATTCTTTTGGCCAAAAATGAAGAATGATGTTATAACTATTTTGTGAAAGAGCCTTGAAGTAGGAGGCAAAGTCAAAGATCAAACCAATCTGGATTGTATAGCCTTTACCCGTGCCCGAGCACCCTTGGACGGATATTTCCATGGGACTTTTGTTAGGTTTCCAAGAACACAAGGAGGTAAGGATAGTATTTTTGTGGTTGTGGATCGATTTGTAAAATGGCACTTTTCGAGCAGTTCTAAAACTAATGAGCTACACAGATAGCGGATTTATTTTTAAAAGAATGGTGATTTACATGGATTTAACTGAACACTTGTTAGTGATAGGGATGGGAAGTTTCTTAAGTCACTTTGGAGAACCTTATGGAATAAGCTAGGTACAACATTGTTGTTCCACCGTGGCACACCACACAACACGGATGGACCAAGAGGCGGGGAGGGAAACGAACTTATTACTTTGTTGAGAGCAATAATTTTAAGAATTTAAAACAATGGGAAAAGTGTTGCACATTGTTGCGTCGCTAAAATAGAGTTGTCATCTACTACTTCTTACTCACAGTTGGAATTGTGTATGGCTTTAACCTAGGTACACCGCTGATTTATACCGTACTTCTAATGAATTGGTTTTTAAATGGAAAAAGAAAGGATGAATTCGTAAGAGATTACACTCGAGGTCGAGGAAAACATTATATCAAAAGAAACGAGACTATTGCGCGACAAAGCCACAAGAGTTAGAAAGAAATCATTTTTGAACCCGGAGATTAGGTTGGGGTGCATCTACGAAAGGAGGAGATTTGCGGAGCGGAGAAAGAATAATACAACCGCGAGGAGCCGGTCCATTCCAAGTGTTGGAACGCATCAATGCAATGCTTAAAGATTGAGCCTTACGAGCGAATATGGTAATTGTAAGCGTATGTTAATGTTAGGGATTATCTTTGTTTGATGCAGGATTCGAGGACGAATCTTTCGCAAGAGGGAGGGAAGATGTAGTCAAAGAGCAAACTAAGGACAATCAAGACGCAATAGGGAGCCAAGATCCAGTGATGAATATAGGAGGACCCAAGGACGAGATCAAGAACGAAGAAAATAACCAAAGACTACAAATTTTAATCAAGACATCACGAAAAGAATCATCACAAATGTGACGAGCAATAATATGCTAAGGTTGATGAAGAGCAAGGACGGAAAAGAAGCCAAAACGAAGCAAAAGATAGTCTCAAAATAAAGACTCCCCACTCATGGTCACCCACATTGCACTACTCTAGCCCAAGAGTTTTTAACTTCAAAGTTCTTACAAGTGCCACACCATTGGGCTAGGCCCACAATCTGAATTAAACACGAGACTCACGTTACTTAAACCTAAGTTCTGCGGGGCCACCATCCACTTGCACAATGTACAATTTTCCTTCTCTTATTTTGGAAAAATTTCGATTGTCTAAGTAGGATAATTTGATTATTCTAAATGTTATTACTTCTTGTTTATCCTGCTTGCTCTATTTAAGGGGAGGTTGTAATAGATTTACGGACTTTGAATGAATTGTTTTATAAGGCTTTTGCTTGAGGTGAGCTCCTTATAATTCTCTTCTTGAGTTCTTGGATTAGAACTTGATCTTCTTCAAGTGTATTCTTGAAAATGATGCACTGATAGTTAGGTTCACCAACGAGTTTTGTTCGGGTCTAGCTGCTTTTTCTGATAACTTTGGTTCCATCGCTTATCTATCGATTGGGGTCAAGTACTTCTTCTTATTCTTTGAATCATTAAAGGCATTATTCTTTGAATTCCGTCTTGAGTGTTAGGGTTAAGATTCTCTACTATCTTAGGTTCCATATCACTAACCACAAGTCATGTAACACTCAACCTCATTGGCTTGATTCGTTCAACTCTTTTGGAACAAATCGATTGAAGTGAAGTTTCTTATACTTCGTCAAACGCCTTTTTTTTTTTGTTTTCTTCCTAAAGTCTTAATTACGAGTCCATGAAGGTTATTGGGTCTTAAATACACGTCGTTCTCGTCACTTCAAGTTAAAACCTTTAATGTGAAATGGATAACTTAGGTTCTAACCACAAGTCATGTAACACTCAACCTCATTGGCTTGATTCGTTCAACTCTTTTGGAACAAATCGATTGAAGTGAAGTTTCTTATACTTCATCAAACGCATACTAAGTCTTAATTACGAGTCCATGAAGGTTATTGGGTCTTCAATACACGTCGTTCTCGTCACTTCAACTTAAAACCTTTAATGTGAAATGGATAACTTAGGATCTAAACACAAGTCATGTAACACTCAACTCATTGGCTTGATTCGTTCAACTCTTTTTGAACAAATCGATAGAAGTGAAGTTTCTTATACTTCATCAAACGCATTACTAAGTCTTAATTACGCGTCCATGAATGTTATTGGGTTTTCAATACACGTCGTTCTCGTCACTTCAAGTTAAAACCTTTAATGTGAAATGGATAACTTAGGATCTAAACACAAGTCATGTAACACTCAACTCATTGGCTTGATTCGTTCAACTCTTTTGGAACAAATCGATTGAAGTGAAGTTTCTTATACTTCATCAAACGCATTACTAAGTCTTAATTACGCGTCCATGAAGGTTATTGGGTCTCAATACACGTCGTTCTCGTCACTTCAACTTAAAACCTTTAATGTGAAATGGATAACTTAGGTTCTAACCACAAGTCATGTAACACTCAACTCATTGGCTTGATTCGTTCAACTCTTTTGGAACAAATCGATTGAAGTGAAGTTTCTTATACTTCATCAAACGCATTACTAAGTCTTAATTACGAGTCCATGAAGGTTATTGGGTCTTCAATACACGTCGTCTCGTCACTTCAAGTTAAAACCTTTAATGTGAAATGGATAACTTAGGTTCTAACCACAAGTCATGTAACACTCAACCTCATTGGCTTGATTCGTTCAACTCTTTTGGAACAAATCGATTGAAGTGAAGTTTCTTATACTTCATCAAACGCATTCTAAGTCTTAATTACGAGTCCATGAAGGTTATTGGGTCTTCAATACACGTCGTTCTCGTCACTTCAACTTAAAACCTTTAATGTGAAATGGATAACTTAGGTTCTAACCACAAGTCATGTAACACTCAACTCATTGGCTTGATTCGTTCAACTCTTTTTGAACAAATCGATGAAGTGAAGTTTCTTATACTTCATCAAACGCATACTAAGTCTTAATTACGCGTCCATGAATGTTATTGGGTTTTCAATACACGTCGTTCTCGTCACTTCAAGTTAAAACCTTTAATGTGAAATGGATAACTTAGGATCTAAACACAAGTCATGTAACACTCAACCTCATGGCTTGATTCGTTCAACTCTTTTGGAACAAATCGATTGAAGTGAAGTTTCTTATACTTCATCAACGCATTACTAAGTCTTAATTACGCGTCCATGAAGGTTATTGGGTCTTCAATACACGTCGTTCTCGTCACTTCAAGTTAAAACCTTTAATGTGAAATGGATAACTTAGGTTCTAACACAAGTCATGTAACACTCAACCTCATGGCTTGATTCGTTCAACTCTTTTGGAACAAATCGTTTAAAGTGAAGCTTTCTGTACTTCATCAAACGCATTACTAAGTCTTAATTACGCGTCCATGAAGGTTATTGGGTCTTCAATACACGTCGTTCTCGTCACTTCAAGTTAAAACCTTTAATGTGAAATGGATAACTTAGGTTCTAACCACAAGTCATGTAACACTCAACCTCATTGGCTTGATTCGTTCAACTCTTTTGGAACAAATCGTTGAAGTGAAGTTTCTTATACTTCATCAAACGCATACTAAGTCTTAATTACGCGTCCATGAAGGTTATGGGTCTTCAATACACGTCGTTCTCGTCACTTCAAGTTAAAACCTTTAATGTGAAATGGATAACTTAGGTTCTAACCACAAGTCATGTAACACTCAACCTCATTGGCTTGATTCGTTCAACTCTTTTGGAACAAATTGATTGAAGTGAAGTTTCTAATACTTCATCAAACGAAATACTAAGTCTTAATTACGCGTCCATGAAGGTTATGGGTCTTCAATACACGTCGTTCTCGTCACTTTAAGTTAAAATCTTTAATGTTAAATGGATAACTTAGGTTCTAACACAAGTCATGTAACACTCAACCTCATTGGCTTGATTCGTTCAACTCTTTTGGAACAAATCGATTGAAGTGAAGTTTCTTATACTTCATCAAACGCATTACTAAGTCTTAATTACGCGTCCATGAAGGTTATTGGGTCTTCAATACACGTCGTTCTCGTCACTTCAAGTTAAAACCTTTAATGTGAAATGGATAACTTAGGTTCTAACCACAAGTCATGTAACACTCAACCGCATTGGCTTCATTCGTTCAACTCTTTTGGAACAAATCGCTTGAAGTGAAGTTTCTTATACTTCATCAAACGCATTACTAAGTCTGAATTACGAGTCCATGAAGGTTATTGGGTCATTAATACACGTCGTTCTCGTCACTTCAAGTTAAAACCTTTAATGTGAAATGGATAACTTAGGTTCTAACCACAAGTCATGTAACACTCAACCTCATTGGCTTGATTCGTTCAACTCTTTTGGAACAAATCGATGAAGTGAAGTTTCTTATACTTCATCAAACGCATTACTAAGTCTTAATTACGCGTCCATGAAGGTTATTGGGTCTTCAATACACGTCGTTCTCGTCACTTCAAGTTAAAACGTTTAATGTGAAATGGATAACTTAGGATCTAAACACAAGTCATGTAACACTCAACCTCATTGGCTTGATTCGTTCAACTCTTTTGGAACAAATCGATTGAAGTGAAGTTTCTTATACTTCATCAAACGCATTACTAAGTCTTAATTACGAGTCCATGAAAGCTATTGGGTTTTCAATACACGTCGTTCTCGTCACTTCAAGTTAAAACGTTTAATGTGAAGGTAACTTAGGATTAAACACAGTCAGGTAACATCAACCGCTTGGGTTTGGATCGTTTCAACCTCTTTGGAACAAATCGATTGAAGTGAAGGTTTCTTATACTTAATCAAATCATTTCTAAGACGTAAACTAGTCCATGAAGTTTTATTGGGTCTTCAAAACGTCTTCTCGTCACTTCGTTTCAAACCTTTAATGTTGAAGGAGTAACTTAGGTTTAACCACAAGTTTGTAACACTCAAACGCATTAGCTTTAATTCGTTCAACTCTTTTGGAACAAATCGATTGAAGTGAAGTTTCTCTACTCAATCAAAGCATTACTAAGTTAGTACGAGTCCAGAAGGTTGTTGGGTTTTCAAT
This sequence comes from Begonia masoniana, assembly GCA_022432975.1. Classification (NCBI taxonomy): domain Eukaryota; kingdom Viridiplantae; phylum Streptophyta; class Magnoliopsida; order Cucurbitales; family Begoniaceae; genus Begonia; species Begonia masoniana. The sequence continues at coordinate 45,928,963 of CM039514.1, read as the reverse complement.
ACACGTCGTTCTCGTCACTCAAGAAAAAAAAAAAAAAAAAAGCATGTTTTTGCTTTTTGGGACTGTTTTTCTTTGCCATTTTGCCTGAAACCGGCTATAAAGAATGGTCGTAATTGTATTCTCTTACGTGTTTTATGTATGTTTTTTCCTCCTTCGGGACCTGTTGTTCGTAGATTAGACGCATTCTCTCTCTTCAAGTTAACAATTTTGTCCCAATCATTTTGTTTTAATAAATGGCAGAGGTGTATTTGCCAATGAGTTACAAAAGAGGCCACAACAAACAACGTGCCCTGCGAAGCATGTCCATCAATCACGCGTGCATCATATGCTTAACACACCAAAGTCACTTCATATGTTTTTCGGTTATTTTTCATCGCAAACGTATAATCGTCCCCATCTCATATACGATCCTCTTTTTTTCGGACAGGCACTGCCCGTGTTGCAATACGAGGTAGTTGGAGAGGAATCGAGCCATTAAATCCCGGAAAGAGAATCGTCGGGAAATTGAAAGTTGGTCAGAGCTTGATTTTCTTCGTCTTTTTGTTTGCATGTTCATCACTCTTTCCCGTTTTTCATGTGGTAATTTACTCTTCTTTTTTTTTTTTTTTTTTCCTTATACGGGGTTTATTAATAGAAGAAATCACACCATCTTAAGCTTCTAGTTGAAGTCCTAATCTTCATGGTGTCTTCTCTCTGTTTCTGCTGTGGATCTTCCTTGTGTCAACAATGGAGGTATGTGTCTTGACGGAATGCAGTCATTAGCAGCAGCAAAGTTTGATAATATCATCTCTGATATTATGTATGATATGAATGTTGAGATTATTGGCTGCTGTTGAATTAACTTGTATAGTGGGATATGCATGTGCATGTGGTTGTACACGAACTTTGCTGGTAATACATAGATCTGGCCCAGAAAGCTTGATGTATGCTCTCTCTCTCTCTCTCTCTCTCTCTCCCTCTCTCTCTCTCTCTCTCTCTCTCTCTCTCTCTCTCCTCCCATG
>CM039514.1:45916856-45927862 GCA_022432975.1 Begonia masoniana | reverse complement strand
TTCCCACGCTTATTTCGACTGGCTTTTTTTAATTTTATGTTTGTTTAACTTTTCCCGCTGCAAGTTTTCATGTTTTATCAAATGTCCAAGTTTGATGTTTGAACTGTAACGCCCCAGTTCTCTGAACCCGGTCCGTTACTCAAACAAAAAAAAAAACTCATTCGTATATTTTAAAACTTCACTTTTGACATAAACTAAAATCTAAAAATATTAAATCTTCAGCGGAAAATCATTTTATTAACAATGGAGTTAAAACAAAACTATAACACATCGTTGGAGGGGAAAAAGGCAATCGGCAAATGGGATAAGTTTCATTCAAGCTATGGATACTGGAGAAGCTCGCCGGAAAGTCAACAGCGGTTCGCCGATGGATAAAGTCACAAAAAAGGAGCAGTAACATCTTCTTCGCCGAGGACGTGTGCAACAGGACTCAACCTCGGTAGACTGCATCTACCGATGACGTCGACCGACTCATCTGCCGTGAAGTCAAAACAACTTCCATTCTGCCGAGTGAGGTCAGAACCAATAAAGCGCTCATCTTCCGATAGACAACACGCGACATCTACCGATACAACAATACGCTCCCTTCCGATAGAATTAAAATGTACACTAAGCTGCCGTGGAACTATTCGCCACAGAATGACAAACCGCTACTCTGCCGATAGCCCGCATCTAACCGTAGTTCAAAGTAACTCTCACCCTAACAAGGAACATCACTGCTTACCGGAGGACTCGTAAAATCGGCTGAAAACCTTCAGACCACCCAAATTTTCATGAAAACACTAATCAAATCAGCAAACCACAGTTAAACCATTCAATTCGTCATTTCCAGTAAAAATATTAAGAAATCAGTTGTAACCAAACTCAAACCATAGTCACTAAAATATCAGAAATGGCTAATCTGAAACCAGTATTCTCACCTAACACTACAACCTTGATTAAACGCCTCAACAGATTGCTCAACCAATGCTATGGGGACGTGCTCCCCCAACCAGCCTAGTCGTCAACTGTGGCTGTAAACACACCTTGCGGTACCTTCTTTCACCGACATCACAAAACTCAATCTATTAGCCAAATGCTAAGCAATTAAAAGAAATGGATAAATAAATCGTGATACAATAATTTTCCTAAACATGCATTTCTACTTTCTCATCTCAGTGCATTCAAATTTGTTCTCTGTTTGACCTCTGTAACTTGGAGTGGATCGGTCATCCCCAAAAGCATGCATCCCTGATCCAATTAGGGGCGGATTATTCCCTTACAGTTAACTGATCCTGTCCCCCCTGTAGGATGGGAATGGAAGGATCATTTTTCCCAACATCAATCCTCTTTCTCAATAAGGGGGCAGGATTAATCCCCCTTAACAGTTGTTCTGGTCATCCTGCTCACACAATGCCATAAAATACCGTTTCATGAAAATCCATTTCGTAGTCTTTCAAAACTGAGGCATGACAACTGAAAATAGCAGACAAACCTGCATAACACCTATTGTTTTGTGATGTAGGCCCGAGTCACACAAACTTTACTACCTGATTCTTGCGGGTGCTCTCGGCTGGAGCTTCTTCGGGACCTGTCTCACCTAGAACATACGAACATTAAGCCTTCCGTTCCACACCCATTCTACAGCATCAAGAAACCTAAGGGATAGTTTGGATTCTAATCGCTAACACGGCATTCATGGTTCTATGCTAACTCGAAACCACTCACATTCATAATAAAATACGACATACCCAACTACCATCCTCCACGCTATGTCTTCAATACGAAATCATAGACATCGAGGTAGAAACTCACCTATATCCGCGAATGGGATCGGAGAGAATCGCTGTAGAGCGCTGGTGCTTGACTAAAATCCGAGAGTGAGAGGGAGAGTGAATAGTGGCGGCTACTTCCATACATCTTCATTAAAATCGGTTATCCAACTAATAAATTCTAATTACCATATTACCCTTACTTACTCACTCATTAACCTAATAATCTTCAACTCAAACTCAACCACGCAATGCACTTAATTGATTGATCATCATTGGATTTAAATAAAGTCGGGTGCTACATCTCCCTCCTTAAAAGAAGTTTGTCCTCAAAATTCGTACCTGACAGTTCTGGATGCTGGTACACCATCATGTCTTGCTGGCGTTCCCAAGTTGCCTCCGCTGTTTCTGATTGTGCATAAGACTTTCACCAATGGAACTATCTTTGTTGCGCAACACTCTTTACCTGCCAAATCTAGAATCCTTTACTGGCTTTTCTCTTCGTAGGTAAGTGAGTTTGAATTTTAAATGTTTCTGCTGTTCGACAACATATACTTGAGTTGGATCCCGCATACACTTCTTTAACATAGAGACATGGAACACATCATGTATCCCTCCCATATAAACTTAGCTGTAACTGATATGGCTGCCCTTCCCAATCCTTTTCAGAATTGAGAAAGGACCAACAAATCTAGGATTCAGTTTGGCCTCTCCTTCCAAACCTCACAACTCCTTTGATGGTGATACCTTAAGAAAAACTTCATCGCCTACTTCAAACTCTTTCTCTGCGTCTTCTGCAGCATGGGCTTTCTGTCGCGACCTTTGAGCTGTTAAGATCCTCTGACGGATGAGGGCAACCTTCTCAACAGTTCTGGTGCACAGTCAGACCAAGCAACTGTGCTTCACCACTTCGTCCCCAGACAAAGGAGATCTACATTTTCGTCCAACAAGCCTCATACTTTGCCATTCATATTGTTGCTTGAAAACTGTTATTGTAAGAAAACTCCACCAGAGTAATTACTTGCTCCAAGAACCTGAAATCTAAAACACATGCCCTGAGCATATTATCCTCTAACGTTTGAATGGAATTGTTCTTTCGACTGCCATCGTTTGGGATGAAGGCTGTGCTGAAATGTAGTTGTGTACCCATGGCTTTATTAAACTTTTCCAAAAGTTTTGATGTAGACCCTATTGTCCCCGATCAGAAACGATAGTAGCGGAACCCATGTATCCACAATCTCATGCACTACAATTCAGCTAGTTGATCCATAGAGTAAGAGTCTTTTTATAGTTAAGAAATGGCAGTTTTTGTTAATCGGTCACTATCACTAACCCAATTGCCTCGTGGCCTTTTACGGTTCTAGGATCCCACAACACATCATGGTTATTTCTGTTCCCATTTCCATTCGTGAATGCAAATGGCTGAGCATCCGCGGCCTCTGATGTCAGCCTTAAACTTGTTGGCACTCAAGCATGTCCTACATCTCACTACACTTCTCTTCAAACCATCCACCAATAGTTCTGCTTAAGATCTCTGTACATTTTTGTACTTCCAGGATGAACGGAGAACCTCGAAGAATGGCTTCCAAAGGATTTCATCCCGAGCTCCCCTTATTGGCTGGTACAAAATATCTATTCCCGAACTTACGTATTCCATAAGATCAGTATAATTGAAGCCAAATTGTCAGTAGTATCCTGTCCGCTTGAACTTTTTACACTCTCCATCATTATTCTGGGTTTCTTTTACTTATCCAGAATGGTAGTTTCAAAGAGATGCAAAAGCATAGCTTCTATATTGGTCAAAGCTTCTAGGTTAACTTATGGAATTCCGTTCAGACAGCCACCGGCATGCCCAGAATCAGGCTGAGGCTGATGGTGTTACTCTTACTCATGCATCAGCCACCACATTGGCCTTACCAGGGTGGTATTTTATTTCACACTCAGAATCCTTGACAATTCCACCTCGACGTTGCCTCATGTTTTTCCTTTTGTTGTGAAAATATACTTCATGCTTTTATGAGCTGAAAATATTTCACAGGCTCTGTCCAAACAGTATGCCTCAAATCTTTCATGCAAAAACTACGCACTAACTCTAAGTCGTGCGTAGGGTATCCCTTTCATGATTTTCAACTGTCTTGAGCAAGGCCATGACCTTACCGCTTGCATCAAAACCAGCCAAGTCCCATTTTGGAAGCAATCACAATAAATAATAAACTTACCATTCTCAACAGGAGTGTTGTATTGGTGCTTGGTCAATTTCTGTTTTAAGGGGGTTTGGAAGCATGGACTCACACCTCCTCGTCCAGCATACTTTTTATGTTTTTTTCCTAGTTAAACTAGTGGAGGGTGTTGCAACTTTCGAGGAATCCCTTCAAGTCAACTTTCTGTAATACCCTGCGAACCCGAGAAAACTCCTATATCAGAAGCATCTTTGGTTAGGCAGTCCTTTACTTACTGCTCGAGGCCTTCGCTCTGATCCACGGATATTCCTCACCGCGATCACTGGCCTAGAAAGTGGACTCTGCCCCCCCAAAATTCACACGTGAAACTTGGCAAAAGCTGATGCCGTTTAATGTTTCTAGCACTAAGGTTCGATTCCTTACATGGTCCACCTTATTTCGTGAGTAAAATCAGATATCATCAATGATCCAATGCCCACTTATCTAATACTCGTGAAACACCCTATTCATAGATCCAAAGGCTGCTTGTTCATTTGTCAAACCAAGGACTAACCAAAAAACTCAAAATGTCGTAATTCGTACGGAAGACGTCTTGTATATCCTCCGATTACCTTAATTGGTAGTATCCGGATCTTAATCAATCTTAGAGAAAACCCGTGCACCCTGTAGTTGGTCAAACAAATCATCATCCTAGCCAATGGGTCTTATTCTGACGGTTAAATTTTAATTCAACCTCAATAGTCAATGCACATACGCATTGCCATCCTTCTTTTTAACAACAGACTGGTGCACCCAACGGTGAATAACGCGTCGTATGAATCCTTTTTCTGTCAGTTCCTCTAACTGTTTCTTTAATTCCTTGAGTTCTGCCGGTGCTCATCGGTATGATTCTTAGATCAGGCGTCAGCACCAGTATAGACATCACTACGAATTCATCTCCCTATCTGGTGGTAAGTACCAGGGCAGGTCATCAAGGACAACTTCAGGAATCTTGATCTATTAGAACATTTTGGCGACTCAATCCTCCTACCAGTTTTGTGTCCAAAACCTGGGCCCGAAAGCAATTGAATCTCACACAAAGGAAAGAGCTAGCACTAAAAGCCTAAGAGAGACATCCTCTTATCCTTCTTCGAGCTTGTAAAGTGTGTCTTACAACCACAGGGGGTTGCAAACTAACTAAACCAGTCGACAATCTATTGGTAGCATAGTGCTTAAACACAGTCCATTCTAAGATTACACGAATCCTGATTTTCTAAAATAATGAATCAGCAGGCAGGTTCTCATCTTCACTACTGATCACTACCGATTTAGCAGCACACGGCTAAGCGCATGCGGTTCACCAGAAGGTAAAGCAACATCGAACCACATGCAAATAGTAGTGAGACTTAACACTAACGTAGCGGCGAATTCAGATGCTATGAATGATGCGTGCACCAGAGTCTAACAAAGGAAGCGGCAATTGAAGGACTAGTATACGTACCTGCCAACCAGCGGGCTGTCTTCATCACCTGACTCCACCATGAGTATAATCCGTGGCTTTTATTCAGGGCCATTCTTCGGAGCTGGACATCCCTACTCTGTAAGCCACTTTACTCCACATTAGAAAGCGAGTACTCTGGGCTTTGGGCAATCCTTAAGGCGAGATTCTCGTCTCCTCACAGTTTTTTTTTTTTTGAAACACTTCCCCGTGCTAAGTCTAAACACTCTCCCGGTGAATATCTTGAACACTTCGGGCATTGAGGGAACTTCCTATGTCCTTGCACCTTATCACAGCTTTCCTCTTGTACGACCTTCATTGTGCCTCTTCACGTCTTCTCTGCGGTGGTGGTTGAACAACTTTCGTGGGCTGCACTCACTCGCACACTTCATCTCTGCTCTTCCACTTCTAATGCAGTGGACACCATTCACTGTAGGACAATCCTTTTATAACCCGAGAACTTGCTCCCCTAAGAAATCTCATGTTTCAGCCCTGCCACAATTGGGAAACCTTATCCTCAGCCCTGCGTGCAGGTGTCCGCAAACCTGACAGGGATTTCAACTGTCTGCTTGCAGCTAAGGCTCTGTCTGTGTTTTTTTTTTCAAGTTCTGAAACCCACTTCGTTGTGGTCTGTACAGTACCGTTCAAATACTTCTCATAGAAAATCTCCTTAAAGTGCGTCACAGTCATCGCAAGAACATCATGGGTGGTCCTCCATCGTTTCCCACGCAAAGTTGGAGCATCACCGGCAAAGTGGAAGTTGCCAAAACGACCTTTTCTCCTTCTCCCCACATTTGCACAACACCTAAACATGCTTTTATCTTTTTCAAACCATCTCCCTCGGCCACAATTGGATTAGCTGACTTTCCATCAAAAGTGGGTGGTCGACCTCCTAAACCTCTCTCCTGCCTGAGCATTGTTAGAAACCCGAGTTGGCACTCCCCTTGTAACCATCTCGTTCAGTAGCGTCCCACCTGATCGGACTGCTGGCGCTCATATCAGATTGCTGACGCACCAAATCGGTCAGCTGCCTGAGCACACACCCGAAGCCCCTGCACCCCCGGGTTGTGGTCCTCTCTGAACTCTTTGGCCATCCCTGGTCGTCTAGACTTTTGCTATATTCCTGTAAAGGTTAATTATTCATAAATATCTACTAACTAAAACTAACATAAATACTACAGTTGTTGGAGTACGTCCATGCACGATTGAACATGTTGAGTGAATCTTTTGAACGTTAAACCAAAAGCTCTGATACCAACTTGTAACGCCCAGTATCTGACCCGGTTCCGTTACTCAGACTAAAAAAAAAAATCTCATTCGTATATTTGAAAACTTCACTTTTGACATAAAACTAAATTCCTCAAATAATTAAATCTTACAGCGGAAATCCATTTTAGTTAACAATGTGAGTTAAAACACTATAAATCCTCGTTTGGAGGGTAAAAAAGGCAATCGCCAAATAGGGAATAAAGTTTAAACTAGGGATACTGACAGAAGTCGCCGAAGTCAAACCTTCTGCCGATGGATAAAGTCAACAGAAGGAGGATAAACAGCTTCTACCGATGACGTTTGCCAACAGTACTCCACTCGGTAGACTCATCTACCGATACGTCGACACGACCAATCTGCCGATGAAGTCACACACGTCATTCTGCCGATGATGTCAACACAAATAACGCGTCTCCATCTTCTAGACAAACACGCGACATCTACCGATAACAACAATCACTACTCCTTCCGATAGAATTAAAATTTACAGCTACTGCGATGGACACTAACTGCCACAGAATGACAAAACACGCTACATCTGCCGATAGACAGCATCTACCGGTAGATGCAAAGTAAATCCCCTAACAAGGAACATCACTGCTTCGAAGAGCTCGTAAAATCGGCTGAAAACCTTCCATACACCAAATTTTCATGAAAACAACTAATCAAATCAGCAAAACACACAGTTAAACCATCAATTCGTCATTTCCAGTTAAAATCTTAGAAAATCATTTTTAACCAAACTCAAACCATAGTCACTAAAATACTCAGAAATTGCTAATCTGAAACCAGTATTCTCACCTAACACATACAACCATTGATTACCGCCTCAACAGATTGCTCAACCCATGCATGAGACGGGCCCCCGCAACCAGCCTATCCTTCAAACTGTTCTGTAAACCAACCTTCGGTAACTTCTTCCCTACATCACAAAACTCATCTATTAGCCTCATGTAAGCCAGCAGCCAGGATGAAATAAATCGTGGATACAATAATTTTCCCTAAACATGCAATTTTACTTCTCACTCAGTTGCATTCAAATTTTTTCTTCTGTTGATCCCTCTGACGTGGGAAGTGGATCGGTCATCCCCCAAAGCATGCATCCTCTGATCTCAATTAGAGGGGCGGATTTCCGTCCCTTACCCGTTAACTGTCTGAGCCCCCTGTAGGATCATGGAAGTGGATCATTTTTCCCAAAACCTCAATCCTCTGTTCTCATTAAGGGCTGATTAATCCCCCTTAAACATTTGTTCTGTTCATCCTGCTCCCACTGCAATAACCTTTTCATGAAAATACATTTTTCGTAGTCTTCAAAAACATGATGCATGACAACTGAAAATAAGCATACAAACATGCATACACCTATTGTTTTGTGATGTAGGCCCGAAGGCACAACACTTTACTTACCTGGATTCTTGGCGTGTGCTCGGCTAGCTTCTCGGGACCTTTCTCACCTAGACATAAACAGAACATTACGCCAGTCCTCTTTCCACCCTCATTCTACAGCATTCAAAAACCCTAAGGGATAGTTGGGAGGTTTCTAATCGCTCGGCATTCTGGTCTATGCTAAACTCTCAACCCTCCCGCACATTCAGAATACAATCGAAATACACAATACAATCTCCACGCCTCTTTTTACAAAATTTTGTTTTTTTTGGTTCTTAGATACTAAATCAGTAGAAATCGAGGTAGAAACTCACCAGATCCGCGAATGGGTCGCGAGAAATCGCTGGGAGAGCTCTGGTGAATTGAGCTAAAAATCAGAAGTGAGAGTGAGAGTGAATAGTGGCGGCTACTTCCATAAATTCTTCATTAACTAGGTTTCCACTAAAATTCAATTACGCATAATTCCCTTACTTACTCACGTCATTATAACCTAAATAATCTTCACTCAAACTCAACCACGAAATGCCACTTAATTGCTTTGATCAGTCATTTGATTTAATAAGTCGGTGCTACATGAACGAAGTTTGAATTTGTCCAAGTTTTCATAGAAAGTTTCGGACACTTATAGTAACAAACCGGTTCAGTAAAACTCGGGGTGTTACAGAAGGAAGACAAAGCTTTCACACCAAAGTGATGACAGAAAACGGTAATACAAAAGTGATGACAGAAAACGGTGTACAATAGCAACAGAAACTTAGAAGAACAGATGACAATCAGACAAATCAATAAGATTTTATCTAAAGAGCAGCCTTATTCTTATCAATAATATAAGCCGTTGATCAAGGGAATCAGAGGATTAGAAGGAGAAAGAAAGGAACAGACTGAGAGAGAAAAGAAGGACGAATATATAGTTTGGCTGCTACAGTGACGGGCAGCAAGGGAGAGCTCTCTGGATCTTCAGCAGGGAATCGACTACGATTTTTGGCTTTCTTCTTCTTCTCTTTACCGTTTATTTTTATGAATATTTTTTTCTTTTTTGTTTTTAAGTTTATGATGTCTAGTAGTTAAATCTCTTCTCCTTGGTTAGACGATCGTATTCGTTATTTATTTTGCTACGATCTCGTTTGCTAATCGCATTTTTGGTTTGAACAATCTTTCGGATATTCCTTGTCTAATTCATCATATCGATAGATATTGATATTTCATATTTTATATTAATATCGAGGGTATAATGTTAAGATGCATGAATGATTAATTGGATAATTTTGTTGCAAAGGAGTTAACGTTAATTCAATTTACATTAATAATAGGGTTTATAAAGTCATGTTAGTTATCTTTCTTTCAAAGTAGAGAGAAATTTTAAATTGGATTTACATATCCAATTCGAATGAAACCTTAATTTTTATTCTTGTGTTCATGAAATGTGTAGCCCTCTACAGCTCAGTAGTAAAATACAAGTACGAAGAAATCGCTCACTAGCCAGACTCCTATCATTTGATTCTCTCCAATTTAATTGTTTAAGCCTTCATATGTTTTCAGCAATCCGCGTTTTTCATTATTTTATTTTTATTTTCACGAATTTTTATAGCAATTAACATAGTTTAAAAATATCTTCGTGGGATTGATATTTATATACTACTGATTGCGATATGTGGATTGCGTAAAGTGTAATCACCTACACTTGAATACTCCATATTTTCGATCTCATCAGGATGGAGAGGGATAAAACGTTGATATCTTTGCCAAAAATAAATTGGCCTACGGTTTCTTTTTGATATAATAAATTGTCACCCATATAAGAAATAGGATAATTCATTTTTGAATCTTCTTTCCTTTATTGATAAGCTTTTGTTGAGTGCAATCGATAAAGGAGTCTTAAAGGTTGACGTCTGATAAATGGTCGTCGGCCGGATCTTGAGATTCTCCTGCAAGAACAGAGAAAGATCCCGAATGCATCGATTCATCTCTTTGATCATTATCATTATTTTGATCAGCAAGATATTGATTTTTGATAGTTTCCAAAAGTTTGATCTTTTGAAAATATACGTCATGCATGACGCTTCAAAATTATCTTTTACTTTAGCTTTTCCTTTGTTGTCGACTTCTTTTGCTTTGTCATTTTCAGCTTTTCCTTTGTTTTGAACTTGTAAGTTTTCCTTTTTCTATCTTTAATAATAGTTTGTATTTAACTTTCTGTTATTTCTAAACTTTATACTTACAAGCTGAAAACAAAGGAAAAGTTGAAAACAACAGAGCAAAGAAGTCGACAACAATGGAAAAGCTAAAGTAAAAGATAATTTTGAAGCGTCATGCATGACATTTATCTCCATTATTGGAGATACAAGTGCCTCTTCCTCCTCTATATAAGTGAGGCTAAATTTTCTTTTTTCTTCAAGTTTTTAGAGTTTGTCTTTGTATATCACGATCCTCCCCCTTTGCTCTCTCTCACTCTTGTAAGTTTTCCTTTTTCTATCTTTAATAATAGTTTGTATCTAACTTCCTGTTATTTCTACTTTTGTATTTCTTATCGCGATCCTCCCCCTCTTTGGTATCGAGCCATGGCAGACTATTATTTGTTGATTCATGATTGAATAAACAAAAGGGTTTCAAAGTTAATCTTTTAAAAATAAGTTGCAATATGTAATCAATAGCCCATACGATTGCGTCTATTAAACCATTAAACCAAAAAAAAAAAAAAAAAAAAAAAAAAAATGTTTTATCGAACAGGGTGATTCGTGAGACCGAATTGATAACTATAATGCTTTTATTAAAAAATCAATGAAAGGGCAAATTATGAACTAAATTAAGGGTGGTGAGAAGTCAAATGAGATTACACTTGGCAAAACTTGTGTAAAAGCCAACCATGTTTCCCTTTCCTTCTCTTCCTCCTACGTGAGACATTTTCCTCTCTGCTCTCTCTCATTTCCTCTCGCTTCTCTCTTT
>CM039514.1:45899747-45916756 GCA_022432975.1 Begonia masoniana | reverse complement strand
TGACGACAAGCTGTGAGGTGTTTTCTGTCACAAGAGTTTGACGTACCTCTTTACTCAGAAAGAGTTGCCTATGAGGCATAGGCGGTGTTTAGAGTTTGTAAAGACGACGATGTTGAATCAATACCATCCAGGAGGAAATGTGGTAGTTGATGCCTGAGCAGGAGCCCGCTACTATGCACCCAGTTATGTTGGCTTGTGCCATTGCTTTGAGGACGGAGATACAGAATTCGATATGGAAATAGTTTTCTGGGCTATCGGCCATACTACAGACTTACATTTCGCCCACCCGTCATGGCACCCGCATTACGGAAGCCAGAAGACCAATTCCAAGGAATGGCTGATATGGTGACAAGGTACCTGGATTCTTCCAATTTCAGTATTCGGGGATGGTTCTGAGTTCAAAACGATGGTATGTTCCCGAAGGATTAAGAACAACGGAAGCACATCTTATCGAAGCCCATCATCTTCTTTCTCTATGCCTCCTGAAGCACACAGTTATCAGACTGAAGCTTCACTTCTGTGGACCAATATGAAGAATAGTGGCCACGTAATGTGGATCCTATGTCTCGGTCCCAGGTCAAGATGAACATCAACACCATTGGAACTCTTCAGCCTCTTCCGATTCCGAATGGAATGGGAGAGTCATTACGATGGACTTGTTGTTGGCCTTTCCATACAGCTAAAGGCCATAATAAGGCATATGGGTCTAGTGGACAATTGACGAAGTCGGCTCATTTCTACCTGTAAAGACGACATTCTCCATGGATCAGTATGCTGAACTAAATATTAGATGAGATTGTCAAACTGCATGGTTATACCGGTGTCTATTGTTTCGGACCGGTATCCTAGATTTCACATCGAGGTTTTGGAAAAGTTTGCAAAGCTCCTTGGGCACTAATTGGATTTCAGCACGGCATTTCATCTACAGACGGATAGGCCACTCTTATGAACGGTTCAGACAGTGGAAGATATGTTAAGAGCGTGCGTGTGGAACTTCATGCTCCTGGCGCAGATATCTAACCGCTTGTGGCGTTGGCTTACCAACCATAGCTACTAGGCCATCGGCAGGCTCCATATGAAGCACTTTACGGAAGGAAGTGGAGATCCCCGTTATGTTTTTTTGTTTTTTGGGATGAGGTCGTAGCACAAAGCTTATTTGGTCCTACAAGAGATATTACCGCAGATGTCTGCGTGGATAGCTGCTTAATCAACCAACGCATAAGACTACTGCTTCATATCGACTAAGAGTTATGTCGACCATAGAAAAGGGACTTGAGTTGCCGAAGATGATGTATTTTTTAAAGGTGTCCCCTTTCAAGGCTTAAGGAGGTTTTGGCAAGAAAGGGAAGCACGCCTAAGGTTTATTGGCCTTTTCCCCATTTTTGAAGAGGATTGGAACATGCTTATACAGACTACAGTTGCCGGCGTCATGGTAGGGTTCACAATGTCTTCCATGTTTTTAATGCTGAAAATGTGTACGAGATCCAACCCAGATCGTGAAACATGTTGGACCTTTGATAGCATGCCGACACTGACATATGAAGAAAGACCCTACAGAATGGATATGTCATCAAAGTGTTACTTACGTGTGGTGCCATATTGCGGTTTTTTGGCGCAATCATAATGTTGGAGAAGCCATGGAAGACAAGCCGATGTTAGAGCCCATATCCGACCTCTTTGCTTAGGCAAATTTTGAGGACAATTTCTGTTAGTGGGTTGAATGTACACCCGCATTTTGCCCATTTGTAATAGTTTTTCCCGGATCATTTAAACGGATAATATATATTAATACACAGAATTTTTGTTGAATTGTGGAATAATTCGTGGAGACTAACTCAATGTGTAACTAAAACCACAGCACTAAGTTTGAAATGCATGGACGGGCATTTTGGGGAAGATAAGGGTTGGTGGGAGTAAGCATGGGTGTTTGGCCCAAAAAGGTTTGGGCAACTTGTTGTGCGAAGCTAAGTCATCCTCTACGTGCATTTTCATTCATTCCTGCTTCCTTCCTCCATCTCTCCTCTTCGGCTTTCTCTCTCCCAGGCAATTGAAACAAAACTTACACGTTGTTTCTCCTGTATTTCCGTCTTCTTCTAAACGGTGGGCATCTTTTAATTCTAACAAATGGGATGATTTTAATGTGCCATTTTACCGGAAGTTTCGTGTTTCGGTATTTGTAAACTCCTGTTTTGGATGAAAACACTTTGGTGTGTTTTCTCTAAAGAATGGAAATGTTTTTGCTGCTTTATTCTACATGATTTTAGTTAGCTTTGTAGGTGTTTAAATTATGTACATGCTTCTACAGTCCGAGTTTTCTTTCCAAGACATCCAGTTTCAACCCTCTAAAAACAGGTAACGTTCATAATTAGATCCGGCCCTAAGCTCTACATTCAATGAGTACTAGTTTAACTGTTCTGTCGGGTTGTTTTGGTAGAGTAGTTAGTTATTTTCTTAAATGTCGGCTTTGTTTATCCTTCTGCTGTCTACTGTTTTCTTCTGTTCTGCTACGTTAAAGTTCCTCACCGTTTCATGCCTAACACTGTTTTCCTTGAAACTCCTGCAACCCGATTTCTGACACTGTTTGAAATTAATAAAGAATAAAATCTGACTGAAATGTTACCACATGAGTTAAAGTGTGGGACGGACCTGGCCAACCTCTGATTATCCCCTGCCCGGGAATCTGAAAATACTGTCCCTGGCCAAGGACCCGCTGGTTTTATCCCTCCCTGGGCATCTGAAAACTGCGGCCTGATAGTGCACTTACTGACCAGTTCCCTTATAGCCCCACTTAAATTCTTCTGCCACTGAAATGTAATGTCTGTTCTGTCCTGAATTTCTGAAGTGATGCATTGCATATGCACCACTGCTCTGCTTATGCCTTACTTGGTTTTATACTCATGGTGAACTATCTGATGTGGTACTGAACCGACACCGAGGACTTTGACGCCTCAACATGAGGATCGGATGTAGGTTGATGGCTTCGAGCTCATGGTGGTGGGTTGCTGCAGCCGGACATGACTGATCTTGAGGTTTTAAGTTTTCTGAAAAGTTTGATCTGTAAAGTCTTCTAGAAGTCCTGGTTTGGTTGTAAAACTCTGTCTTTGAGACATTCTGCAAGTATATGTCTGTTCTGTACTGATTTTTCAGATTTTAAAACATGTATAGGTCTGATGTCTAAGTTTTTTTTTTTTGCAGACCCGCTGTATTTGACAGTTCAGTTTATTTCTAAGTATTTCTGGAATTTTGGGATACTTTCTGTTTAAATCTGAGCAATTTTGGACGATTTCTTGGTTTTAAAGTCTCCGTGTAGTTTATCCCTTCTTTCGTGGAAATCTGATAAATTTTGATATCGGAAGTTTTGAATGTCCGAAAACCTTTATTGCCTTCTTGTTTTTGAGGCTCTCTACTGTACGTCTGTTCTGTTAATGAAGTTGGTAAGTTTTGCCTTAAGAACTATGTCATATTCCGATTCAGTCACCCGGTAATGCTTGCCCATTTCCTTCTGTAAACTAATGTTTCCTTTTTCTTTTAAATGTCTTCTCATACACACCCTATTCTTTCTTTATCATGGCTTGACTGCCATCTATCATCTCGCCCAGTGATCATACCTTCCGTTGACGTCTTTGCATAAATCTTCTCGTCCCTAGTTTTATCCAACGATGTTTTTCCCTACGGCTGACGTCATCTTATTACCTCCGCCCGGGGTATTCATGTCTTCCCGTTTGAATTCAGCTAATACAGTTCTTTTTTTAGTCTTTCGCCCATTTCCGAACTATGTCTTTTCCTGCTGCCGTCATCTCAAGTCATCCCCGTGCTCCAGTCATTTAATCGTCCCGGCGACGTCACCGTTTTAAGTTCTTCCTCCCATTTCCTTCCGCGCAAGGGTAAGTATGCGATGGATTCTCTTCTCTAACCTTCACTTCCTATCTTCGCCCCCCTGTTTTTTTTCCGTTTTGACCCGTCATCTATTCTCTTTCGGCTGACGTCAAATCTCACCGCCGTTGCCTACCTTTCTTCCCCTGCTTCGCCCCAGTTATTCACGAGTTTCTGTTTACATCTTCCGCTGAACACTGTTCACACTGTTTTGTCTTATTCGACATCCACCGCCAATTTATCTCTTCCGCCCAAGCAGTATTTATATGTTTTTATAAGAATTTCATTTTTCATTCCTCCTCCGCCAGCCTTATGGCTAATTTTCTGTTCGTTATCCATTATTGAAACCTGTTTTGCTTCCAATCCCAGAGAATTTTTCTATCTTCCCGTAAATGTTCTGTTATTCACTGTATTTCTTTTCTATCCTCTCTGTAATTTACGTTTTTTATGGGTTCCCGTTGACAGTGCATGCTTCTGTCATTCGATTCTATTTCTCTGTAAATATTTAAAAGTAGAAAGTCCCTGTCTTGACCGATCTGTTCAAAAAAAAAATTGTCCCGTTTCCTGTTATCTGTCCTCGGAGTGATGCTTTCCGATCCCGATCCCCCGATCGGGTTCGTTTCGGGCTGGTCACAATAGGCTTGCTTTTTCCCCAGTTTTAAATTTTACACTCTATATTTTATACACTCACTTTTACTTTTTGACGGTGTGTTACGTGTTATTAATCGATTGACAAATAATTAAGATATATTATAATAGTTAAAATAATAAACATTATTTCATCTATTACATGGTGTCACATCAACAGGTAAAAGATAAATTTAATATTATTTTATTATTATCGACAATATTTTACCAAGTTTCACAAATCACTACTTTGCATGACTTGTACAGAGTCGTGCATTTAAACTTATGCTCAATTCCCCGATTTAGTTTATAAACAAAGAAAACAAGTTACAATGAGCCGAACTTAACTGAGCGAAGCGATATTAAATATTTCGAACTTATATTAATATCATATAAGTTTTTTAAAATTTTACATTTAAATTATAATGAAATATTATAATGTATAAGTCCATGATATTTAACTATTTAATAATTAGTTATGTTAAGGTAGATAAATTGAATATTCTAAAAACAAATTATTTAAGACTATCCATACAAATAATTCACATTAAATTCATTGAAATTTTATACCATAAAAAAAAAGAATTAAAATGTGAAAAATTACAATTTCGAAAAAAACTTAACAACGATTTGAAAAAAATTACTTCAAATTACAAAAGAAATTCAATAAAAAAGGATCTATAGTCCTAACATCCAATTGAAACTTCTCAGAATTTCATCCTCTCGTTGTTGGATCTCTCGTCTTTGGAGCACTCCAATATTTGATACAATTAGCGCCTCCACAAGGTTCGTGTGGCAATTTTTTGCATCTTCGTTCATCAGAAACACGTTCAGCTACCCTAGAAGCAGATTCTAATGTTATAGTAGAAACATGAGGTGTTGTAGATCACTGTGTCATTATAGAAATCATAATAATACGTGGTAAAGAATGTATTTTCCACCAATCCTAAAATATCCCCATTCTCATTTCAAGAAAATTTGATAACGAGCTTCAAATATAATATTGAAATTCTTTGTAAGAAATAGAAAATTTTAATTTTGTCATTCACGTTCATATATCCGCAGATTATATATGTTAACTAAACGACCTCTACCACCTACCCCCCTACCCTATGTAGAATAACTCTCGGTATTGTAGGTCGTGAATAAGACTCGATTTACATTGGATTTTTGGTTCATAAGAACCTATAAATTAGCGCGACATTTGTTGTCATCACTAGTAATACCGGTGCAATACATACATTTGTAGAAATGCTATTTAGTGTAGACATACTGCTTTTAATTTAAATCTTGGATTCATGATGGATCCATAACCAAATAATAATAATGTTATAGACCAATTTTTTTAATTTTTTTATTTTTTTATAAGAATATTACTATATATCATCTATAGTCTATTTTGTAAAATTACATACTAAACTCTACAAAAGGAGAAGAATAATAGGAGAAGTGAAATAGAGCAGATGGCCTCACATTTTGGCTATTCAATCATATTAATTAGAAGTATTAAGGTGTTCTAGTTATTTTACACTGTAAGTTAATAACTGGCCATTTATGAATTAAAATGAGTGAACACTTTAATTCTAATAGCCCTTGTTGAATTTCCATCAAAACCTACACCATATTTATTTACTTCATCCCGTTTTTCAGGATTATTTTACGTCAATAGAGACTTCGTGATGACCCACATAACCTTCAAGTGAAACAAGTAAGGAAAAATCACGTGTGAAAGTTTCTCTCGTTTTTATTGCAAATTTTCCACAACTTAATTTCCATGATACTTGAGTTAAATTAAATTCGGTAACTAGACGGAATTTAGACCAACTTAAAATTTAGAATTTAATCACAATAATTACAATTATATGTGAAATACAGTATTGTAACAACGCCCTGCAGTTTTTCTGAACCGGTACGTCCCACAATGGCCAACATGACAAAAGGCAAACCGTATACTATATTTTTTTAAAACTTGCAGCTGAAATCGTTTAAGCAAAATAGAATTAAACAAAGCTATAAAAACAATGCCAAAATAATCGTTGGAAATATTAAGAAGTAATCGGCAGTTGACAATATAAGTTTACGTTGAAATCTTGAGACTCACAGGGGTCAAATCGGATGTCCGTCGATTAATAAAGTCAACGGAAGAAGCAAAAACAAAAAATAGAGGCTTCTGCCGATGACGTCAGCCAATGAAAAACAAAGACATCCCTCGGTAGACTGTATCTACCGATGACCCGTCAACCGTATAAGTCTATTATCCAACCTCCACCGATCGCAAACGACAAAATACACACTACATCTTCCGATGACGTCAGCCAATGATTTCTTTCATCCGATCAACTTTGTTCCACATCCACCCGGTGACTAAACGACAAAAGTTTCTCTACATCTACCGATGACGTCAGCACGCATCTGCCGATGAGTTTACTGAGATCTCATCCGATGGACTTAAACCTACACCTTCCGATAGACACATACTACAACCCGACATCTACCGATAGACTTCGTCGTACCAATAGTGAACAAAACAACATCTTCCGATAAACAACCTACATATACCGATCACTAAACGACAAATTTCGTTCTATATCATCCGATGGCTTCCACTGAAGACATCTTCCGATAGACGACAGACAACACCGCACCTCTGTTGATAGACTTCATCTAACGATAGAGAATAAGAACTCACATTTCGTCTACTCTTTGGTATACAAACACACCTCTAAATACCGAAAAGAATTTACTCACTTCACTGAGACCATTCAAACATTTCAAACCATTATATTACTAAAAATCCAGTGAGTGCCAACACTATATCCTAACAGAACACTATTATCAGAAGAGGGAACTCAAAAACGTATTCAAAACGTTGAAATAACTACTGTTATGAAAACTCAACAAATTTAAATTGAAACACTGTCAACTAGACTTTCACACCAATTGACATCAGTTAACCCGCCTCATCAAGTACCGATCCGTGGCATGAATGTGCTCCCCCAACCATTCTATCCTCAATGAACTCAGAGGATTCACCTGCTGTCACTTCTTCACCTACCATCACAAAACTCATCTATTAGCCTAATGCTAAGTAAGTAAGCAGTAATGAAATGAATTGCTGAAACTAAATTCGTAAACATGTAATTTCTACTTTCTCATCTCAGTTGCATACACATACGTTCATAAACTGATCTGATCCCTTGGTTCCCTTGGGAGTGGGATCAATTCTCCCAATATCATACATCCTCTACTCGATTAAGGGGCGGATGAATTCCTTAATAGCTGATCGATCCCTTGGTTCCCTTGGGAGTGGGATCAATTCTCCCAATGTCATACATCCTCTACTCGATTAAGGGCGGATTAGTTCCCTTAATAGTTTGTCTGTCACATTCAGTTCATACCTTACCATTCTTACATGGAAATTCATTTTCGTAATCTTTCAAAAACATGATGCATGACATACAAAATCATTCACAAGATGCATAACCCTACTGTTTTGTGATGTAGGCCCAAAGGCACATGCATACTTTACTTACCTGGCTCTCTTGAAATGCTCGGTTACAACTACTCCAGAAGCTCGCTCACCTAAGGTCATGACAGTACATTAATCCAACTCTTACTAAACCTTACCAAAAATCAATAATATGTTTGGAGGAAATCGATTGAAACTCTGCTACTCGTGCATTCCCATTTATCACCAAGAACCTGAACCCACCCTCAATCACAGAAATCTCGAAATCTTCACATTGTATCTCTCCAGTCAAAACTAATCGCTAAAATGCAAGAAAACAAGACTTACCTAGGGTGAAGGAGAATCAGGCGAGAGAATCGCCTAGAGAGTTCTAGCTTGCTCGAGCTGAAAACCGAAAGAGGGAAATAGGGAATAGTGGCGGCTACTCTCACTGGACTTTTCCTTAAATAGGTTTTCCACTATGTAAAATTCTAATTACCATCTGCCCTCGCCGATCATTTATTAACCTAATCAATAACTCCCCCAACCCTTCTATAAAAGTACATCATTAATAATAAATTAAATTTGGTTCAATGGAACCGGTGCTACAGTAACAATATTTGAAAAAGACGACGGTCTTGGTCCGCATAAATTTTCTCTGAAAATAAAAGTATCAAATTAAAAAAAATACCAAAGGTAAATATCGAAGACATGAACACGTCAAATTAAAATCATCCGGAAATGATGACTTATTCAGGATAAAAATGATTACATAGAATATTTATGGAAATATTTACATAAAAATGATTACATAGACCAGGTGTCTTGTAACTTTGTAACTCTGTGAATTATTTTTATACTTGGGCGTGGCCCCACAGACGTAGGCAATTGCCGAATTGCGTTACCAACCTCTTGTTTCTTTACTTTCCGCATTTTTATATTGTCTATCATCGCATTTATTATTGGTGTCTCACTGTAACGACCCGAGTTATCTCAACCCAGTTCGTTACACAAAAGTTCGTACATAACTAAGAAATCTCAACTGTATTATATTTTTTTAAAAAACTTTGCTCAACAATCAACATTTGACATAAGCTAAAATCTCAAAACATTTGAAACTTGCAACGGAATCTTTTGGACAACAATAGAGTTAAACAAAACTATGTAACATTTGTTGGAAATGTAAGAAAATAAACGGCTAAAAGAAATAGAGGTTTAAATCGTGAAATACTTGGGAAGTCGCAGGAGTCAAACGCTCTGCCGATGGATAAAGTCAACAGAAGAAGCAGAACAGCAAATAGAAGGCTTCTACCGATGACGTGGACCAGAAGAGTTGGAAACAAAAGACATCTCTCGGTGGACTGCATCTAGCGATGACGTCAGCCGGATAAATCAATTATCCAACATCACCGATCGCAAGACGACAAGTTTTGCGACTCGTATCTACCGACTGCAAAACGACAAAATCTTTCATTCCCTTCTTCCGATAGGATAAACTGCATATACCGATCACTAAACGACAAAGCATAATACCCACTCATACCGGTAGTGCAAAATCTACATCTTCCGATAGAATTAAATCTACATCATCCGATGGCTTTCTGAAGACATCTTCTGATAGAAATTAAACCTACATCATCCGATGGCTTTTCTGAAGACATCTTCCGAATAGAATTAAACCTACATCATCCGATGGCTTTTCTGAAGACATCTTCCGATATCAGGACAAATCAATGGTGCTTCCCCAACTTCATCCCAATATAACGGAGATCTGCACTTTCATCCATATAATGCCTCGTAAGGTGCCATGCCTATTGTTGCTTGAAAATTGTTATTATAAGAGAATTCAACCAATGGTAAATACTTACTCCAAGAATCTTGAAATTCCTGTACACATGCACGAAGCATATCCTCCACATTTGGATAGTTCTCTCGGATTGTCCATCAGTTTGAGGATGAAAGGCTGTGCTAAAACTAAGTTGTGTTCCCATAGCCTTGTGCAAACTTTTCCAAAACTTAGATGTAAATCTGGAGTCTCGGTCTGAAACTATGGTGCTTGGAACTCCATGCAGTCTAACAACTTCGTGCACATACAACTCAGCCAAGTGATCCATCGAGTATGTTATCTTCATTGGCAAAAAGTGAGCAGATTTGGTTAAACGATCAACTATTACCCAAATTGCATCGTGACCTTTTGCTGTTCTAGGTAATCCTATAAAAAAATCCATAGTTATTTGTTCCCATTTCCATTCGGGAACTGGTAAAGTTTGCAATGTTCCAGCAGGTCTCTGGTGTTCAGCTTTGACTTGCTGGCAGACCAGACATGACTCCACATACTCCGTCACACTTCTCTTCATACCTGGCCACCAATAATGTTGCTTGAGATCTCTGTACATTTTCGTGCCTCCAGGATGAACAGAAAGTCTGGAGGAATGTGCCTCAGATAGGATTTCCTTTCTAAGTTCAGTATCAGAAGGAACAAACCACCTATTTCGAAACTTGAGAATTCCATCAGCTGAGCAGTTGAAATCCGACTTGTCAGTAGAATCTATGCACAACTTATACTTATTGCATTCGGTGTCATTCATTTGAACTTCCTTTATTCTCTCCAAAATAGTTGGCCTCAAAGATATGGCCGAAAGCATGACTGACACACTAGACACAGCTTCCAGGTTAAATCTTTGGAATTCTGTCTCTAAAGCTATCGGTATTTCTAGAATCAATGCAGAGAATGAAGGAGTCATTCTACTCAAAGCATCTGCCATCACATTTGCCTTGCCAGGGTGGTCTTAATCTCAAAATCATAATCTTTGACAAACTCTAACCACCTACGTTGCCTCATATTCAATTCCTTTTGCGTGAAAATGTATTTCAGACTTTTATGATCCGAAAATATTTCACAAGTTTGTCCATACAGATAGTGCCTCCAAATCTTTAATGTGAAGACCACAGCAGCTAATTCTAAGTCATGTGTAGGGTAATTCTTTTCATGTACTTTTAACTGTCTAGAAGTATAAGCTTAACATTTCCATCTTGCATCAACACACAACCTAGTCCAATTTTGGAAGCGTCACAATAAATACTAAATTTACCATCTTCAACTGGAAGAGTTAAGATTGGGGCATTGGTCAGTTTCTGTTTCAAGGTCTGAAAGCTACGTTCACATTCTTCAGTCCACATATACTTCACATTCTTCCTTGTTAACCTTGTAAGGGGTGTAGCAATCTTTGAAAATCCTTCAATGAACTTCCTGTAATATCTTGCTAACCCAAGAAAACTCCTAATATCAGTAGCACTCTTCGGTGAGGTCATTCCTTAACTGCTTGGACCTTAGCTGGATCAACGGATATTCCATCTCTAGAGATCACATGACCAAGAAAGTGAACTTGGTCCAACCAAAATTCACACTTGGAAAACTTGGCGTAAAGTTGGTGCTGTTTTTAATACTTTCAACACTAAGGTCAGGTGTCTAGCATGCTCGTTCTTGGAACGGGAATAAATTAAAATATCATCAATGAACACTATGACAAATTTATCTAAGTATTCATGAAACACCCTATCATAAGATCCATGAGGCTGCTGGCGCATTAGTCAATCCAAAGGACATAACCAAAAACTCATAATGCCCATACCTTGTACGAAAAGCTGTCTTAGGAATATCCTCTGATTTGACTTTCAACTGATAATAACCGGATCTAAGGCCAATCTTAGAGAAAACTCTTGCACCTTTAAGCTGGTCAAATAAGTCATCAATCTTCGGCAAATGGTACTTATTCTTGACAGTCAACTTATTTAATTCTCTATAATCAATGCACATACACATTGATCCATCTTTCTTTTTGACAAAAAGGACAGGTGCACCCCCACGGTGAAAAGCTAGGGCGTATGAACCCTTTCTCCAATAAATCCTCTAACTGCTCTTCAATTCCTTAAGTTCTGTTGGTGCTAGTCTATATGGATTTTAGATACAGGCTCAACCCTGGGTAGACGTCCACAACGAATTCAATCTCCCTATCTGGCGGTAAGCTAGGAAGGTCATCTAGAAATACCTCAGGGAAGTCTTCGACAACTAAGACATTTTTGGGACTTGATTTTTCTACTAGCTGCGTGTTAGGACATTGGCCAAAAAGCACAAATACTCTCTACATGGGGAGGGTCTACAATCGACAGAAGTCATCACAGTCATTTCCTTACTCTCTTCAGGGCTTGGAAGGGTATGGTTTAAACCACTAGGAGGTTGAAAACTAACAATTCTAGTCCTACAATCTATTGTGGCATAATACTTAAAACACCAATCCATTCCTAGGATCACATCAAATCCCATTATGTCCATAATAATGAGATCAACAGGCAAATTCAGTGTCCCTACTAACACCACACTATCAGGCATCATTTGACTAGAGTGCATGTGCTCACCAGAAGGTAATGCTACGTTAAACACATGCTCAGAAGGAGTAACCCGTACATCTAACTTATCAGCAAAAGCAGAGGCTATAAAAGAAATGAGTTGCACCCGAATCTATCAAAGTAAAAGCAAGTACAGAGTTATTCAATATAGTACCTGACACTACAGCAGGCTGGTCCTCATCACCTGACTCCATCATGGAGAATATTCTTGGCTTAATCTTGACAGGGCCACCCTTCAAAGCTGGGCAGTCTCTGTGACATGGCCAACCTTGTTGCAATGGAAAACATCGAACGATCCGAGGCTTTGGGCAATCCTTGTACAAGTGTCCAACCTCTTCGCAGTTGAAGCACTTACCCGTCCAAATCTACACTCGCCTGAGTGATTCTTCAAACACTTTGGCACTGAGGAGACGTCTTGGTATCTGGTACCTTCTTTCCTATCCCGTGGCTGTGCTGGCCTTCATTGGACCTCTCACTCCTCTCTGCGGCGGTGGTTGAACAAACTTCTCTCTCGGGGTTTCCTTTAGCCCAGCACATTCAATTCAGTTTCTTCCACCTCCAATGCAGTGGACACAACATCACTGAAGGGCAAAACACTTTATAACCCAAAAACTTGACCCCTCTGTACATTTCTGGTTTCAGTCCATTCATGAATTGAAACACCTTATCTTCATTTCGGTGAATAAAGTTCCAGCGAATCTGGACAGGGACTCAAATTGTCTAACGTACTCAGCCACAGACCTTGTCTGCTTCAAGTTCAAAAACTTAACCTTCTTTGCTGCCTGGACTGTGCTATTAAAATATTCTCATGGAAGGTGTCCTAGAACTGCGACCAAGACATCGCTGAGACATCGGTGGTGGTCTCGATTGTCTCCCACCAAAGTTGAGCATCACCAGCAAAATGGAACGTGGCCAACATGACTTTGTCTCCTTCACCAACATTGGCACATCTGAACATACTCTCAATTTTCCTAAGCCACTCCTCAGCGACAATCGGATTGGATGACTTTCCATCAAATGTGGGCAGCTGAAGCCTTCGGAATCGGTCTCCTGAATGCTCATTGCTAGAACCTGAGTTTGCACTCCCTTGTACCTCTCGGTTTAGCAACACTCCAAACTGATCGGACTGCTGACGTGCTAAGTCTGTTGCTGACGTACCAAATCTGTCAGTTGTCCTAACTAACACTAGGTTCCTCCTCACCCCTCAAGTTGGCATTTCCCCTCGATACCTTGGTCTTCCTGGCGTCTGGCCATTAAACTGACTTCCTTAACAGTTAAACATGTTCATAAATATCTAATTACTAAGGCTGACATAAACACTTACAGTTGTTGGAGTACTCCCATGCGACGATTGGCACTGATGAGTAATCTTTTGAACGGTTTAACTGAATGTCTCTATAATACTGTAACGCCCCGATTTATCTGAACCCTTTCGTCACACAATGCCCGTACATGACTAAAATTTCAACCTCTATAGGTATATAGCTTGTTTTAAACTTGCAGCAGAAATCGTTTAAGCAAAAATAGAATTAACAACAACTATAAAAACATGCAAATAATCGTTGAAATATAAAATAATCGGCCACTAAGAAATAGAATTTAAGTTGAAATACTTGAGACGTCACAGGGGTCCAAACGAAAACATCCCCGATTAATAGTCAACGGAAGAACAGAAACAGAAAATAGAGGCTTCTGCCGATGACGTCAGCCAAATGAAAACAAAGGACATCCCTCGGTCGACTGTAATCTACCGATGACGTCAACCGGATAAGTCTATTATCCACCTCCACCGATCGCAAGGAACGACAAAATACACACTACCTCTTCCGATGACGTCACAGATGATTTCTTTCAGCCGATCACTTTGTTCCACATCCACCGGTGACTAAACGACACAATTTCTCTACATCTACCGATGACTCAGCACGCATCCTGCCGATTGATTTACTGAGATATATCCGATGGAGACTTAAACCTACACCTTCCGATAGACACATGACTACAACCCGACATCTACCGATAGACTTCGTCTACCAATATGAACAAAACAACATCTGTCCGATAAAACAAGCTACATATACCGATCACTAAACGACAAATTTCGTTCTATATCATCCGATGGCTTCCACTGAAGACATCTTCCGATAGACGACAGAACAACAACTCAACCTCTGTCGAAAGCCTGTCACTAACGATGATAAATAGAACCACATTTCGTCTACTCTTTGGTATATAAACACACCGCTAAATACCGAAAGAATTTACCTCCACTTCACCTGTAGACCATTCAAACATTTCAACCATTATATTACTAAAAATCCAGTGAGTGCCAACACTATATCCCAACAAACACTATTATCAGAAGAGGGAACTCAAAAACGGATTCAAAACGTTGAAATCACTATTTTATGAAAACTCCACAAATTAATGAAACCTATCAACTAACTTCACACCAATTGACAATCATTCACCCTCCTCATCAAGCAACCAGATCCGTGCATAGGGGGGGGGGGGGGGGGGGGGTGTGCTCCCCCAACCATTCTATCCCTCAATGAACTCAATGATTCACCTACTGTCACTTCTTCACCAACATCAAAAAACTCATCTATTGCCTAATGCTAATAAAGCAAGTATGAAATATTGCTGAAAGCCTACATTCCTAAACATGCAATTTCTACTTTCCTCATCTCAGTTGGGCATACACATCACGTTCTAAACTGATCTGATCCCTTGGTTCCCTTGGAGTGAGGATCACTTCTCCAATGTCATACATCCTCTACTCGTTTCCGGTCGGATGATTCCCTTAATAGCTATCTGAATCCCTTGGTTCCCTTTGGAGTGAGAGACACTTCTCCCAATGTCATACATCTTTTACTCGATTAAGGGGCGGATTTTAGTTCCCTTAATAGTTTGTTTGGTCCACATTCAGTTCATACCTTACCATTCTTACATGGAAATCATTTCGTAATCTTTCAAAAACATGAATGCATGACATACAAAATCATTCACAAGATGCATAACCCTACTGTTTTGTGATGTAGGCCCAAAGCACATGCATACTTTACTTACCGTGGCTCTCCGAAATGCTCGGTTACAACTACTACTCCAGAAGCTCGCTCACCTAGGGTCATGCCAGTACATTAATCCACTCTTAAGAACCCTTACCAAAATCATAATATGTTGCGGAAATCGATTGACACTCTGCTAGTAAACCCACCCGTCGCTTCTCATTTATCCACCAGAAATCTGAACTCACCCTCAAAGCACAGAAACCTCGAAATCTTCACATTGTATTCCTCTCATTACTAATCGCTAAATGCAAGAAAACAGACTTACCTAGGTTGAAGAGAATCAGGCATAGAATCGCCTAGAGAGTTCTACTTACTCTATTCTCACCTACCGCTCGCTGAAAAACCAAAGATGGAAATAGGGAATAGTGGCATCTACTCTCCTGGACTTTCCTTAAATAGGTTTTTCCTCTATGACAATTCTAATTACCATCATGCCTCGCCTTGGAATCATAGTTATTACCTAATCAATAACTCCCCCAATCACCCTTCTCAAAAGTACATCATTATAATAAATAATTTTGGTTCAATGGAACCGTGTGCTG
Organism: Begonia masoniana; assembly: GCA_022432975.1. NCBI lineage: Eukaryota > Viridiplantae > Streptophyta > Magnoliopsida > Cucurbitales > Begoniaceae > Begonia > Begonia masoniana. Next base: position 45,900,788 of record CM039514.1, on the reverse strand, counting down.
CAGTAACGATATTTGAAAAGACGACGGTCTTGGACGCACAAATTTTCTCTGAAAATAAAATTATCAAAATTAAAAAAAATCCCAAGTAAATATCGAAGACATGAACACGTCAAATTAAAACATCCGATGTAATTTTTTCTCGGCTTTGTGCATTACTCGTCTCCTTTTAAATTGTCAATTCTTGCTACACGTACTGCACCATCTCGGGGACCCTAGGAGTTTTGCTTCACCGACCTCATCCCATACAGAGGTGACCTAACTTCCGCCATACATGCCTCATAAGGTGCCATCCAATGTGGACTGGTAGCTGGTGTTGTAGTAGAAACTCCAACCAGAGGTAAGTATCGACTCCAGGGATTACTGAAATCTATTACACACGCCCTCATGCCTGTCTTTCAAGTATCTGAACTATCCTTTTCAGATTGACCATCTGTCTGTGGGTGAGGCAGTACTGAAGGGTACCTTTGTACCTAATGCTCTTGTAACTTTGCCACAATCGGGAGGTAAACCTGGGGTCACGATCGGATACAATAGATACGGGATTCCATGCAACCTAATAACTTCTTGTACATAAAGATCAGCCAGTGGTCCATCGCATGTAGGGGGTCCTTACTGGTAAGAAATGGGCTAGTTCGTCAATCTATCAATCACAAACCCAAATATATCATGTCCTTTAATTGTCTTAGGATCCCTACATGAATCCATAGCTATGTGTTCCCACGTCCACTCGGGAATAGGTAAAGGCTGAAGGGGACCCCCGGGACGTTGGTGCTCGCTTACTTGGTGGCAACCAAACAGTGACTCTAACCATCTTAGCAACCTCTCTTAAGTTGGGTTTTCCACCAATAGAGTAACTTCAGGTCTCGATACATCTTGGTGCTGCCAGGATGTACAGAAAAGGGAGACGAGTGCGCCTCACGCCAAGAGTCTTCTGTACTTCTTCTCATTGGGACGTCCACTATTTCTAACCCTCAGAATCCCATCCTTGGAATACTAAACGCGAGGTGGTGTCCTTCGCCTTGTTCATCATACTGTTATGGC
>CM039514.1:45889622-45899647 GCA_022432975.1 Begonia masoniana | reverse complement strand
GGTTGAGTGTTACATGACTTGTGGTTAGAACCTAAGTTTCCATTTCACATTAAAGGTTTTAACTTGAAGTGACGAGAACGACGTGTATTGAAGACCCAATAACCTTCATGGACGCGTAATTAAGACTTAGTATGCGTTTGATGAAGTATAAGAAACTTCACTTCAATCGTTGTTCCAAAAGAGTGAACGAATCAAGCCAATGAGGTTGTGTGTTACATGACTGTGGTTAGAACCTAAGTTATCTATTTCACCTTAAAGTTTTAACTTGAAGTGACGAGAACGACGTGTATTGAAGACCCAATAACCTTCATGGACGCGTAATTAAGACTTAGTATTGCGTTTGATGAGTATAGAAACTTCACTTCATCGATTTGTTCGAAAAGAGTTGAACGAATCAAGCCATGAGGTTGAGTGTTACATGACTTGTGTTTAGATCCTAAGTCCACCATTTCACATTAAAGGTTTTAACTTGAAGTGACGAAACGACGTGTATTCAGACCCAATAACCTCAGGACGCGGGTAATTAGACTTAGTAATGCGTTTGATGAAGTATAAGAAACTTCACTTCAATCGTTTGTTCCAAAAGAGTTGAACGAATCAAGCCAATGAGGTTGTGTGTTACATGACTTGTGGTTAGAATCTAAGTTATCCATTTCACATTAAAGGTTTTAACTTGAAGTGACGAGAACGACGTGTATTGAAAACCCAATAACCTTCATGGACGCGTAATTAAGACTTAGTATTGCGTTTGATGAAGTATAAGAAACTTCACTCAATCGATTTGTTCCAAAAGAGTTGAACGAATCAGCCAATGAGGTTGTGTGTTACATGACTTTGGTTAGAACTAAGTTATCCATTTCACATTAAAGGTTTTAACTTGAAGTGACGAGAACGACGTGTATTGAAAACCCAATAACCTTCATGGACTCGTAATAAAGACTTAGTAATGCATTTGATGAAGGAAGAGAAAATTCACCTCAATCGATTTGTTCCAAAAGAGTTGAACGAATCAAGCCAATGAGGTTGTGTGTTACATGACTTGTGTTAGAACCTAAGTTATCCATTCACATTAAAGTTTTAACTTGAAGTGACGAAACGACGTGTATTGAAAACCAATAACCTTCATGGACTCGTAATAAAGACTTAGTATTGCGTTTGATGAAGTATAAGAAACTTCACTTCAATCGATTTGTTCCAAAAGAGTTGAACGAATCAAGCCAATGAGGTTGAGTGTTACATGACTTTGGTTAGAACCTAAGTTATCCATTTCACATTAAGGTTTTAACTTGAGTGACGAGAACGACGTGTATTGAAGACCCCATAACCTTCATGGACGCGTAATTAAGACTTAGTAATGCGTTTGATGAAGTATAAGAAACTTCACTTCAATCGATTTGTTCGAAAAGAGTTGAACGAATCAAGCCAATGAGGTTGAGTGTTACATGACTTGTGGTTAGAACCTAAGTTATCCATTTCACATTAAAGGTTTTAACTTGAAGTGACGAGAACGACGTGTATTGAAAACCCAATAACCTTCATGGACGCGTAATTAAGACTTAGTAATGCGTTTGATGAAGTATAAGAAACTTCACTTCAATCGATTTGTTCCAAAAGAGTTGAACGAATCAAGCCAATGAGGTTGAGTGTTACATGACTTGTGGTTAGAACCTAAGTTATCCATTTCACATTAAAGTTTTAACTGAAGTGACGAGAACGACGTGTATTGAAGACCCAATAACCTTCATGGACGCGTAATTAAGACTTAGTAATGCGTTTGATGAAGTATAAGAAACTTCACTTCATCGATTTGTTCGAAAAGAGTTGAACGAATCAAGCCAATGAGGTTGAGTGTTACATGACTTGTGGTTAGAACCTAAGTTATCCATTTCACATTAAAGGTTTTAACTTGAAGTGACGAGAACGACGTGTATTGAAGACCCAATAACCTTCATGGACTCGTAATCAAAACTTAGTAATGCGTTTGATGAAGTATAAGACACTTCACTTCAATCGATTTGTTCCAAAAGAGTTGAACGAATCAAGCCAATGAGGTTGAGTGTTACATGACTTGTGGTTAGAACCTAAGTTATCCATTTCACATTAAAGGTTTTAACTTGAGTGACAAGAACGACGTGTATTAACGACCCAATAACCTCATGGACGCGTAATTAAGACTTAGTAATGCGTTTGATGAAGTATAAGAAACTTCACTTCAATCGATTTGTTCGAAAAGTGTTGAACGAATAAAGCCAATGAGGTTGAGTGTTACATGACTTGTGGTTAGAACCTAAGTTATCCATTTCACATTAAGGTTTTAACTTGAGTGACGAGAACGACGTGTATTCAAGACCCAATAACCTTCATGGACGCGTAATTAAGACTTAGTAATGCGTTTGATGAAGTATAAGAAACTTCACTTCAATCGATTTTTTCGAAAAGAGTTGAACGAATCAAGCAAATGAGGTTGAGTGTTACATGACTTGTGGTTAGAACCTAAGTTATCCATTTCACATTAAAGGTTTTAACTTTAAGTGACGAGAACACTGTGTATTGAAGACCCAATACCTTCATGGAGCCGTAATTAAGACTTAGTAATGACGTTTGATGAAGTATAAGAAACTTCACTTCAATCGATTTGTTCGCAAAAAGAGTTGAACGAATCAAGCCAATGAGGTTGAGGTGTTCCATGACTTGTGGTTAGAACTAAGTTATCCATTTACATTAAAGGTTTTTACTTGAGTGACGAGAACGCGTGTATTGAAGACCCAATAACCTTCATGGATGCGTAATAAGACTTAGTAATGCGTTTGATGAAGTATTAGAGAACTTCACTTCATCGATTTGTTCCAAAAGAGTGAACGAATAAAGCCAATGAGGTGAGTGTTAAATGACTTGTGGTTAGAACCTAAGTTATCCATTTCACATTAAAGGTTTTAACTTGAAGTGACGAGAACGACGTGTATTGAAGACCAATAACCTTCATGGATGCGTAATTAAGACTTAGTAATACGTTTGATGAAGTATAATAAAATCACTTCAATCAATTTGTTCCAAAAAAATTGACCGAATCCAAGCCAATGAGGTTGTGTGTTACATGACTTGTGGTTAGAATCTAAGTTATCCATTCAAATTAAACGTTTTAACTTGAAGGTGCCCAGAAAGACGTGTATTGAAAACCCAATAACCCTTCATGGATTCGTAATAAAGGCTTAGTAATGCGTTTGATGAAGTATTAGAAACTTCACTTCAATCGATTTGTTCGAAAAGAGTGGAACGACTAAAGCCAATGAGGATGAGTGGTACATGACTTGTGGTTAGAACCTAAGTTATCCATTTCACATTAAAGGTTTCAACTTGAAGTGACGAGAACGACGTGTATTGAAGACTGAATAACCTTGATGGACACGTAATTAAGACTTAATTAATGCGTTTGATCAAGTATAAGAAACTTCAATTCAATCGGTTGTTCTAAAAGGGTTGAACTGAATCAAGCCAATGAGTTTGAGTGTTATATGACTTGTGGTTAGAACCTAAGTTATCCATTTCACATTAAAGGTTTTAACTTGAAGTGACGAGAACGACGTGTATTGAAGACCCAATAACCTTCATGGACACGTAATTAGACTTAGTAATGCGTTTGATGAAAATAAGAAACTTCACTTAATCGATTTTCGTAAAGAGTGAATGAATCAAGCCAATGAGGGTTGAGTGTTACATTGACTTGTGGTTAGAAGCTAAGTTATCCTTTCACATTAAACGGTTAACTTGAAGTGACGCGAACGACGGTATTGAAGACCCAATAACATTCATTGGACGCGTAATTAAAGACTAGTAATGCGTTTGATGAAGTATAGAAACTTCACTTCAATCGATTTGTTCCAAAAGAGTTGAATGAATCAAGCCAATGAGGTTGTGTGTTACATGACTTTTGGTTAGAATCTAAGTTATCCATTCACATTAAACGTTTAACTTGAAGTGACGAGAACACGTGTATTGAAACCCAATAACCTTCATGGACGCGTAATTAAGACTTAGTAATGCGTTTGATGAAGTATTAGAAACTTCACTTCAATCGATTTGTTCGAAAAGAGTTGAACGAATAATGCCAATGAGGTTGTGTGTTACATGACTTGTGGTTAGAACCTAAGTTATCCATTTCACATTAAAGGTTTTAACTTGAAGTGACGAGAACGACGTGTATTGAAGACCCAATAACCTTCATGGACGCGTAATTAAGACTTAGTAATGCGTTTGATGAAGTATAAGAAACTTCACTTCAATCGATTTGTTCCAAAAGAGTTGAACGAATCAAGCCAATGGGGTTGAGTGTTACATGACTTGTGGTTAGAAGCTAAGTTATCCATTTCACATTAAAGGTTTTAAACTGTTAGGATTAGACGCCCTAATCCACCTGTAACGAACGATAGGAAATACGAAAAGAATAACAAACAGATGTATGTTGTTCACTCTCAGTCGCGCGAGCTACGTCCACTGGCCGCTGACAGATTTCACTAAGATGAACAAACGAGTTACAACGGTTGTTCTCACCCTCTCAGACACTCTGTCTCTTTCTGTGATACTTAATAACCTAAACACGTCTTTATATAATAGATGATTTAGGGTTACAGAATAACAGGGTACTTAATTACCAAAATACCCTCAACCTAAATTAGGCTACATAACTCAACAATCTCCCACTTGGAGACTAATCTCATCATCCCTCCATCTGCAGCGGCATCAATCCCATATCTCATTCAAGAAGTCCAACTGAAGTTGCGCACAACTTCAGCTTCTCACTTGTCACAGCTTTCGTCAACATGTCAGCTGGATTCCGACTCCCTGGGATTTTCTCAAGCGCTAATACTTCATCTTCTAAAGCAGATCTGATAAGTGATAACGCACCTGTATGCTTTGTCTTGCCATGATAAATTGGATTCTTTGCCAAATGAATGGCACTCTGGCTGTCACAATGCAATACACTCCCATCGTAGTTTGGCCTAACTCGCGTAGAAAAGGCTGTAACCACATCATCTCCTTTGCAGCTTCTGTCACTGCAATATACTCGGCTTCACAGCTAGAAAGAGCGACGACATCTTGAAGTCTCGAAACCCAACTGATTGCGGTACCACCCAAAGTGTAGACATACCCAGTCCTGCTCTTACTACGTCAATATCACCACCATTATCAGCATCAACGTATCCATCTAGACTCAAGTCTGATTTTCGAAACATAAAGCAAACTTTGAACTTCCCTTCAAGTATCGCAAAATCCATTTTACGGCTTCCCAATGTTTTCTTCCTGGATTACTCATAAACCTGCTGACAACTCCCACTGCATGTGCAATATCTGGTTGTGTGCAAACCATCGCGTACATAAGACTACCAACAGCAGAGGCATACGGAACAGTAGCCATGTAGTCCTTCTCTTCATCAGTCGAGGGTGACTGATCTTTGGATAGTTTGAAATGACTAGCCAACGGTGAAGTGACTGGCTTAGCATCGTGCATCTTGAACCTGCTAAGAACCTTCTTCACATAGTCTTCTTGTGAGAGTTTGAGAACATCCTTATCCCTGAATATCCTCATCCCAAGGATTTGTTTTGCAGCACCCAAATCCTTCATTGCAAACTCTGTAGATAACTTCCTCTTCAGCCTGTCAATCTCATGCAAGCTTGCTCCAGCAATCAACATATCATCAACGTAAAGGAGCAGTATATGTAGGAATTATCAAACCTTTTAATGTAGCAGCAGTGATCGGCTTCACATCTCACAAAACTGTTATTCTTCATGAAGCTGTCAAATCTCTTGTACCACTGCCTTGGAGCCTGTTTCAAACCGTACAAACTCTTCTGAAGCTTACATACAAGTTCGTCTTTCCCTCTCATCTCAAAACCCTGTGGCTGACACATGTATATCTCTTCATCTAAATCACCGTGAAGAAAAGCAGTTTTCACGTCCATCTGCTGAAGACGAAGGTCTTCTTTCACAACCAAACCCAAGACAGTTCTGATCGTCGTCAACTTCACCACTGGTGAGAAATATCGGTGTAGTCAATGCCTTCTTTCTGCTGAAAATCCTTAACAACCAACCTAGCCTTGTACCCGCTTGCTCCCATCATGTTCTTCTTTAATTCGGTAAACCACTTGTTGTGCAGTGCTTTCTTACCCTTTGGCAACTCAGTCAATTGCCAAGTTTGATTTGATTTCAACGAGTCCATCTCATCTTTCATGGCTGCCTCCCACTTAATCGAATCACCAGATTGTGCTGCTTCCTCATAATATTCTAGTTCACCTGCGTCAGTCAGCAGGATGTAATTAAGAGACGGAGACCATCTATGGACTGGTTTGCTGATTCGGGATGATCTTCTCAGTTCTGCAATCGGCGTTTGCGGATTTACCTCTGGAGCCACATTCTCATCAACTGCTTCTTCAACAATACCCCGATTTTTTTCAACAGTCGGACTATTATCAGCTGAAAAATCTCTGAAGTTGACCACAGTAGACTCTTGCAATATAGAACTCCCACTGTCTGAAGTGTTACCATAGCATCCTTGTATAGAACTTGTTCGTTGAAGATGACGTTCCTGCTGCGAATGATCTTCCGATTTTGATTATCCCAGAAACGATAACCAAACTCGGCGTCACCATAACCAATAAGAAAACACTTATTAGATTTCGAATCAATAAGAAAACACTTATTAGGTTCTAACCACAAGTCATGTAACACTCAACCTCATTGGCTTTTTGCGTTCAACACTTTTAGAACAAATTGATTGAAGGTGAAGTTTCTTATACTTTATCAAACGCATTATCTAAGTCTTAATTACGCTTCCATGAAGGTTATTGGGTCTTCAATATACGTCGTTCCGTCACTTCAAGTTAAAACCTTAATGTGAAATGGATAACCTTAGGTTCAAACCACAAGTCATGTATAACACTCAACCTCATTGGTTTTATGCGTTCAACTCTTTTGGAACAAATCGATTGAAGTGAAGTTTCTTATACTTCATCAAACGCATTACTAAGTCTTAATTACGCTTCCATGATGGTTATTGGGTCTTACATACACGTCGTTCTCGTCACTTCAAGTTAAAACCTTAACTGTGAAATGGATAACTTAAAGTTCTAACCACAAGTCATGTAACACTCAACCTCTTTGGCTTGATGCGTTCAACTCTTTTGGAACAAATCGATTGAAGTGAAGTTCTTATACTTCATCAAACGTATTACTAAGTCTTAATTACGTTCCATGAAGGTTATTGGGTCTTCAATACACGTCGTTCTCCTCACTTCAAGTTAAAACCTTAACTGTGAAATGGATAACTTAGGTTCTAACCAAAGTCATGTAACACTGAACCTCATTGGCTTGATGCGTTCAACTCTTTGGAACAAATCGATTGAAGTGAAGTTTCTATACTTCATGAAACGCATTACTAAGTCTTATTACGCTTCCATGAAGGTTATTGGGTCTTCAATACACGTCGTTCTCGTCACTTCCAAGTTAAAACCTTAACTGTGAAATGGATAACTTAGGTTCTAACCACAAGTCATGTAACACTCAACCTCATTGGCTTGATGCGTTCAACTCTTTTAGAACAAATCGATTGAAGTGAAGTTTCTTATACTTCATGAAACACATTACTAAGTCTTAATTACGCTTCCATGAAAGTTATTGGGTCTTCAATACACGCGTTCTGGTCAATTCAAGTTAAAACCATAACTGTGAAATGGATAACTTAGGGTTCTAACCACAAGTCATTTAACACTCAACCTCATTGGCTTGATGCGTTCAACACTTTTGGAACAAATCGATTGAAGTGAAGTTTCTTATACTCATCAAACGCATTACCAAGTCTTATTACGCTTCCATGAAGGTTATTGGGTCTTCAATACACATCGTTTTTGTCACTTCAGTTAAACCTTTAATGTGAAATCGATGACCTTAGGTTCAAACCACAAGTCATGTAACACTCAACCTCATTGGCTTGATGCGTTCAACTCTTTTGGAACAAATCGATTGAAGTGAAGTTCTTATACTTCATCAAACGCATTACTAAGTCTTAATTACGCTTCCATGATGGTTATTGGGTCTTACATACACGTCGTTCTCGTCACTTCAAGTTAAAACCTTAACTGTGAAATGGATAACTTAGGTTCTAACCACAAGTCCATGTAACACGCACCTCATTGGCTTGATGCGTTCAACACTTTTGGAACAAATCGATTGAAGTGAAGTTTCTTATACTTCATCAAACGTATTACTAAGTCTTAATTACGTTTCCATGAAGGTTATGGGTCTTCAATACACGTCGTTCTCGTCACTTCAAGTTAAACCTTACTGTGAAATGGATAACTTAGGTTCTAACCACAGTCATGTATCACATCAACTCATTGGCTTGATGCGTTCAACTCTTTGGAACAAATCGATTGAAGTGAAGTTTCTTATACTTCATGAAATGCATTACTAAGTCTTAATTACGCTTCCATGAAGGTTATTGGGTCTTCAATACACGTCGTTCTCGTCACTTCAAGTTAAAACCTTAACTGTGAAATGGATAACTTAGGTTCTAACCACAATTCATGTAACATTCAACCTCATTGCTTGATGCGTTTCACCCTTTTGGAACAAATCGATTAAAGTGAAGTTTCTTATACGTCATTAAACCATTACTAAGTCTTAATTATGCTTCCATGAAGGTTATTGGGTCGTCAATACATGTCGTTCTCATCACTTCAAGTTAAAACCTTGACTGTGAAATGGATACTAGGTTCTAACCACAAGTCATGTAACACTCAACCTCATTGGCTTGATGCGTTCAACTCTTTTGGAACAAATCCATTGAAGTGAAGTTTCTTATACTTCATCAAACGCATTACTAAGTCTTAATTACGCTTCCATGAAGGTTATTGGGTCTTCAATACACGTCGTTCTCGTCACTTCAGTTAAACGACTGAAACTCATTATACAAACCGTTTCGTAAAACTAAACAGATGGTTGTTTATAAATCGAACGTTAACCCCAATATTCAAACTACAAAACGAGTCTCCAAAATCATGTGAAAACTTTAAAAACCACAACAACCTAGTCACTATCCAAATCTTCAAAACATCCTAAGACCTTTTCTTCGACACAGTTTTTTAATCAAAATGTCCAAATTACATTACCTAGTCCCCACGTCAAAGTTTGCCCCGCCTGCCAGCGCCGCTCCTACGGGCCATCCTTCGTCAACATGATAACTTCAGGTGGAGGGAAGTCTCCTCACCTGTCTCAAAATAACCTACCCCTAGAATTACAACAAGTGAGCTTGAGGCTCGTAAAATCTAAGTGAAGCAAATGAAGACATGCATGTACGATTCAAACTATGCGTTCGTTCTTGTCGTTATATATTTCATTTCATTCGTGTCACCGGGGCTTCGCTCTCGCAGAGTAGGAAACGGCACATCCGTCGATGGATAGACCTTCGTATCTAACCGGGGAGAAAACACGCTTTTCATCGACAGCCTGTTGAATACACCGCACCGACGTACCCATCTTGCATTCATTTACCTTTTCGTTATTATTTTTCCTTTTCATGAAAATATGCATATAAACTCGTTTTCATGCCGTTCGAAACATGGATGTGAACAAATATTGTGTCATGAGAAAAATAGAAACGAACGGAAAATTCAAGCAACAAACTTACAAACAACAGCTCATAAAAACTAAACTTAACTACCCATTCTAATTACCCGAATCACACAACATCTCCAATTTCCTCAATCAACACAATTCTTTACGGTGTCGGCCAAGACGGCCAAAAAAAAGCGTTCCTGTGGTTAATGTAAGTTCAGCATATATTGTGATCATCCAAAGTTGACTTGGTTGGTTTTGATGCAAGATGGAAAGGTTACGTTATGCTCTAGGCAGTTAAAAGTGCGATGAGCAGAAATTACCCTACACCTTGACTGGAAGTAGCTGCGGTGGTTTTTGCATTAAAGATTTGGAGGCACTACCTGTATGGACAAACTGTGAGATATTTTCGGCTCAT
>CM039514.1:45869431-45889522 GCA_022432975.1 Begonia masoniana | reverse complement strand
TGGTCCTCAATACACGTCGTTGCCTCATCACTTAAAAAGTTAAAGCCTGAAGGTGACTGGATAACTTAGGTTTTAATCACAAGTTATGTAACATGACCTCTTTGCTTGAATGTTCATTCTTTTGGAACAATCGATTGAAGTGAGTTTCTATACTCTTCAAAGCATTACTAAGTCTTAATTACGCTTTCTATTAAGGTTATTAGGTCCTCAGTAAACGTTGTTCTCATCACTTTAAGTTAAAACCTTGAATGTTGAATGGATAACTTAGTTCTTAAAAAACCACAAGTCATGTAACATTAAACTGATTTGCTTGATACATTCAGTGTCTTTTGAAACAATCGTTGAAGTGAGTTTATTTACTTATCAAAATGCTTACTAAGTGTTATTACATCGCGAATCGTCTCATCACTTCATGTTTGCAACATTGACGGTGAATGTTAACTTAGGTTCCTAACCACAAGTCTAGTAATATCAACCTCTTTGCTTGATACTTTCAACTCTTGTTGGGAACAAATTGATTGAAGTGAAGTTTCTTATACTTTTTCAACGCATTACTAATCTTGTTACGTTGCCCATAAAGGTTATTGGGTCCTCAATACACGTCGTTATCCATCACTTCTGTTACCCCTTGAAGGGAAATTGGATATCTTATGTTCTGCCACAAGTTTTGTAATAGTGACCGCAGTCCTTGATTCGTTCAGTTTCTTTTGGAACAAATCGATTGAAGTGAAGTTTTTATACTCTTTCTTTCAAACGCATTACTAATTTTTTTTTTTTTTTTTTTTTTTTTTTTTTTTTTTTTTTTTTTTCATGGACGAGAGATCGATCCTCTGTAGAGGAGAGAGAGAGGAATTGAAGGAAGGAAACGAGGTTTTGATAAAAGAGAAGCCGAGCGCGAGTAGCCGCATTTGTTGATGAGACAATTTTGTACGAATGAAAAAAAAAAACATTAAAAAAAATAAAAAATTAAAAATTATAATAATTAATTAAATTAAAAAAACGGCACTATATTAATTTTAAAACTAATTTAAATTTAATTAATACTTGTGGAATTTAGTTATTCGGGTTTTAGGTGGAATAGATATATTTGTTCGTGGAAATCCCATTTTCTAAGTTTGCACAGCTTTCACATCCTCTCTGAAAAGCCATTGTCCGATATGAGTGTGAGTTGGGTTCTAAGGCCAGGGCCAACTATTTATGATCTATTTGTTCTTATTTCATCAATAAATGAACAATAGGCTGACTACAAATTTAAGACACAACATTCACTTATTTATAAATGAGACAAAAGAGAATTATTAACTAAGATATAAACGAGAGTGGGGTACGTGCAATAATGTGCAAGTACAATTGCTTTTGGCTCAATTCCTCGTGGGGGTCGAATTCTTTTTCTAGGAGTGATTTGATTCCATCTATAATTAAAACTAAACACATTTGTTGGTTTGGTTTAGATTTCATTTGGATTTTAGATTTTTTTTAATCTGGACTCGATTGTTGTCAATTTGGACTCAATTTCGAGTCCATTTTAGTTAGTTTTTGTTTGATTTAGGCATGTTTTTGTTGGTGTGATTCGATTTTTTTTGTATTTTTAAACATTAAAATTAACAAATATTATAATTGTGGTTTTGTTTGGTTCTTGCTAGTGTTTTAAAAAAAAAGATAGAAATTCAATTTTACTTCTATCGGTTCTAAAATCAATTTTTCAAAATTAAAATCGAGCCGAACCAAATCTAAATTATTGCTTCCATTTGATTTGCTCGTTCATCCCGAATCAATTCCACCTCTATTCTTCAGGATGATTCATATTTTATTTGTTAGGCTTGATTAAAATGGATCAAATTAGTGCAATAATCATCATTAATTATGAATGTGCTACACAAAAAAACTATGTCATTAAATGCCTTGAGCAATGATACTCTCAAGGGAATATATTTCATTTATGAACCATTCAATGTAAGTAACCCTAACTTAATTACGCAGTAGACTCTCTCTCTCTCTAGAGATAATTGTGGAGAGAGAGAAAGAGGACACCGTTATTTTAAGAGATTGACAGTCATTTGGAGATGAAGCAAGGAAAAAGAGTGGCGCGCCCAGGCCACACGTGCCCATGACCATGGCCTCCAACATCACTCGCCTCATTTTTTATTTAACTAAATATTAATAATATGAAAATAGCCACGGGCATAGCCATCAAGTAAAAAGACACCAAATTTGTGGTGGCTCCTATGGTTGGTCCCGTGCTTCCCCTCGAAACCTCACCCCATCATTCGAAGGTAGTTACCGAGCTTGCACAGGCCGAAGATTGGCAATGCCATGGCGATGAGCTCCAATGTATCTCGACATCTTTTGTGAAAAACCTATTGGTGTTGTAAAACATACGGTGGTGATGTCCAATGGTGCAGGCAAGAGTTATGAACGAGATCCTAGAAACACGAGGTAGTAAGTTCACTATAAAAAAAATCAAGATAATTTTTTTGGGCAGGTTGTGCGTGTGTATATACATGTGCAATTAAGATAATAAATTACAAATAATTAAAATAAGTAATTAATTGCATCAATCAATATTTGACACGTCACGAAATAATAGTAGAATATAAACATAACATTATTTATATATGAGTAATGTTACGTTTACTCTATTATCTGCTATTTAAATATAATTAATGATATGTCAAACATGTTGACTTAGAGAGTGTTTAAGTCATAATTTGTTTTTGATGATGTCTGTGTGTATTAAATATTCAATTTGATTATGTGTACTTAATGAGAATGAATATATGAGTTATTTGGAAATACCCTTGAAAAGGGTATTTTAGTTGACTAATGAATCGTTTGAGTATACAGAGCTAAATAGTAAAACAGGCTTGGATATACCGATAGCTACACGACAAGAACAGAAGGCTTCTGCCGATGATGTACTCAGCGCCTATATGTTTCATCTGCCGATGACGTGTCAGCTGTTCTTATGCGACGCTACACGACAGAGAAGAGAAGTTCTTGTACCGAGTGCGTTTGAAGCTACTTGTTCCGATGACGTGTCATATGCTTCTACCGATGACTTATATATAATAAAATAGAAGCTTCTGCCGATAGCTGTTCTGAAGACAGATGCCGATGACGTGTCAAAGCACGTATATGCTGCAACTGCCGATCGAGTCTGAAGATACATCTGTCGCTGATATTTGTAGCAGCTCCTGCCGATTGACTAAACGACAAAAGGAGATGCTGACTAAAGCATGCATCTGCCGCTGAATTTTCACGTTGCACCTGCCGATGAAGTTTCAAGACACATATGCCGGTGACGTCTGAAGCTCACTCATTCCGATGACGTGTCAAGTGTTTAGCTACTATTCCGGTAATCTTCCCCAAAAGAATTTTAAAGCTATCCGCGCAGCTAACCATGTGTCTTTTCAGCGTTCTTCCAGACATTAATGCGACGACGACACACTTTCAACGCCACGTATAGGTGCTTCATACGGATGCTTCAAGTAACTTTTATCCTTTCTAGTAGAGCATTCAATACATGAGCAAAATGATACAAGAGTAATATCATAAGTTAAGAGCTCGAGAACCTAACTTTTGCGATTTTTCAATTGATATCCCTAAGCTGCAAAAGTTTCATACCTGTAATCACTGTACATCTCTCTAAACTCGAACTTGAGATTCTGCTGTGATATGTGTCTGTGATCAATTCACAAATACAAATCATTTGTAAAGCAGTGGAATTTTGACTCTTGAATCAATCCACACGACGGTGTAAGGCTGTGGATCTAAGCCCGTAAGTTCGCTCCGAGTTTCTCGTTGCGGAGAAGTAAGGAATCTTCAAAGGTGAGCTTGGAGCGTGACGTAGGCGTGTGGCCGAACCACGTAAATACTGTGTCAAATTTCTCTTTCTCTCTCTGTATTTTATATGTTTGCTTCTGCTACTATTCAAAACTGGAAACTGCAAGAGAAATTTACCAATTATTAATTAATTATTAAACAGTCTAATTCACCCCCTTCCCCCCCCTCTTAAGACAATTCCGATCGTACACATTGAGTATCAAGCGATGTTAATATGTCTAAGTATTTTATCTTGAAAATACGTGATATTCGTAATGGATTCACCACACACTCTTTCCACAAATAGAAGTCGTCCTAACCACCAGACCGCATTCTTGTGGTAGTGATTATGCGTATGGAAAGCTAGGATGAGAATCTAATGTTTTCTGGGCATGCGACTATGTTATGGCAATAATATAAAAATGGTCATACTATCTTTTAAAAGAAAATGGTATTAATTAGCCAAGCTTCACACCATTAAATGATAACTGATAAGAAGAACCGACCTGAATGCCAAGGCAATAAACACTCTTATACTGTGCTTCTGATAGAGACAGTTTAATAGCGTCCCAGGGTGTGATAGAGCTCAGAAATTTGGCACTATTAAGGTCACACACGAAGGCCCAACCCGGTCAAAGAGAGTAAATTGAGCATGTTATTTCATGATATGAACTGTTTTCCATGGCAAAAGGAGAACCATTAGTTCCATGTTTACTCGCTTTATAACCTTACTAATGGTCTAAAGCTCTTGGTAAGCATTTACTCAGCGAAGAACAGTTCAGGAAACTTCTGAGATGTCTACCGATGAGTCATTGCACCAAAGGTGACTTTCCATTCAGGAAGCTAAGGATCCCCACTTTGAAGCTTGGGAGCTCATTTGATCTCTCATGACCATGAGATCACATGAGGGCAATGACAAGGAGGACCCTCAAAGAGAAAGAGGTCTCTAAAGAAAGGAACTTGCCTGAAGGCCTCCTCTGCCTCATCCAGTAAACATGACGAATCTTATGGGAAGACGTGAATGAAAGATGATGAGGATATACTTCCTCATCACTAGAAGTTCATCAAATTCCTCCAAGAAAGAGTCAGGAAGAAGATTTCAAAAGGTACAAACCTAACATTAAAGGAAATCACCTGCTTGGTTGCTGCAAGCCTGGCCATATTCACGGCAGATTGTCCTCAGTCAAGAAACCTCCCAAAAAGTGCAAGAAGAAGGCATGAGGCAACCTGGATGAATGTAAAGTTGACACTTCGTCTTCAGAAGATGAGAATTTGCGAACCTCTGTTTTTATGGCTCACGAAGATAAGGTTAGTTCTATATCTACTTGTACCTGACTTGAGACAGTGAAATTGATGACGATGATGTAGATATAGTATAGTGCTTTTAATAATAAATGATCTTATTGGTAACATTCAGCATGTTAAACGACTAAGTACATGCTTAACAGGAAAATCAAGCTTTAAATTTGAAGTCAAGAAAATGAAAACACTCAGCTTGAAAAAGAAGGTGTATGAACTGCACAAGAAAATGAATTTTAAATGCTGGTTTGTTCAGAACTTGACTCGTAGTAGTAAGAAACTGAACATGTTGATAAGTGACAAAGAATGCCATTCGATAAAACTACGGGCTTAGGGTATGACAGGTTTTGCAGAATAAATCTTAAACAATTACTTTGTTATCAACTGTCTGCCATATGTGTAAATAAGAGAATAGTCTTTTGTATTCCTTTAAAAACAAACGTGTGAACTCAGGTAGCAAATTACAGTGGTTCCTAAGGGAACCAGGCCTAACCTAGGCCCAAAGATTTGGTTCCCTAAGAAGACAACCTGATTTCTGTTTTGCATGTTGGTTGTTCTCCTGGAAGAACCAGTTGTACTCGACGTGGATCTCGAGGCATGACAGGAGACTTTCAACCATGTTTGCCTCTGTCCAACAAAAAGCAAGGAAGTGTTACTTTTGGTGGAAAACCAAAAGGAAAATTGTTGGCATCGGCAATATAGGTAACTAGTTATCCGTCTATTGAAAGATGCTTTTCGTTGCTAGTTTAGCCTAATCTGCGAGTATTAGTCAGTTATGTGATAAAATGATTGAAGTGATTTTTAAATCAAACTCATGTATATTAGATGCATCTAATGATAACATTCTGTTCACTGGCTATAAAAAAGATAAATCTATCTTATTGACATGTATGTTTTGAGCATGTTATGAAAAATGCTTAGCCGTTAATTCTCTCATGACTCTTGATCTGACATAGGAACTAGACACGTAGGTGAGACCTTAGCTAAGATTACTAAGGAGAATTTAGTTAGAGGCTTCCTAAGATATCCTTTGAAAAGGATAAGATCTGTGAGGCTTGTCAATTGGCAAGCAGATCAAATCATCGGTTAAATCTAAGAGTGCAGTTTGCTACATCTAGCCTCTCCACTTCTCCACATGGACCTTTTCGGTCCTTCACAATATAGCAAGTCTAGGTGGCAAATTCTATGCCTTGTCATTGTTGATGATTTTTCTAGATTCACCTGGGTTCATTTTCTAAAGTCTAAGGATGAAGACTTTTGAAACCTTTTCTAGTTTTAGGAAAAAAGTCAAAATGAAAGAGCTCACCATAATTGCTATTCTTAGTGATCATGGTGGAGATTTGAAAATGAAAGATTCGAACTCTTGTGTCTCAAACATGGATTGAACACAACTTCTCTTCTCCTAGAACCCCTCAGCAAAATGGTGTTGTTGAGAGGAAAAATAGGTCTCTCCAAGAGCTTGCTCGGACTATGCTTAATGAAAATTCCCTTCCAAAATATTTCTGGGCAGAAGCTGTTTCAACAGCTTGTTATGTGCTTAATCGGGTCTCCATAGACCTATCCTAGAGAAAACTCCATACGAGCTCTGGAGTGGAAAAACCCCTTCTGTCAAATACTTTAGAGCATTTGGCAGGAAATGCTTCATTCTAAATACTAAAGATAACTTAGGAAATTCGATTCTAAATCAGATATTGGAATTTTTCTCGGTTATTCGCTGTCAAGTAAAGCATATAGAGTCTACAATAGGAGAACTTTAGTTGTAGAAGAATCTGTTCATGTCAATTTTGATGAGACCCCCAACCCCAATCAATGTGGATGAGGATGATATTTTGGACAATCAACTTGATTCTCTATCTTTGAAAAATCTACTGATCCCTCTCCTATAGAAACCATCTTCTAGTTCTCTAGAAATTGTTCCTGTCAAAGCCGAATCTGCAGATCTTCCTAGAGATTGGAAATATATTAGAAGTCATCCAATAGAGGAAATTTTAGGTGATCCTTCTTTAGGAGTTAAGACTAGATCCTCTCTTAGGAATCTCTGTGCCAATGTGGCATTTATCTCTCAATAGAACCTAAGAAGTTTGAAGAGGCCGAGAGTGATGAAAATTGGATTATGGCCATGCAAGAAGAGTTAAATCAGTTGAAAGGAGCAAGGTATGGGAAACTTGTTCCACGGCCTAAGGATCATCCCATTATATGAACTAAATGAGTTTTCAAGAACAAATTGGATGAAAGTGGGTTTGTGGTTAGAAACAAGGCTAGACTAGTTGCTAAGGGATACTCTCAAGGAAGAGGGTATTGATTTTGATGAATCTTTTGCACCTGTAGCTAGACCTAGAGTCCATTAGAATGCTTTTAGCCTATGCCTGCTACAAAAACTTCACACTCTTTCAAATGGATTGTAAGAGTGCCTTTTTAAATGGATATATTATGGAAGAAGTTTATGTAGAGCAGCCTTTAGGTTTTGAATCATTTGATAACCCAACCATGTCTACAAACTTAGAAAAGCTCTTTATAGGTCTTAAAACAGGCTCCTAGAGCTTGGTATGACAGGTTGAAAGAATTTCCTTGAAGAAAGAAATTTCAAAAAGGGTAACTCTGATTCAACCCTGTTTACCATGCAAAAGGACAAAGATATTTTGCTGGTTCAAATTTAGTCGATGACATCATTTTTGGATCAACCAATGTCAACTTGTGTAATGAGTTTTCCTCCCTCATGCAAAGTGAATTTGAAATGAGTATGATGGGGGAGTTAAAGTTTTTCTTAGGATCCAGATTAGTCAGTCTCTTGATGGAATCTTCTTCTGTCAAGAAAAGTATATTAAGGAACTCTTAAGAAATTTGGTTTAGAATCTGTCAAACCTTCTCGAACTCCCATGAGTACCACAAACCAAATTGGATAAAGATGAAAATGGGATAAATGTGGATATAAAGAAATATCGTGGTATGATTGGATCTTTGCTATACCTAACTGCCAGTAGACCAGACATTCTGTTTAGCGCGTATGTCTCTGTGCTAGGTTTCAAGCTGCCCCTAAGGAGTCTCACTTATCTGCTGTTAAACGGATTTTTAAATATCTAAGTGGGACAGTTGACTTAGGACTCTGGTATCCGAAAGGTACCTCTTTTGATCTTATAGGATATTCTGATTCTGACTATGCTGGTAGTCTTATTGATAGAAAAAGCACTAGTGGCACTTGTCAGTTCCTAGGAGAATCTCTAGTGTCTTGGTAGTCGAAGAAACAGAATTCTGTTGCATTGTCAACTGCTGAGAGTGAATATATTGCTGCAGGTAGTTGTTGTGCACAAATGCTTTGGATGAAACAGACGTTGGAAGATTACAATCTGTTTTATGATAGGATTCCTATTCGGTGTGATAACACCAGTGCGAATTAACATCTCAAAAAATCCTATTCAACACTCTAGAACAAAGCACATAGATGTCAGATATCATTCATTCGTGATCATGTTCAAAAGAGGTGATATATCTTTAGAGTTTGTTAATTCCGTAGATCAACTTGCAGACATCTTCACCAAGCCTTTAGATGAAAAGACTTTCAATAATATTAGGATAAGCTAGGTCTCATTCGGGTTGAGAAAAACTAAGACTATTCTTTGTCGGAAAAATTTCTAAGTATTGGAGGGTTTTTTTCTCTTCTGTGTGGCATCGGCAGATGCCGTGTTTTTCTTAGGCATCGAAGATGCATTTCTATCGGAAGGAGAATGGCTGTTCTTTAGGCATCGGAAGATGCATCTCTATCGGTAGATGTAAATGTTTCCTTAATCTGCCGCACGTGTTTTCCATCGGAAGATCTCGGTATTACACGTGTGACTTCTTAGTCGGGCAACTCTTTATGTCTTTTAAATTCGTCTTTCTTTGCCGACTCACTTCATCTTTCGCGCTCTTTCATGAAAACCCTCTGCCCTAACCAAATCCTCTCTGTCGAATCTTCTTCCTGCAATGGAATCTCAAGTCAATCATCTCGCGCCGTTTCCAAACCAGCAAAGAAGAAGGTCAATGTTTATGCTCGAGAGATTCCTCGTGGAACAGAGTGGCCATCTTTCTACTTTGTCTCTCAGCGGCTGAGGCAAAGTACCTCATGATTATCAGTACAGGTCACTGATTCTTAGTAAAGGTATTTTCTTTGACAAGCTAGCTGGATTGGACATTATTGAACCTTTGACAGATCTGGGATTAATAGGTCTCTTTGAAACCGAATCTTTCTACTACCCAGAAGCTATTAAGATGTTTTATGCAACCTTAGTTTGCCTCTGATTTTCTTCTATTTCGAGCTATGTTTACAACAAACGCATAGAACTCACTCCTAAATCCATCCATGCCCTTCGGGTGCTCCTCATTTGGACAACTACCCTTACAAGTATGTGACAGGGCCTGAGCTACCTTTCTTTAGAACAGAAGATGGTCATCAGTTTCTTAGAGAAATTGCCTTGGACCCCAACCAAACCTATGATCAATTAAAAGGCAGCATCTGAACCCTAGAGCCAAACTACTTCGTCATATGATTGATTTCATATTGTTCCCAAGGGTGGACATTATGATGAGGTGAGCGCAATGGAACTATTTGTTCTGTTTGCACTCTATTTCAAGACTCCCCTCAATATAGGATACATTGTGGTTAGAAGGATGATTCTTGCTGTTTCCACCAAGGGTTCTCTTCCTTACCGTATAATTTACTTCTCATGCGGTTATTTGTCAAGCTTGAAATTGTTTTTTCCTGAGAGATTGAACCTGTGGTACTTAAGGACGGAAATTTTTATTCCCAAATCACTCTAAAGCAAGATGGGAATTAATTTAGTCCGAAAGGAAGAGCCCAAACTGAACAAACTGAAGCAAAAGACTAAGAAGGCAGCTCCTGTCAGGCATGGTCAGAAGAAACTTAACCTGCCAGCGGGGTCTAGGCGCGGTAAGAGGAAAACTTATCCTGCCAGAGGAATCTGCTGAAGAAGGTGGTGTTTCAGGTCTTTCCTGACTCTGCCATTTCCCCTTCTCACTCTAGGGAGTCTAGCTTAGAACCTCCTCCTCTGAAACGTAAGCGCAAGCCTGATTCTACTTCTACAGCTTCTCTCTCAGAGGCAACCTCTGTTCCCTCCCCTGTGCCTT
Source organism: Begonia masoniana (assembly GCA_022432975.1). NCBI lineage: Eukaryota > Viridiplantae > Streptophyta > Magnoliopsida > Cucurbitales > Begoniaceae > Begonia > Begonia masoniana. Next base: position 45,879,280 of record CM039514.1, on the reverse strand, counting down.
CTCAATTCCAGAGAATCCTTCATCCCCTCCACCCTCTCTCATCCTGTCTTCTCACCTGCTCTTCCATCTTTTTCACCTGTCCTTCGGGCCATTTCTTCCATTATCAGATATGGTCCTCCAGCTTCATTCTCAGTCCAATCACCAATTCACCTGTCTCCATCAGCACCTTTTCCCCCTCTCCAATCCACCTGCCTCACCAAACCTTCATCTATCTCCAATCCATGAGTGTCTAGCTCCTCACTCAACCAGTCCAAACCTCCTTCACTCTTTTCAACACCAGTCAACCTCTGCCTTCGCCAGCCCCTTCATCTCCATCCCTGCCACTCCACTAGTACACCTCCTCTACTCCTCCACCTCCATCCCAAGCCGATGCTTCACCAGCTCCACCCATCTTCCAGTTCCCACCTCCCCTCCACCTTCCTTATTTTACCACCTCCAGCTTCGTCTTCAGTCCCAGTCCCACCACCTTCAGTCCTGCATCCCTGTCCCTGAGCCTTCATTCCTCCATCTCCAGATCCGCACCGTTGCTCCTCCATCACCAGTTCCCTCGCTTCCCTTAGCTCGGGCATTCACCCTTTATATTAAGCCGATACCCTGCAACTCCTCCTGACATATCAAGGAGTTCTTTAACTGAGGCCCAATCACGACTGAAGTCCCCTCTATGGCCGCGCATTGATCTGCTATCAGCACCATGAAGTCGGGTTGAACGTCTCTGGATGCCAAACGTCTCTCAAGAATCACAAAGACTTGTCCCACTGCCCTTTTAGATACTGGTCCTTGGTTTTGGTGACTTCAAAAGTGGATGCGAATAGGCGCATGGTTGCAGGGAAATTGAGAACTCCAATCCTCCATTGATGCATTACCCCTGAACCTGAACCCTGACCTAACCCGATTCTTCATGCTCTTCAGTGCCTCAGAGCTTGTTTTGAGATTTGTTTCTACCTTTCTCCCGACCATGCAGTGGTTGAAGATTGTGCGCTTCATGTCCCTTATATTCATGAAGCGAGCTCCGTCACAACTGGGTCCTACAGTTTTCTACTGCTTTCCCCTGCTCCCTCTGTCTCTTGATGCAACCCATCATCCCATGGCCGTTGATGATCCTTTGCCTCATTCTACGTGTATGTAGTTGGTCATCTACCCAGGCCCCATCGAGCCCCCTCCTTGTTTGTCCTGGAGAACTTCTCCGGCTCATCAGCTCCACTATATTCCTCTCCTTTCCCCCGTTGGCTCTCCCCAGGCTTCCTCCATTCCTCACTTCTACTTCACACTAGGCTACTGATGTCCCGACCTCACTTATCTTTGAGTTGTGGAAGTGGTTTGGACTCTTAAATGAATTCGCTATCTTTTGTACCTATGTTTTTTGTGCACACTTTCTCTTACATGATATCATTTTTGGTTCGTCCTTCACTGTTCTTCTCTGTCTACTTCTTCTTTGCTGTCTCACGAAGTGTTTTGAATAATGTCAATGGGGAGAATAGTGTCTTTGATATTGAAATCTTACTTAGGTATAGCATTCTGGATATTTTTTTTCTTTTTTGGGTACATGTTTGGCTCTGTATGATTTAAATGAATAAAAGTCATATACTATGGGGGACAGCTAGAATTATGGGAAGATTTTAAATTAATCAAATTCAGATTGTATCATCAAAAGGGGGAGATTGGTTGCGTAGAAGTGTTAAGGCAAATTGTTTTTGATGATGTCTGTGTGTATTACATATCAATTTGATTTATGTGACTTAATGAATTATAAATATGAGTTTATTTGAATACCCTGAAAATGGTATTTTAGTTGACTAATGAATCGGTTTGAGTATCCAGAGCTAAAATATAAACATGCTTTGTATATAACCGATCGCTACCGACAAGAAAGATAATTTTCTTGTACCGATTGCGTTTGAAGCTAACTTGTTCCATTACGTTCAATCTGCTTCTAACCGATGACTCATATATTAAAAATAGAAGCTTTCTGGCCGATAGCTTGTTTCTGAAGACAGATCACATGACACGTTTCAATATGCTTTAACCGATGACTATATATAGAATCAAATAGAAACGCTTCTTTCTGCGATAGCTGTTTTCTAGACAGAGCGATGACGTGTCAAAGCACTATATGCTGCAACTGCCTATCGAGTCTGAAGATTACATCTGGCCGATGATATTGGTAGCAGCTCCGTCCGATTACTAAAACGCACAGAGCTGCTGACTAAAGCATGCATCTGCCGTGAATTTTGTAGGCAGCTCCTTGCCGATACTAACACAAAAGGAGATGCTGACTAAAGCATGCATCTGCCGATGATATTTGTAGCAGCTCCTGCCGTTGACTAAACGAAAAAGGAGATGCTGACTAACGCATGCTCTGCCGATGAATTTTAACACGTTAGCGCACCTGCCGATGACTTTCAAGACACTAGGCCGGTGACAGTCTGAAGCTTCACCGTCATTCACGATGACGTGGTGTCAAGTGTTTTGAAGCTACATATTCGGTATCTTCCCCAGAATTTTAAGCTAGCCCGAAGCTACATGAGTCCGTTTTCACAAGCTTAAATCCAAACATTATGTCGACCCGAACACACGTTCAGACGCAACGGATAGAGCTTCAGTAGGAGCTTCCCCACGTAATTTTATTCCATTTCTATAGAGCTTCAATACAATGAATCAAAAAGATACAGAGTAATATAAGCGAATTGATTCTCGAAACAAACGTTTTCAACTTTTCAATTGACTAGCCCTAAGCTGCAAAATTTTTCATACTTGTAACACTGTACCTCTCCTCTAACCTCGAACTTGAGATTCCGGCTTGTGAAGTGTAGTCTGGGATCATTTTCACAAATCAAATCATTTGTAAAGGCAGTGGTTGACGCCCGTGAAGTTCAACCAGGACTGGCTAAGGCTGTGGATCGAAGCCCGTAAGTTTCCGATCAGAGTTCTCGTGAGGGAAGTAAGGATCCTTCAAGGGGAGCCTGGATCGAGGGATCGTAGGCATTTTTGGCCGACCACGTAAAATACTGGTGTCAAATTCTCTTTCTCTCTCTTTATTTATATGTTTATTGCTGCTACTAAATAAAACTGAACCTGCAGAGAAATTTACAGATTATTAATTACTTAAATTAAAAAAGTCTAATTCATCAGCCCCCTCTTAGCAATTTTTTTTCCGGATCCTACAAGGGAATCTAGTTGATAGCCACAGACTCATCATCATCCACATTGATGTGGGTTGAGGCGACTCATCAAGTTACCATTGACAAATTCCTCTACAACTAGAGTTCTCCTATTGAATACTCTATTAAGTTTCTGGACAGAGAATAGCCCCAAGAAAGTCCATATCCGATTTGGAATCGAATTTCCTAAGTTACCTTAGTATTTAGAATGAAGCACTTACTCCAAAACTCTACAATATCTTGACAGAAGGAGTTTTTCCATTCCAAAGCTCATAGGAGTTCCTTCTCATGAATAGGTCTTTGGAACCCATTGAGAACATAGCAGGCTGTAGCCACCTTCAGCCCATAATAGTTTAGGAAGGAGTTTTCAATGAGGCCATACCTAGCTAGCTCCTGGATAGATCTAGTCTTCCTCTCACAACACCATTTTTGCTGAAGAGTCCTAGGAGAAGGAGAAATTGTGCTCAATTCCATTTTTAGACACATAGTTCAAATCTCTCATTTTCACTTCTCCACCTGATCCTAGTACGAATAGCAACCCGGTGAGTCCCGTTTTCCTTTTGACTCTTTTCCTAAACAGAAAAGGTTTCAAAAGTCTCATCCTTAACTTGGTAGAAAGTAAACCCCGGTGAATCTATGAAGTCGCACAATTGCAAAATCATAGAATTTGCCACCTAGGATGGCTTATATTGGAAGGACCGAAAACGGTCATTTAATGAGTTGGAGGGGCGTAGTAGAAGTTAAAATAGGGGAATTTTAGAAGCAAAAGACTTTTGATCTTATTGCCCATTTTGACAAGTGTTCCTAAACTCTATCCCTTTTCAAAGGATATTTAGGGATTCCCTAACTAAATTCTCCCTAGTGATCTTAGCTAAAGTATCCCTCCCTACATGACCTAATCCTCCTATGCCACATCCACTAATCTGGGAAGATTAAAGCAAAGCATTTTCGTCACATGCTCAATAACATCCCTGTCAATACTATAGATATTTTCTTCCTATAGCCAGTGAACAGAGTTTTGTCATATATGCATCTTTAATTACACATGAGTTTTGATTGGTTAAAGATCACTCGCATACCTTTATCACATTAACTGCTAATACTAAGGAGATTAGCTTTAAAAAAACCTTCAACTACATGAAAGTTTCAATAGTAGGATAACAAACTGTTGCCTAATATTCCGATCGTACAATTTTGCCCTTTTGGTTTTCCACCAACAGGACCTTGTGACTCCCTTTCTTTGTTGACAGCAGCACACATGGTGATCTACCTTTCATAATTGCCCTCTAACATCACTGTCGAGTACCACTGGTTCTTTCAGGAGAGCACTCCACCCTGCAAGACAAGAATTCAATTGGTCTTCTTAGGTCCCCACATCTTTTTAGGGTCTAGTGTTAGTCTGTCCTTTAGGACCCCACGGTAATTGCTACCTAGTTTCATACTGTTTGTTTTTAAGGACATATGAAGGACTATTTCCTACTCATTACAATGTATGGCAAGTCGCCTTTTTTGACAAAGAAATCGTAAAACTTTTCTCTTATTTGACTTGTCCTAAGCCTAACCTTCTTATCATGAGAGCTCCATGAGGCCCGATTAGTAAGTTTAAGTGCTTGCTACCATTGAGACCCATAGAACAAGTTTATGTCAAAGACTCATTTTTCTTTTAACGTTCAATAGATTTTCCTTCTCATGCATGTCTACTTCTTTAGATGCTTTTCCAATACATCGTATTATCCTTTTTCAACAGTTGTATTAGTTTTCAGCATCCCAAACTCTTTAACTAAGTCATTACAAGCTCAATTATTCAGCTTCTTCAGTTTATCACTCCCGTTACATTAAACTATTTGAAGAAGAGTACTAACCTTTTCCTCCGTGTGCCAGAAGCCAGATTTCAACTTTCCACTTCCTCTCTTCTGAAGAGGAGTGTCACCTTCAACTGTCAGCCCAATTGGCCTTCATAAGCCTCTTCTTGAACTTCTTGGGATACTTCTTTTCTGTGGACAGTCTGCCTCATATAGCCCCGGCTTTCCACATCAAAGCAGGTGATTTCCTTGTCCTTCTTGAGACTCTCACCCTTTTAAAATCCTTTTTTTGCCCTGCATCCTTTTTCCGTTGCAGGAATCTCCTGAATCTCGAGTGATGAGAGCTATATCCTCATTCCTCTTGTTCTTCGTCTTCGTCTCTTCCTCCGACAGATCCTTGTTTCCTTGAGGAGGCCTTTCATTGCCATATCTTTTCTTTTTTCAGCCTCTCTCTCCTTGAATCTTCCTCTCGTTTGACCTCATCGTGATCCCTGATTCGGAAGCTCCAAGAGTTTCTCAAGTTTTTCGAATCTTGATATCCTTTGCTTCCTTTTGGCGTCACTTGTTGGCTGCCAGCTTCGTGTGAATACACTAAGAATCTTTTCCTGCCTGTTCTCACATGAGATGATTTAACCAAGAGCTTTAAGCCATTGGTAATGTTAGTAACTGAAACAGATAGGATATAGTTCATCTTTTTGGCATAGAAATAACTCATATTCAGTACTCGCATATTCAATTTACTCTCTTTTACCGATTTGTTCCCCTCGTGGGTAACCTCTAATAAGTGCCAAATTTCTTGGGTCCTTTTCACCCCTTGTACCCTATAACTTCATCTCTATTTAAGGCCAATCCAGGGTGTTTAATCTCCTTAGCTTAAGGCTCAGATTTCTCTTATCGGACTCGGTAGATCAGTGGAAATCTTAGACCTTTGGCCTCTACAGTATTCATAGTGTTTAAATGGACCATATTCACTACTGTTCCATAGCTCCTATTCCATAGCTTAATGAATATATTCATTCTTTGCTTTCCAGTAACTAATCCTCACTGAGGTCCCATTCAAGAGGGATGCCTCTTTGTAGCTTGACCTTCTCCGTGTGGTGAGTTAGTGTTGAATGTCATTTGCCATCGTAAATATATCACACATGATTACAAGACGCTTAGACAATGAAACATGCTTTGATACCAATTGTAGGATGGTATTGTCCCTAAGAGGGGGGTGGAATTAGACTTTTTAATTTTAATTACGAGTCACCCTATTTCCCTTTGCTTAAACTATTAGTTTAACACAAGTAATCAAATTATGTAAACAGAGCGAGAGAGAAATAACGACAACCATTATTTTTACGTGGTTCGGTCCAACTGCCTACGTCCACGCTCCAGTCTCACCCTTGGAAGAGCCGTACCTTCTCCCTCACGATAAAAGAAAGAACAGCTCGGGATTTCCGGTCCGATGACACTGCCTTTACAGATTCTGGATTAACTTCACGTGGCTTCAATCCACTGCCTTTTACAATGATTTGATTTTTGACATTAGTGGCAGACTACACTCTCCACTGGTATTGCATCTCCAGTTAGGACTTGAATATGTAAGAACATACCAGTGTTAATCACTTTCGCAGCTTAGGGCTTCAGTATTCACATTTTTGCAAAAGTTGTTCCTTCGTGCTCTAAGCTCGACTTAATACGCGTCTTAAATCGGCTGGCTTCATGCTCCTTATCCAATAATAGAATTTCGTTACCGTTGGAAGCATTTTCGTACAATTCAGGTACCGTTGCCGATTGTTAGTTGTAAGTCTTGCGCGCCATATGTTCTGAATTTAGAAGCTTGAAAACGACGTCTGTACTTCGCGGTTTATTTGAATTATGGCGGGAAGACAAAGCGAGTTAGTCCTTGGCCGCATCGATGATGTAGCTTTAAACGCTTGAACCAGTCATTGATGATTAAAGTCCTTACGTCTTCCCTTTGTCGTTTAGTGACTGGAAGAGGATATTTCGTTGAAGTCCTCCGCCTTGTCCTTTAGCTATCGAGGACCTTCCTCGTGTTACCTTCATCCGCCATGTCTTTTCGTGATCGGTGGATCGCTTCATTTGCTCTCATCCGCCTTTTTCGTTTTATAGCCTGAAAGAAATTTGGTTTACTCATCCGCCTTTGGTCGTTTAGTGGCCGGAAGAGTAATTTGGTTTACTCATCCGCATTTGTCGTCTAGTGACTGGTGGACTGATTTTTGTAAACGACTCCGCTCTTGTCGTTTTGTGACCGGTGGATTGATTTTTGTAAACGACTCCGCTCTTGTCGTTTTGTGACCGGTGGATTGCTTATATTGTTTAACACATTTCAGCCCTGTACACTTAATCCCATGCATTAAAACTAAATACCCTTACCAAGGGCATTTCCAACATATTAAAATCATATGCATAATTTATAATTCTTATTCAATAAACATAATCAAAATACCAAGCTAATCATATAAACACATCATCAAAAACAATTTAGACTTAAACATCATTTAAGTCAACAGAGCATTCGTAAGACTAATGTAGTTGACTATCAAGAAATAAATTATTTATCAAACAAACTTTCTTCTTACGACTAAATCCAATCTTCTAGTCGTTACAGAAGAAGATAAAGGAAGATTCGTAAAATCTTAATAATTAAAGCTTTCTTCAAATCTTCGAGAAAAAACACGAAAAAATTAAACGAATGGTACATACCCTCCATTATTCTAGAATGAAAGGTTAGATCTCGTAATTCTTGATCTATGGATATCTTCTCTCTCGGTGATTATTCAATTGTGTTTTGTAGTGTTTCTTTGTAACTTAATGTTGATTTTAGTTTCGACGAGCCATCTTCTTCTATTATTCACAACTCACTGGATGTCGGACGAGGCCAATCTACTACTTTCCTCTCATACAATAACACGATATGTTCCTCTAATTCTACCGACAAGACATCTAAGACTCTAATTATCGGCATATACATCAAATATGTATATATACATACAAGGGTTTCTCCATAATGCCAAGGGATCAAATTTTTTGGATCTATTAATTATTTTTGAAGATTAAAAACTAAAATAACTATTGTTTATATTAGCATATCAAAATAATACTTATTAATAATGTTGCTTTATGATTTTGGTTTTATATTTCTATATATCATAATGCATCGTTTACTAATTATGAATAAAACTACGTTTACTTTCTTCTTTTATCATCTTAAAATACTTGTTGATATGTCGAACAATGATTGGTGCAATTAATGTAATAAATTAACTATTTATAATTATTACATTAATATAAGTAAAATTTAAGATAAATTATAAATATTTAAAATAAGACATGAATTGTACAAATTAATAAAAAATAAATTTTACATTAATAAAAAAATAAATATGATATGTCATAAATAATTATTATATCATTTTTTTAATTTAGTAACTTTCTAAATCCTTTTTTATTTTTTAATTGGAGAGAGGTTGAAGGAAAAATCCGCCAAAATGGTGGGCAACAGAAGGATCTAGAAACCCTAGTTAAAATGCGTGTATAAAAGCCTCGCTTCGTCCGACCCCCATAATCGAAGTAGGCTTGCTCTCTAAGTTTCCACAACTACGCTTCTCCATTTCGGTTGAAGGAAGAAAGCGACATTTCCTTCTGCGATCTTCATCAATGGCGGAGCAGGAGACGTTCGCTTTCCAGGCCGAGATCAATCAGCTTCTAAGTTTGATCATTAACACTTTCTACAGTAACAAGGAGATCTTTCTCCGTGAACTCATTAGCAATGCATCGGATGTGAGCTTCATTTTCGTCTTTTCTTTGTTCTTGTATTTCGTTTAGTTGTGGTTTCTTTGACGATTCTGCTTGGAAATTCTTTGTTAGGACTTCGATCTGAAAGATTTTCCTACTTTCTCTTTATGTTTGCTAGCTCATGATTTCTGCTTAGATCCTGCTTTATTTGAAATCATCTCTGTTAATCCCGTGTTACTTACTATTTGGCTAACTTTATATTATATCTCATGCGACGTCCATCTACTTAGGATTCAACTTTCATAGGATCGGTTCTATCTTTTTGCGTTTCTTACTTTCCTTACGGCGGTTGTTGTGCTGGTGCTTATGATCACCAATTGCTTTTGATAATTATCTTAGCGGACATGATAGTAAAACTGTAGTTGACGGTATCATTGTTTCTTAAGAAAATGTGCCTTTAACGATGGAATGCAGGTTATTATATGTGGTTTGTTGATGTCTTCTTCAATTGAGGTTGATAGTCTCTCTTTTTATACTTCTGAAATTTTACTTCTATTCTTATTTGAGATCTATGTTATTTCAGGCGCTGGACAAGATTAGGTTTGAGAGTTTGACAGACAAGAGCAAGCTAGATTCTCAAAATGAACTTTTCATTCACATAGTACCTGACAAGACAACAACGCACTATCTATCATAGACAGTGGTATCGCCTGACCAAAAAGCTGGTAAGTGAATAGCAAGCTTATGTTAAGTACATAGCTTATAACTGTTCTTAATTTAATATTATTGATTTGTTATTTTGTCTACAGATTTGGTAAACAATTTGGGAACAATTGCGAGGTCTGGAACAAAAGAATTCATGGAAGCTATTGCTGCTGGGGCTGATGTGAGTATGATTGGACAGTTTGGTGTTGGGTTCTACTCAGCGTTACCTTGTGGCTGAGAAGGTCATTGTCACCACAAGCCCATGATTATTGCCACTATGTTTGGAGGCCCAAGCGGAGGATCATTCACGTAACCATGGATTCTTCTGCGAAATCTGGGAGGGGTACTAAGAAACTTTTATCTGTAAGGAGGATCAACCTTGAATATCTCGAGGGCGCCGTGTGAAGGACTTAATTATAAGCACTTTAGTTTATTAGCTA
>CM039514.1:45451060-45869331 GCA_022432975.1 Begonia masoniana | reverse complement strand
ATTTAAGAACGGACAGTTTTAATAAATCTCAAATAATAAGTTGAACCTATTGGTGAAATAAAGAAATTTGAAAAATCCGAATGGTTAGCCGATTAACGAAATGAAGAACGAAACAAATAGAAAAATTAGAGAAAGGGCAAAATCGTCATTTAAGCATTTAATTGTTTTATCATTTATTTTAAGGCAAAAAGCCTTAATCGATTTTCATTCTGAAAATCGATTTCCAGAGAAGAACTCCTCTCGGCTTCTCCCTCTACCGGCGCGATCCTTCGACTTCCGACCTCCGACCTCCATTCTTCCTCCCGATCGTTCCGTTTCCTTCACGTTTTCTCCTCCGGTCAACGCTCTAGGTATGATTCCATAGTTTTAGAACGTTAAATTTCGAGTTTCGTAGAGTTTATCGTTAGGGTTTTTCGTTAGGCTTTCGATTAAAAACGCGATTTAAGGTTCGTAATTAATAGGTTTGCCGTAATAAATGATATATTGAACGTTATTAGACGAATTTAAACCGATTTGTGAAAAAGTTAAAAATTAGGGATTTTCGGGTTTTTAAGGAAAAACTCGTAAATTGCGAATTGAGGTGCCGAGCGTAAATTGCTCGAATAGATAGCTCGATAAATTTGATTAGAACTTTAGGGAGTTTCCTTAGTTAGAGTTTTGTAAATTTGGACGATCGATAGCTTAAATTAGTTTTAACGTCGATATTGTGTTTTGCTTCAGACAAACAACGCTCGTGGATGGAGCTTCAGCTGCTTTGGACACGAGGTAAGTTCTCGTGATTCTTTTCTGGCCGATTGGCCTACACCGTACATCGAAGTCGTTTCGAGAAGTTTGGAGACGCACTAGTTTATATTGCTTTGGTTGGGTAGTTAGGTTTAATTGTTTTGTAGATTATGTTTTACAGTCTTGATGGTATGTATGTCGAGTGTTTAAATTCTGTTATGAACTGTTCATGCATCACGCGTTTTAAATAAAGAGCATGAAAATGAATTTCCGCACGATGTTTTAAAAAATGGCGATGTGGCCTGGAGAGGGGCTTCACCTATTGTGGAGGCACGCAGAGGCTTGTCACAATACCACATCTATTGCACTCATATGTATGGTCATGCGAGATGGGGCTCAGGCACGGTTGTCGTGTTGTAAGCGTGTACCCCCCCTCTTCTAGCTGGAAAGAGTAGTCTGTCCGCTAGATGTGCTCTCTTCGGTTAGGAGGTTGAGATCTCGGTGACACCACAGAGTAAAGATAAAGAAAATGCTGCATGATTTCTGAACTCACACGCATAGCATATAGTTGCATTTACGAGTCTTGCTGAGATTTTATCTCATAGTGTATTGTATGGTGTAGGTGATTACGAGGATACAAGTGAGGATGAGATTCCTCCTCCTGAGGCTTGAGTCCAGTTGACGGAGGATGGCTGCGGTGGTGTGTTGATTAAACGTTATGGAAATGTTTTGAATGGTTTTAGGTTTGGTACGGATATGCTCAGGTTTTAGAGCTATCCACGCAGTTAGATTTCGTAAAGTCCGCTGCAAGTTGATTGAGTCTAGAATACATTTTTTGTTGAGTTTAAGTTATAAGTCGATTATGGTTATTGGTGAGAAAATGGTGAAAAATATGTGAGATTTGCTCTCTGGAATCGGATTCCAGAGATTTTCATTAACTGTTTTGCTCAATGTAGAGAAGAAGAGAAAACAGAAGGAGTGGCGAAGATCGTTGCTCGCTGCAGCAATGCAGCGATCAATCGCTGCAGCAATGCAGCGACTGTTCGCTGCCACTTTGTTCACGGGTTGGACAGTTTTGCCCTCCCTTTAATTATTTGCTTTCTTTAATTGTTTTATAGTTTTTAATTAACTTATTTAATTTGTTTTAAGTTATTTTAAATGTTTTAAAACATAGATTCTAATTCCGATTTCGATTCTGGTTTCGATTTCGGTTTAGGTTCCGCCTAGAGTTTATTTAAAGTATTTATAAAAAAAAATATATGGAAATTGGGTACAGTACTAGGGTCGCTACAGATATTCTATATAATCAGGGTATTGGATGTTGGAGTTTAAGTTCACACACACGCCAGAATTACTGGTGTTCATAACACCAATACGTGCGCAACTTAAATATTGTAAAAAATAATTTTTCACAATAATATTAGGATCGTCATTTATGATATATAAATAATTATATGCAATAAACAAATAAGTTAGATTTAAAGAAATTACCTTTGAAGAACAATTTCTTAATATCGAAGAGCCTTCGATTTTCTTTATCAATCCTCCTCACCTCGAATAAGGACGTGTGAGCGTGATGAACATAAAAGGATCACCCTCAATTTTGTGATAGATCGTTTTCTCAACGCATGAGACGATCTATATGGATATAGAGAACAATTCTCCAAACCACCACGAAAATACTCTTAAAATTGATTGCTTCTCAAAATGGATTCTCCTACACTGTCTTTTAACAAATGAGGTCTTAACCTCTATTTATAGTATAAAAATTTTGTAACGATTATCATAATATTTAAAAGAAACAAACGTTACAAAATTTAATTTACCATTAAAGTTAGAATTGATTTCTTAATAACATTTATAACAAAAGATGTTATGGAAATCAAAACAACTTCTCATCGTGGCCTTACACTTGGCACTATGATTTGGCAAAATCTATTTAAAAACCTATTTTCAAAAACAACTTTATGTTTGTTAATTAATTGAACAATTCAATTATTTCATTTAATAAAACATAACAAACATATTAATTATGACAACTTTTATCATGTGTCTTATAGGTTGATTATTCAACTATTTCATCTAACGAAATATAATAAAGTTATTATTGAGTGTATTAAATAATTAACTAATAGTTAATTATTTAATCTTCTTTGTTTATTTTTCTATTATTCGAATAATGATAGAAGATGACAAAGGGACCGATGGACCTATAATTTTAAGTTTCAATAATTTTTCTGTTAATTAATATAAACTCTTTATATCAATTAACATAATTATTAACTCTAAAATAAGTCCACTAAATACTTAGAGTTGCACTCTTAAAACTATATATTATGTTTACTCAAAGTAATGTCCATTGATATAGTTATTACATATGTACTAACCCTCCATTGAGATTTGTAATAGAGCTAGGTTTATAATTTGTTAACCTTTCATATTACATTTATCCTTAACTACCATTAGTCCTTGATTAAATAATTAATTCATAACGATTTATGAATTTGCGCGCTAATTATTCGATTTTTTAACTAACAAAAAATGGAATCCAAAAAAATGGATCTCATTGTATCGATATTAACATTCTCAGCTATTCATTTTAATTTATTCCCAATATACGAGGTGTGTGAATTGTAACTCATACAAAACTTTACCAAGTAAATTAAAGAATAAATTAAAATAAAATATGAGTTTGTTAAATACAAAGAATTAAGATTACACACATATGACCATCATTATGATAAAGTTATTTGTTATAGGTTTAACGGAAATTATAAGAACAATATAATTTTATCTGGTCCAGTCCTATATAATCATATTATATATAACTTATTTACCTTATGTCACTAGATATATAGTCGGGATATAACTATACATTCTTAATGAGATAAACTAAGTTTATGACTATGATTTATTTGAAGATTCCATACTTCAAATATAAGTCATGGACTTGTTTTGGTTATTACTCTTTATATTATATCCCTCATATATACAATATATATGTCGATATAAAGTTTGCACAAATAACAAAAGAATTTTCTCTGAATTTTATAAAACATGATCTTTAAATGCAAGCATAATATTGATCAATTTAAATAATATAACTGTTTTATTACATTTGGTTGTATGGGCACATAATTCCCAACATTTGATAGCTAATGAAACGTCGTCTAATAATGTCACAGTATAACAGAACCAAATTTACACATTGGTATCTAAGACTTAGATCATGCAACATGTAAGTATATAAAATTTCTATCAAAGATCACATAAACTTTCTTTTGTCTAGATCCTTGTAAAATGTAAGATTTCTTTTTTTTTTTTCCGTAAATTTTTAGATGTATGGTTGATATTGTTACTCATCATATGACAATGCAATTAATCAAAGAAACTTTAAAATCCTTATTGATAGCATTGTTTTTGAACAAGATACAAAAGCAACTTTCTTGATGTGTACAACTGCCTGGTGTTTTCATCGAAGGTTTGTAAATGTTTCGAATATGGAGATGGAAAATGTTTAATCACTTTCACTTCTCTTTCACCTTTCACAAACTACACTCTCCAAATCTTTTTTCTACCCAAAAACGGTTTCCAAAAATATTGGAAGGTGAAGCCCAGTCCTTTACTCAGCCCAACAGACCGGATCTGCAGCCCAACCCAACCAGTTGCTGGAGGTGGATCTGACCCAATTGAACCCACAACCCGACTGCTTGACCTACCTGCCTCACTTAAAGTTAAGTTCATGACCTAACTTTGCAGAAGGTTTTGTTTTTTAAGAGGCAGCAGTTATTCTCCCCGAGGGTTTCTTTTTCTTTTTCTTGGTGATTTCTTCTCTGCCGATGTCAATATCTCTGAGAGTTTGATCGATTGCTGTGCGTGGTGATCACCTTTGATCATTAGGGTTTTAGATTTTGTCTATCTCATTTCTTTGTTGAGGAACGAGTGATGCGATTGTTTATTTGCGAGAGTTCTTGATGATGTATTCTTAGATCCGATAGATTTGAGGGCAGTTCCTGTACATTTGAGGTTGATAGTGCATTTCGAGCTCGCATCGAGCTGCCGTGGATGTAGGTTGTCATTATTGACAACTGAACCACATAAATCTAGTTGCCTCTTTACTTTTCTGCATTTTTCTTTTATCGTCTTTAAAGATCTGTTAATCTGTGAACCAGATCTGTTAATCTGTGAACCATAAATCTCACATAAGTCTTACAAAAAATATTCCTAAACAGGAAAGAAAATAGAAAAAAAACAGCACTTTCATCATTGTGGTAAACTCCAATTTTGTAACGCCCAGTTCCATTCAACCGATTTTACCTTGTCAACTAATAATGTATACTTTATGGATGAAATTGGGAGAATTATTGATTAGGTTAATGAGTGACTAAGTAAGGGCATAATGGTATTTTGAGATTTATAGTGGAAAATTTTTTAGGGAGGGTTTAATGAGGTATAGCCGCCACTGTTTTTTTATTTTCCTTTCTCGGCATTTAGCAGCTAAACAAAGTTTCTCCCGGCGATTTTCCCTTCCATTCTCTCAAAGCTAGGTGAGTTCTACTTCGATTTCTTGCTACATTGTAACTATCGATGTTAGAGGAGATTTTAAATGCGAGCGTTAAGAATGTTGTAAGTGGGAGTTAGTTCGGGTTAGAGGCATATCAGGAATGCTTGATGATCTGAGTTCCCAAACCAGTTTTCTTATGAGTTCTGGTAGATTTGAGGATACTTTAGAATGAAGCTTAACTAAGACTCTGTCTACGGCTATAGATTTGAGCAAAACCCGAAGTAAGTTGCAACCAAGCTTTTCTAGGGAACCAGGTAAGTAGAGTATGTGTGTGCCTTCGGGTCTACATCACAAAACAGTAGGTTTATGCTTGTTTGAATGTTTTATGTATGTCATGTATCATGCTTTTGGAAAGTACACGAAAATGAATTTACATGTAATGGCACGGTAAGGTACTAATGGAATGTAACAGAACAGCTGTTAAGGGAACTAATCTGCCCCTTAATTTATGAAGAGAATGTATGACTTTGGAAAAATTGATCCGCTCCCAATAGAATTTAGGATCAGATCAGCTGTTAAGGGAACTAATCCGCCCCTTAATTTATGAAGAGGATGTATGACTTTGGGAAAAATGATCCAACTCCCAATGGAACAGAAAGATTAGATCAGAGAAAGAACATGAATGCAACTGAGATGTGAAAGTAGAAACTGCATAATTAGGATTTATGTTTCAGCATATCATTTCATTACTGCTTTACTTACTTAGCATTAGGCTAATAGATGAGTTTTGTGATGTAGGTGAAGAAGCTTCAGAAGGTGTGTTCTCTGAGCATGTTGAGGACTAGGCTGGTTGGGGGAGCACTTCAATGCCACGGTTTGGTGATTCTGATGAGGCAACTTAACTAATGTCAGTAGGTGTGAATGTTAGTTGACAATGGTTCAATTTAAACATGCTGAGAATGTTAGTGGTAGTAGTAGTTTAATGTTTCTTTTATATTTATGGTATGGTGTTTTTCTGATGTGAAAACACGATTTGGTTTTAGTCGTAGTCTACAATTCTGGATTTTTTTGAAAATTGTGGATTAAGTTGTTTTTGAAGGATCTCAGTAAAATGCACTAGTTCTTTTAGTGGCCGGAGCTGTTCTTTATTTAGAGTGAAAATGGTTTGTATGCTGCTCTGTTGCCTATTGGTGAAAATTGGGTATTTCTATCTATCGGTGGATGTAGTCCATCGGTAGATGTTGAAGTTTAGTCTATCGGTGGATGATGAATTGTTAAATTTTGAGTTAATGAGTCACGTGGATTAGTTTAGTAAAGTCACGTGGTTAGTGGAAGAAGGTGTTTATTTCTACTTCTACCGCTGAGTCTAAGTGGTTTCTGCATTTTTTGTTGGTATTGTTTAGCGGAAGATGTGAGTAGAATTTTTGTCGTTTTGTGACCGGTAGATAGAAGTAGTCGACGTGTCGTCGACGGGTGTGAGCGGTAGATGCGTGAAAGTCGACGTGTCGTTCGGCTGACGCGAGCGGTGGATGTTGGAAGCAGAAGATGCCTTTTGTTTCTGCTTCTACCGCCGATACTGTTTAGCGGTGGATGTCTCCTATTCTTGTTTCCACCGCCGAGACTATTCTGTCTCTAATAATACTGCTGGAACTATTCAGCGGTAGATGTGTTTTGTTTTTTCTTTTGTCTTCTTTTAACCAACAGTCTTTAATATTTTCATTATTTAATAAGTGTCGTTTTATACAAATATTTTTCCACTACAAGTTTTTTTTACGTTAAGCATCAAATTTTTGATCTTTGAAGAATTTTCTTAGAATGTCATAGCGTGGTTTAGTATTATGAGTAACGAACCGGGTTTATATAATTCGAGGCGTTACAGATTTTCTCCCTTTATCGGAGCAAAGATTTTTATACCTAAAATATCCAAAAACATTCTTGCGGTAAGAGTCCTAGATGTTATCTATGCCTACTAAACAATAAGAACATAGTTTCCTAAGATTCATAGCACATGAATGAAGGATTTTTAATTTGCATAAAAGAATTTGGTGACTTGATTTGATTACTACGGCTATCTACAACAACCATCAGAGACTAGGCTTCCAATAAAAGTTTCTAAAAACATTCACATCATAGACGAGCCAAATTTATAATCTTGATCCCCAAAGCCAATGGATGAGGTAACTGTCATTTTTTCCTGCAATAGTTTGTTCACTACTGTCGCGTGATTTCCTACTTCTCTTCTTACTCCCTGCAAATACCAACTATTTTCCTCAGGCGCATGTTCTTGGTATGCAATAAATCAAAATGAACCATCTGTATTCGTCAACAAATACCATTGAGCGACCTCTATCATTACAAGCCAGCGTGTCTATTGCTACAATCTATGAAGTGTCATATATGAAGAGTAAACGAGTAACAAAATTAGTGTTTTTTTTATCAATAACTAATTACATAGTTCTTTTTTACATTGTTGAATATGCAATCACTCTCACAAACTAGTGTAGAAAGATAAATTGGAGGAATTATTTCATAGCCGTTGGAAAATCAAAAGTGAAAATGGATTAGATTAAAGTTTCATCATACATTATTTTTTTAAATACAATAATTCAGGTCAGAATTATATTTTTAAAACTATTTCTGATCCCACACTCAAATTTTTCAGTCGCCCCGAAGAAAAAGGGCTGTGATTATGTACCTCACATCTTATTGCAAATTATGTTTCATATCACTAATAATCTCCAACTTATAAGTAATTTAATGTGAACATCTCTTGTGAGACAAGTCCAAAGCTTTTTCAGATAATAACAAGACTTGGAAAATTAAAAATTAACCCAATGGAAGGAAGTGTGAGAGATGTAAATAGGTTTCAGTATCAACTATCATGTCGGTAATGTGGAATAGTATGAGGTGAAGTACTCTCTCAAGTCGTGCTAAGGCAGAAGTTCTAGCGGCTGCTCGTACATAGGATGGCATATTTTGTAACATCCGGAACTTTTGTGTTATGACTTATGTGGAATATATATATAAAATAAAAATAAAAATAAAACGTTGAAGGAATTGTATGGGAAAATAAAAGTGGGTAGTTGGGAGCATCCAATAAGAATGTGACATGTGGCAAAGCTTGTGGAAGAAACTTTTCTTTGCTTCTTGTCTTCCATACTTGAGATCACCCTCATTATTCACACTTCCCTCTATTTTCTTTCATCGCCGATAAGAAACCCTCCCCTCCTTCCCACGATTTTTTGTTCCGCTTGTGAAAGATTTGAAGGACACAGAAACTTCTCTCCTCCATTAAAGTTGGCCGCATTTCAGCCATTTTAGAAGCTCCTAAGGTGACAAAGCTCTCAAGCGATGTACTTAGATTGCTAAAGACCCGAGGTAAGTTCTCATGACTTACTGTGGCCAATTGGCTTACACCATATGTCAGAATTTGTGTTGAGGATTGTTGGTGCTTGGTTTGTTTAATTGCTTTGGTTGGGTAGTTAGGATTAGTTGCTTTTATTAGTTACGCTTTTATCGTCTTAATGGTATACACGATGTATGTTTACGTTATGCTATTGTTTGTCATGCTTCATTGTTTATAAATGTCATGAAAAATAAATTTGTGCATTGATTTCATGAAAATGAAAATGTAAAGAACGAAAGTAAAGTATTACAGTAAACAACCATGGCATGGGGTTATCGGGGATGAGGTTCAGACCTGGCATTTTGTGGTGAGCGGGTTTTCCTCCATTCAGATGGTGTAGGCTGTCTAACCGCTGGACGTGCCCTATCTATCTGTCGAGCGTTTCTGATAACCATAGACTGACACATACTAACAAATGAAATGATATGGATGGCTTTCATGAAAACTGCATATACATATTCATGCATAGCATTTACGTAAAACTTGTTGAGATTTTTATCTCATAGGTGTCTTTATGGTGTAGGTGACTACGAGCAATGTGAGAACGATGTCCCTCTGTCTGACGAGCCTACAGCTTGATGAAGGGTGCCCGTGGAGTGTGCTGGGCAGTCGATACATACTTGACCCGTGGGAGCATAGGTTATGTCTTTTGATAGGTAATATTATGGGTTATGATGAGCTGATGGGTGATAGTTAGATGAATTGTATAGAAACCATTATAGGATGCTTGGTATCTGGACAGGTTGTGAACAAATGTATTGAATGTCCATTTTGATGATATTTATTGGCTTCCGTTATGTAGGGACGAATAGGTTGATACTTTGATGAAATTGGTTCAATATTGATGTTTTGATAGGTTTTGGATGAAATAGAAATGGATTTTGATAGTTTGAAATGAGTTTGGATGTTTGAAAATAGGTTTGATGATTTGAGTTGAGAAGTGTCGTTTTTAGGTTGGTTTGATGATTTTAGGTTATGCAGGGGAAAAAAGGTGAAAACAGCTATCTAGACAAAATCCAGAGAGCTAGCCGATCGATCGCAAGAAATGGGCGATCGTTCGAGTAATGGGTGATATACAGTGATGGAAATTGTATAAGTATCGGTTAAGTATTCTGGTAGAGAAATGTCGTCCAAAGTTGTGGGCGATAACGTCGACCAAATAGTAAGTGTTCCGATGTTAAGTTTTATTTGAGAGTTCAATCAATAACGTCGACCGATTAGTCTATGATTTGGTTGAAGGTATTTAGTAAGGAGTTCGGTTGACGACATCGACCATTTAGCGAAAGATGTTTGGTTGATGACGTCGACTAATTAACGAAAAGTGTTCGGTCAATCACGTCAACCGATTTCAGCCAGCGTTGACATCGACCGATTATGTGGACGATGACGTCGTCCAAAGTCTGTGGACGAATGAAACAAAACGTGAGAGGAATTTATTTCCCGTCTACTTTATAGTCGTCGACCGATTTCCTTATAGAAGCCACGTCGACCCCTACTGTACCATTCGTCTAAACCCGATAGAGAGAATTAGCTACCCCTACTGTTCAAATTGATGAAACTCGAGAGGAATTAAATGTCAAACTAGGTTATAGGCGTCGACCGAAACCATGTTTCACTGTTTTTCGTAGAATTAGTCTTTAAATGTTGATAGATATGGATTTAATGCCCGAGTCTATTCTCTCACGATTGATGAACGAATGAAAAGGGAAAGGAATTGATAAATGAAAATGAAAATAAAAATTGTATGAGAATAGACGAGGGTAATAGGCAAGTCCAATTATAAAAAGAAATGTAAAAGTTTAAATTTTTTAGCACTTTTAGGATTTATGTATATATAAATTTGGGGTCGTTACATATTTATACATTATCCAGCCATTAATTCAAATAAATTAACTATTCCGAGCAATTAATTTTCTTAATAAATACAAATATATATTTAATTTTTTCATAATTTCTCTGTATCAGATATTTATTAATTAAACCACTAAATTAAAGTTTATATATATAAGTAATGTTAGGTTTAACCATAGTTTATACGCTCTCATCTTGTTTTCTTGATAAAACGTTTACGTATCATTAATTAATTAGTGTAATAATTAAGATAAATTATAAATATTTAACATAAACTATTAATTGCACTGTTTAATGAATACCATATAAGCGTCACATTAGAAGATAATATGAAAATCTAAAATTAGAAGGTAAACTTATCATTATTTTGTATTTATATATATTGAGCAATTGTTGGTATACACGAACTGGAAGATAAAGCAACTAAGGAGAAGGTTGGAACTAAGTTCGCAAAAGGAGGACGGCAAATATAAATGTTAAGTTGGATAGTCAGAATAAAGATTGAACTATTTCTAAGCCTAGAGCCTGAGACAACTTAAATTGAACCATGAACGCTTCAATAATCACCATAACAAGGAATACAAAACCTAAAAGATTGGTTGAAATCTTCATTTGATAACATTACAAACAAATTAGTTTGCAAGATAATGAAGCATATTTATCTATCATCAGACCCTTGCATACAAGATTAAATGCAAAGTAAATTCCCAGAACAGAAAAACTAGCACCCTGCTAACACAGCAAGTCATCTTAAGCCAAGGGAAGTTGAAGTCCTACATCATCGTCAGTATAGAATCTAGTATCCCGCTTTAACTTTAAGTGTTGACCAATCACCATTATGTATAAATTAACTATTCCGAGCAATTAATTTTCTTAATAAATACAAATATATATTTAATTTTTTCATAATTCTCTGTATCAGATATTTATTAATTAAACCACTAAATTAAGTTATATATATAAGTAATGTTAGGTTTAACCATAGTTTATACGCTCTCATCTTGTTTTCTTGATAAAACGTTTACGTATCATTAATTAATTAGTGTAATAATTAAGATAAATTATAAATATTTAACATAAACTATTAATTGCACTGTTTAATGAATACCATATAAGCGTCACATTAGAAGATAATATGAAAATCTAAAATTAGAAGGTAAACTTATCATTATTTTGTATTTATATATATTGAGCAATTGTTGGTATACACGAACTGGAAGATAAAGCAACTAAGGAGAAGGTTGGAACTAAGTTAACGCTTCAATAATCACCATAACAAGGAATACAAAACCTAAAAGATTGGTTGAAATCTTCATTTGATAACATTACAAACAAATTAGTTTGCAAGATAATGAAGCATATTTATCTATCATCAGACCCTTGCATACAAGATTAAATGCAAAGTAAATTCCCAGAACAGAAAAACTAGCACCCTGCTAACACAGCAAGTCATCTTAAGCCAAGGGAAGTTGAAGTCCTACATCATCGTCAGTATAGAATCTAGTATCCCGCTTTAACTTTAAGTGTTGACCAATCACCATTATGTTCATTGATAAGAACTTAGCTACCCACAAACGAGGGGAAAATACAAAATGAAAATAAGAAGTTTTCACACAAAGTCCAGAATGAAAGCAAAATTGTATAGGTTTACATATAATGTATGTTTGAAAAACAGTTATGAGGAAGTGGATTCCATAACCGCTTATTGTTGTCAAAAAATAAAAATAACCCCTCATTGTCATTCTTTATGAATAGAAATACACTTTGTTTTGGGTATATAGCCTCCAAACACACAAACATAAGTGCATCGTTGATCAGAAAAAAAAAAAGTTCAGATATATGATATTGTATTTAATTTTACTTTTATAAAATAGAAAGCAAGGTGAAGTTTTTTGTAATACTCTTCTGTTGCCTAGAATGTTGTTTTTTTGCTAACACTCTTCTACTTAATTTAATGGTTGGTTGGATTGATGCTATAAAAGTTATAAAATTGGTGCAGATATTTCGGTTGCTACTGGGGTTGCTGAAGGAACAATAAGGAACTCTTATAAAGATCTCTATCCTCGTGTGTCCAAGATAATTCCAAGCTGGTACACGAAGGAAGATGATCTCAAAAACCTTTGCAGCCCTTCAAGAAATGTGTACATCTCTTCATATGACACTCCTGTCTCAATCCAATTTTAACGGTCTGGAAGCACACAACAGTCTATTTACTATTTGCCAATAATCTATTAACCGTTCATTTTTCTCCATAGATGAATTCTGCTCTTGACCAGACTGGTATTAGACTTCAATGGCATAGAGGTGGTGGGGCAGTTTGATATAGTCCAGTTTTTGGACAAACCAAACCGGATCTGATTTGATTATATCAGATTTGGTTTGGTTTAGTATAGTGTCAGTGATGTTTTCCACTGGAAATGATGAGATTACACGGTCATGACTTTTAACAAAAACCTCATGTCCAAGCATCCAGTGGATTTCATGACCTTAGGTTGTATGGAGGAGATTGGGCAGCTGATAGAGTCGAGAAAGTGTATAATATACATCCACTATATGTTTACAAATTGGTATGCTTACTGTGACTTCAGCCTACTCTTTTAACTAGTGTCTACCACACTAAGTTTAAAAGGAACACTTCCGCATTGCCTATCAAACTCTTCAATTTCTGCCTCGCAGGGTGGATATTCCCGGCAACAAACTCTACTATTTTACTCAACTCAACTCCATCATGCTTATTGCATACATCATCATGAATATGTTTAGTTTTCAAAACTAAATAAAACACATGCTTTTATAAAAAAATAAAAAATAAAAATGCAAAGATGCTATATGCATTCCTAGCAAAGCAGATTATAAAACTGGGATCACCAGGAGATGACTTTTTAAACTTGCTATTCAGAGGCTAAACATCAAACATAGGCCTCCTTTCACTGATCTGCATCTCATTGAATTCATATTTTTTGATTCTTCTACTGAGGTTTCATTTTTATCCCCCGAGTTTGTACGATAATCTGGAAAGTTTTATCATTCACAGACTACAGTGCAGGCTGAGTGCATGGAGTCAATGATAATAGTACCAAGTCAATGTATTCATTGGCACATTTATGCAGTTGAATGGCACAATAGTTTCATCTTCATCATCAACTGAACATTCTCCCCACAGGGATCTCTCTGAATGATTCAAAGCAGCTACAACCCTATTTCTTCAAGGCTCTTCTCCCAGCATGATGTGTCCATTTTCTCTGCATTGGATGATAGTTATAAACTTAATTGTACGAAAACATAGTTCTGCTGAAAAGGAAAATCATGTGCTCAGGGAAAGAAACAAGTACAAGAGGCTCATCATCTGATAACATGTCCTTGCCTGCATGATCAGTCGCTGACTCCACTTGGACTTCCTTCACTTTTTCAGGACTCATTTCTTCATCTTTGGTTTCTTGATTCTCATCTGAATCTGATTCTCCTTCCTCAATTTCCTCTCTTGACATTGATTTTTTGTCTTCTGTGCCTTTCCTTGTGAGAAACTTCCCCACCACTTGGAGCATCCTGAGGGAGCTTCGAGTCTTCAGCGTGTTTGTCAATACTAGGTCTCTCAACTTCATCAAATTCCTTCATATTGGTTGGGTCTTTCCCCAAATCTCTAGCCAATTTTTCACTTGGTTGCTTCTTAACTTCTTTGTCAGATTCATATGCTAGGTTCCCTGTAAACGTTTCATCATGTTCCCTGGTCGAATCATCTAGAGAGAAGCACATAATAAAATTGAGAACCAAAAAACAAAAAAAGCTATTTACCAAGTGACTAAGAGTTTGTATTTGTCATGCAGGAGAATGACAGTGTATTAACAATGGACTCCACCTGATTTGGACAGAAATCAAATGATTTCTACATTGTATTGAATAATCGTACTTAAAGTTTCACTATCCTGCAAAATTTGCACATTATTTATTTTGCTGTATAAATGTTGTATAACTTCAATAGTCATCAAACAAACTCTTTAAGTGTCAACAATCAGATTTGTGTTGTTAAATGTCAAGCAAAATGTATATGATCCCAATAAATATTTAAAAATGAAGGAGAAATTCAAAATTTAATCCAACATACACTATATTTCTATACTAGTTTTAGGTGTATCGTGGGTCCAAAAAATCAAGTTCACTGGATATGTTAATATTTAATAATAAATTATCCATGTCTTTTTAGTCAAATTAGCATATTTGTTCAGCATTGAAGAATTTATACAAATTTCCACAGATCTCCCGATCGTCCGGAATATTTCCATTAATTCTAACTCTCGAGATTTTGTTTATAAATGTTTTACAATCTTTCGAATTTATTGTTCCACAAAAGCAGTGTTAGACCATGCTATGTTCACTTACAATAATAGAGATTCTAAGCTAATGATAAGATAGTTAACATCACCATCTTCAGACATGGTAATGCCTGGATTTGAAACGTTGAAACTCTCTCTCTCATCAGCTTCCACAAATTCGATTTTTGACATACCATTTTGACATGACGAGTAAAATGTTTGACTAACCTTTTAATAATTTGTTTAAAGATAAACATGACTATATTAAATATTAATATTTATATTCATTGCACAAGTGAAAGAAAAAAAAATTGTAAATGCAAATTGAATTTTTTTTTTTTTTTTACTTTAGTATTTCGATTTTCAGAGTTTATGATGTAAGCACCAGAAGAATAAAGAGATTGGTGGATTAAAATTAAAATTGTGAGTGAAGGAATGCTGCATAAAGCCCCCTTAATAAATGATTTAAAAAATAGAAGTTGAACGAAGTAACGGGTATTTCGTAGTTATAAAGATCGGGGGATAAACTTGTCAATATCATCTAAAACAGCTTATCTTGCATTATCCGATTTCAACCAACGATTACCAGTGTTTAAGCTTGAAATCGAATTTGGAGAGTTAGAATCGATGTACCATTTAAGAACATTGCTTCGAAGATCAAAGCGTCAACTGCACATAATAAAGACAATTTTCTCTCTCTTCCTTTCGTGTTGTTTTAATTTATTTAATATATAATATTATGTTATATATATTATATAAATCTTTAAATTTTAATTTATTGAAAATTCAATATAAGGTAAATTCGATTAACCTAAAATCATTTCAGAACTTCACTATGCAGTGATTTTTAATATTTACCGGTTTGACCATTTGAGTGAAAATTTACACATGTATGAACGATGACGAAGTACAACATTTTGAGTCACCAAGAATCAAATTAATGTCGGAACACACCAAAAAAAATGTACTAAAATAATTTATTAATTCAAAATTGGGGAAATTTACAAATTGGCAGCTATAGTGAGCTGAATGACGGGCTTTGTTGGACTTGGAAGGATTTGTAAAGCGAGACCAAATTCTGTGGGCCTCTGTTACTAGGTTTTCAGATGCATCTGTCGTAGTTTTGAATGTTAAGCGTTTTCGGGGGAACGGCTCTTTCGTAGCAAATATCATCTAAAACGACTTCTCCCGCCACTCTCACTCGTCGCTGAAAATTTAGAAAGAGAGCAGACGTCCCTCCGAAGAGAATCGGAGCGTACCACTTCCCCGTCGGCGAATGTTCCAAATCCGCAGACTCTGCGATCATCTCCGATCGGATATTTGAATCAGTCTCTGCTGGATCGCTGAACTATGTGGATCTCTTCTCCGGGAGCAACCACTGCCCTAAGGGGAGAGGGAGGGCGACTTCGAATCTTGCCTTTTCAGGTAATTCTTTCCTCAAATCCTCTCTCTTGGTACTTTTTTTTTCTTCAGATTACTACGTTTAACGAACGCAATATTAAATAGGAATGGCGAATGTTCCAAATCCGTTGATTATACTGTACTTCATCATCTTTCTCGAATGACTGATATCGACACATCTAGAGTACTCGTATTTGGAAGGTCACTTGGGGGGGTTCAGTCTGAGTAAATGCTTAACAAGAACAATCCCTACCAGGTTTTGTGAAGTTGAAATTCTTGTAGGTTGGACTTTGCTTAATGTTTGATACAACCAAGAGATTTACTTTTCAATATGCTTCCTCTACTATCTATTCCTTTTAGTGGTCAAGACATGTCAATTAATTTATCTTTCTTGTTTGGAGGATTTTCTTTCACGTCTTGATTACAACTCCACAGGTTTCAGCACTAATATTGGCAAACACTTTTACGTCTTTTTTTTTTCAGAAAAAAGTTAGAAGTCTTAATCAATGTTATCCCTATCTGCAAGAGAAAAAGAATTATCATCCCACTCTTAATGTGGTCATAAATCAAACTTCCCACATCTCTTTTATTTTTCAATTTTGTTGTTACAATCATTTGTTTTGGTTGTTTCCTTTGCGCCTTTTGTGCAAGAAGGAATGGAGGTAAAGTGTCCCCAAAATCATTGAATTAGATAAAGTTCATTGAATTAGTTAAAGTTCAATGACCCATGCTCCTTTCTTTTATTGGGAGTGCTTTGACATTTGATAATTGGCATTGCTAGGCATATTTAGGTTATGCATTCTAGTGGAGCATGCCCAGTATATGAACTAATGAAAGCAAGTAGCTTGATGTTTTGTTGCATTGTATTTTTTGTAAGAATTATATTCTTTGTTAGTTTAAGATAATTGAATTATCTTCTTTGCTTAATTATCTTCTTTTTAAGCAAGTAGCTTGATGTTTTGTTGTGCTATTTTTTTTGTTAGAACTATCTTCTTTACATCTGCAAGTGGTTGAGAAATAGTTGTGACGTGAAAAATAAGATTTATCATGCTATGAACATGTAACTAACAACCTCAATTGGTTCGGATCAACGTATGCCATTGAAGATCACAAAGGAATGACTGTGTGAAATGACATACTTTGTAGAGATCTTTACTTTTCTTGTAGTCTGTTGCACTTTGTAGTATTTTGATCTTTCTTGTTATGTGTTTTTAGAAGCATTAACATTGATTTTTTTAAGTTATTGCCAATTTTATGCTCAAACAGAGGGGGTTCATATGTTCAATTTTTCAGATGTTGAAAGTTAGTGAGCAGCCAACAAACGCAAATGCCCTAAGGGGTGAGGGAAGGAGAATGACGCGACTTCGAATCTTGCTTTTCCCGGTAACTTTCCTCAAATTCTATCTCTTGGTCTTTTTTTTTTTCTTTTCAGATCATTAGGGTTAACGAACACAATATTAAATAAAAATATTCCTAGAAAGGATTTACAAGAATCCGTTCTCTAAATCCTGAACTTCAAATATTGATCTGCTAATGCAGTGGACCTAAAATTCCCAATTTTTAGAGAGTGTAATTTTATGAGAGAGTATGTTTTAAAATTCAATATTGCATTGAAAGGGTTGGTATGCTTCATTCCTTCCTGAAGAAATTTTCATGATCCACTACAGTTTTCATTACTTTTTCTCATTATATATAGTGGTGTGATAGATTTTAAGAACATTACAACACAATATAGGCACACACAGAGGGAAAGATCAGAATTACTATTGAAGAAATCTTTGATACAACAAATCAAGTTCTACATGAGGAAAATTAACTATTTTTCCTCACGCACTCACTTCCTAGATAGTGTACCAGAATACTACACTCAACTTCCCTTACAACTTTCACACCCTTTTCTCTCTCCAACCTCTCCCCTTTTACTCTTCATTTCCTTATAGTTGATCGGATAACTACTGGATACAATTTATTAAAACTAACTAACAACAATTACTTTTTTCTTTCAAACTACTTCTGTCTTCTCGCGTAAGTAAACCTCATTAAAAGTTTGTCGTGCTGATATTGGCGTGGAATATAAAGAGAAACAATAGCGTTTGATCTTTTTTATTATATAATAGGAGGAAGTAAGGTGGTGAGCGAAATAAGTAGAAAAAATCAAATTGTTTTATAATAGGTAGATAGTTCTAGTGTATGGTTATTTTTGTACTTCATCCAGAAGTTGTAAAGTTTATTAACATTTACAAAAAAATTAAGTGAGTAGAGAGCATTTAAAAATACTAAATACATATTGATTATAATGAAGTCTAGTCCCAAAATTTGTCGATGACAATAAATGAGTTATAAAATATCAGAGTGAAGCATAGTTCCAAATAATATAATTTGTAATTTATAATTTATAAATTAATTTATTATTTATTATTTATTATTTGTAATTTATAATTTATAATTTAATTTATTATTTATAATTTTATTATATTTATAATTTTATTATTTGGAACTATTCTTTACTCTATTGATTCATGATTCATTCGTTGTCATCGCCAAAATTTTGAGCTAGCCTTTATTATTATCAATATATTTTTAGTATTTTAAAATGTCTTCTCTTTCTTAACATTTTTTTTGTGAATTCTGGCTAATAAAATTCACAACCTCTGGATGAAGTGCGAAGATTTTATTATTTGTTTTTAATATCCGTTGGTCTATCCCTACTGGAAGAAGTTTCTTTGCCTTTAATTTCTGTTGATATATCCCTATTGTGAGGAGTCTGCTTGAATGAATGGAGACCTAAAGTAGAATGTTGGTGTACCGGGAGAAAAGTCTGTTTCCAATCTTAGTAAACTTGCATTAGTCTATCCAACTATTAAGGTGTTTAGTTTTTTTTCAAATCTCAAAGGACTTTAACAGTATGATATTGTCTCTTTGTATTGCATCTTTGAAGAAGTGGTATTGGAAGCAAGGCTAAAAGATTAGAGATTTTTTCATCGAACCCAAATAGGTGGGAGTGGAACTAATAAGGAAGGACAATTTTTGAATATGATAAATTATTATTTATTTACTTTTTTAAAAGAAAAGAGTTGGCAGATTTTGGAAGTTTGTAAAATGACCGTGGGGGAAGAAACATGATTGTCACCTCTCATAAATCAATGACGAATGCATAGAATAAGAATTAGTGGTGACGGTGAGAGAAAGATTATAAGAGAGAGAGCTCAATTAGTTACAAATTCATAAATAGGTTTATGGAAAAAAATTGAAGATAAGCTAAATTAGGTATTGTGTGAGAGAGACAAAGGTAGGTAGTGGTAGAAATTAGATTTTTATAGAATTGTACTACTAATGATGGTGCGGAAAAATTACGCATTGAAATTTGGAGAAACATAATAGAGTAGGGAAAAAAAGATAGAGGAGAAAGATGGGCGAAGAGCGAAATAGGGAAAAAAATTGTTTAATCTAGACATCAACCCTGATGTTTTCAATCTTACCTAAATACTCTTTTCGTCCTTGCCTCAGTTAATAGATGCAACATAGGCATTTACATGTATGAAATAAAATACTTACCATGATTGTCATAAAACATTTATAGTTGCATTCACAATCTAAAAATTGATATATGTTAGGAAGAATTCAATAAAATTTTAAGTTTTCTTGCATGTGGAAAGAACCTAACGAGACATACCGATGATAATAATTTTACAAGTTTTTTACAAGAATATCTCTTAAGATATATGTACTCATAACTCTTCAAAAAATGAAATTTATTTTGTCTACTATATTTTTACACTTAAATACATTTTTTCATGGCTTTCTATGGTCACATCATTACTGTCAATGCTTTAGTGTGCAAGTTTTTTTGCGATCTCTTCCATGGGAGGTTGTTTTATTTGCCCTAGAGTTTTGATGTCTTTAAAAATTCGTCACGATTGATTTGAACATCTATAGTCGAGTTTCTAAATCTAGTAGACAAAATAAATTTAATTTTTTCTAAGAGTTATGAATGTATATCTTAATTCACATTGGCCTTATTATCTCGAAGGTAGAAGTTTAGTAATTAGGAAGAATGAAAATTTGATATTCAATGGAAAGAGAATTAAAAGATAAAGAGATCAATGTAAGAAAAACTTAGAATTTCATCATGTTATATAAAGTTGAAAGATTAAGAATAGTAGGCGATAAAATTCAAATTCGAAGTTTGTTGCAATCGATTTGGATAAATGTGTATGTCATAGAAGTTGTTGAGATTAAATAAGAATGAATAATTGTGGATTAGAATTAATTGTAGGGACCATGATTGACATGGACATTATAGTTGATTTAACTTGTATTCATACATGGAATGAAAAGTTCAAATAAATTAATAGCTTTCATCCATGTAAAAGGCAAATTAGCAAGAATTTTTGAAATCCATTAATTTAAAGTTGTCTGCAAATATAACTTGGAATATACAATTATGACTTCTTAGAAAAAAATAAAATTTATTGTCTTCTAAATTTTTCAACTTGAATACATTTTTTCATGTCTTTCTTGATGATATCATTACTGTCTATACTTTAGTAAGCAAGTTTTTTTTCGATCTCTTCGTAAGAAGAGTTGTTTCACTTGCCCTAAACTTAAGATTCTGGATTGACATATCCTAATGAGTTGTTTCACTTGCCCTAAATTTAAGATTCTGGATTGACATATCCTAATGCAATCGCACCTCAAATAGCATTACCAGAACAAACTCATTGCTTTGGCTACGTATTTTCATTTATGTCAAAAAGTTCAATTTAAATTTATGCTCTGTCAATTCTAAAATAAAAAATCTAACTACTGATTGAGAATGTTGAAGCTAGTAAACTTTCACCAAAGCCTTTGTATGGTGGTCCAAATTTATGCTCGGTCAATTCTAAAATAAAAAATCAAACTACTGATTGGGAATGTTGAAGCTAGTAAACTTTCATCAAAGCCTTTGTATAGTGGTCCAAACTCAATCAATCGAGCGAATTGAAACTTATAGGGCATCAATTATGAAGCACTAAAGTTATATTGATGGGAATATATTTTTATTTTTAACTTTAGTTTTGGGGGATAGGATTTGTCTGAACTGTATTCATGACGGTTTTGTTGGGTTTTTTCAATACGAGGTCTAAATAAATTTCCTACAACTTCGGGAGGAGCTACACACTCAGTCTTACCATCTTATTAACTGGAAGCAAATGCGTCATCTCTGTGTAAAGGTCTGTGCAACTTGATCTATCTCTCTATCTCTGGCTTTGCAATAGCAAGCGACTACTCTTTTACCAAAGATGGTTACGTCATTCTACAGGAAGTTCTTTACTATCCCCACCCTTACATGCAAAATCTACTTTGGTATAGCTTGTACATTTACATTGTGTCTTTTCTTACTCGTTGGCCGTTTAACAAGTTGGTTAGAGTAAAAGCTCTTCAAGTAAGCATGAAGCATATCCACTACGAAGATGAAAACAGCCGTTATATCACGATACGGTGTGTAGAAAAGGTTAGCAGTCGTAACTCAAGTATCACAAGGTACTGGTACATTTCATCTCTCTAGATGTAGGGGATTTGCAAGACATCTTTTGAGTTGATTTTTGTTTTTGATGAAGTCATTTCTCTTGGCTAAAAGGAAAATGTGACTGTTGCTCAGGTGAAGCAGTATTGCGAGATGGAGAATCACAAAGAGAAATTGCACAAGCTTGTAATGCAAAGTGAAATTGACAAAAGCAAGGTATATATTCTCATCTCTGTCATTTTTTTTTTCATATATTTTGTGAGATATATTTGGTGTGGATGACATATGTTAAATTTTTACAATGTATTTTGCAGATTAAAAAGGGGAGAAGCGATAAAGGAGGTTTCATGTCTTTTCAGTCAATGGGCTCGGGAAGCATGGAAAGTAGTTTTAGTGACGTGAGCATTTCCAGTGGGGGTTTTGGTTTTGGGATGAGTACAACATCTGATGTGGAAACATGCCCTATCAAATCTAAAGATTTCTACCTTTGGTGTCTTATGCTTATTCCACAATGCATACATCATAATCCCTCATAAACCTTAAAAAAAACACGAAAGTCGAATCCTTAAAAAAAACATGAAAAATCGAAACCCTAAAAAAAATACAAAAAAGCCAAACCTAACAAAAAACAAAACCCCCCCCCCCAAAAAAAAAACCACGAAAACGAAAACTCTGAAGAAAAAAAAACATGAAATCCAAAGCCGTAAAAAAAAAACAAAACCTTAATTTTCTTTAGTGTTGAGGAGAAAATCAAAATCCCAACTCCTTATCCCTTGGTATCCTAAAATCTCAAACCCTAATCCCGATGTTTCGAAATCGTTGTCTATTAACTGGTGCTAATCATACTCACTCATTCTGAGATTGAGAACAATTTACATCAACCAAAAAAGACATTATGTTCTCCAACCACAATATTTATAATTCTAATGGCAATTTCCAACATCGGCGACTCATCAGAGAACCTTAATCGTAATTGGTCCCAAAAGCTCGCTCCCGCAGTGGAAGACAAGACAGTCGCTCCCTCCTTTTGAGCGATGGAGATGGAGATAATTTGGCTTTTGGTTTTCTGGTCAACAACTGCATAGTCATGCGTTGGCATTCACAAAAAATTACTGAGGTTCAATTTCTCTACTTACTTTCTTCTTCTTTTTTTTCATATAACCTGACACTTCTTGTTTTTTTAAATTATAAGATTATGAATTAGAATACGGTTTGAACAACAAATATTCTAAATGTGTGGAGAATCAATTTTTCTTTTGCAGAAATTTTGGCTAATGACAGTGGTTTTTATGTAGAGCTATCAAACTGTATCTTAAGTACAATTTATTGATTCAACTTTGGTTGTTCAATTGAATAGCGGTTAATAAAGCAGGGGGTTAAAAACTTTTGAGTGAATCGTTTGTATATTGGTTAGCTACTTGTTTACGTGTTTTTTGTTTACCCTTGCATATTAATACATAAAAGTTCCGTTGTGGAAATTAGCCCACCAAACTACATATTCAACCCAACTCATTTGAATGCATCTTCATTTGTTAAACCGTATTAATGTTAGCATTCACGAGTTACACGGTGTCATTATACCGTTAGCATAGCAGTAATTCTCCCCGACTCTCCTCCCCTATATTGGCTTATGGGTATATAATCATCATCTACACCAACTATTAGGGCTTCTAACTACTTTCTATAATTTTCCTTCATATCTGTTGCTTTGCTACCCAGTGAGTCGCATCCTGTTAGGTTCATGATTAATCTCTTGTTTCAATTTCAGTGATCCAGCTATATTTGCATTGGATTTCTCCTCCTCTCGAGTTCTGATTCCTATCAACTATAATTCGCAATTTGAATACCCTATCAGTCGATCGGGAGAGAATTTTTCCCTTGGTGAAAAAAAAAAACAGATTCTCTGTTTTCTGTGTGATGGATGTTGATGGAGGCAGTAAACATATTTTTCAGAGGCTAGCAGGACCTTTTGGAGATAACAGGAATCAAAGGGTTTCCATGTTCGTTCCTTCACAGAGAACTGCCACCTCCCTCACAGGTGCCTTCAAACGGGCTTACTTCCAAAAGGGGCCATGGCTTCTCTGCCGATGATTCCCGATTTTCTGGTCCACAACGATAGGGGTGTGCAAACCGAACCGGAACCGGTGAACCGAACCGGAACCGGTGAGTTCGGTTCGGTTTTCACCGGTTTTTAGCACCCCAAAACCGAAGTCCAGTTTGGTATTCTCAAAACCGGCCACTTCGGTTCGGTTTTCGGTTTGGCTTGGTGAAACCGAGCAAAACCGAAACCGAACCGCTGTTGATAAAAATGAGGATGAAAAATGCGATTGTGTATTTCTGCGAAGGCCGAAGAGTGAAGAGCGAAACCTAAATCGCCCGATTCTTCGACTGCGAGTCTGCTGCGACGACTGGAGACCCGGCAGACAAGGACGACCAGGCGAGGCGACGGCGAGGCGACGACTCTTCTCTCAGTCTCTGCTATCGAGTATCGACGACGACAGAGAGCACCGACGACACACGAATACACGATCAGGCAACCGATAACCGGGTATGTGGCTATGTGCTATGCTTTGCATTATTTAGCTCGATTTTGTGTTTGACATTGATTTTGCTCTCTGTCAAACAAACGACAGAGAGCAAAATCAATGATTTTGCTCTCTGTAATAAAAGTAAACGACAGAGAGCAAAATTGATTTTGAAGTAAATTTGTTGGCTACTAATCAACAGTGACCAGTTATTGTGCTGATAGATTTAGAATTTCAGAATATGCCTCATTTTTACTTTTGTGAATGAAAAAGACTACTTTTTATACGAATATGCAGATGGATTCTCTGTAAACAAATAAAGTTTAATTACATTTTTCTGTTAAAAATCAAAAGGCTGCTGTTCCTAACATTTCACATAATTCACTTGATATCAGAAGAAGTGAAGGCCAGACATCCGATGATCACATATGCTGATCTGTACCAGGTGCAATTTTTATCATGCTGCACATCTTTGTTTGCATTTTCCAATATACGAGAGAAAATTTTATCGGAAATTGTATTTGACACTATTAGTTTATATGGAAAATTATTTTTTTATTTTTTGAAAAATATGTTGTAAAACCGAAACCGAACCGAAACCGAAACCGAACCGAAAGTTTAGGTTCGGTTTAGGTTCGGTTTTGGTATGCTCCAAAACCGGTTTCGGTTCGGTAAGTCCAAAACCGAAACCGATCGGTTCGGTTTCGGTTCCTCCCAAAACCGAACCGAAACCGGTTTTGCACACCCCTACACAACGATCTCCTAATTTTAATGCAGGGTCGCATTGGGGTCGCGTTTACGCCAGTGTCAGTAGTAGTAGAACGGTTAGGAAGACAGAAAAAGCTTGTAACTTTTGGCTTCAGGGCCACTGTTCTTATAGGGATAAATGCAAATATTTGCATGTTTGGAGTTTAGGGGAAAGTTTTTCCCTTTTAACACAGCTCGAGGGGCATCAGAAGGTGGAAATTTCTTCCCTTCATTGATATTTCTTTCTTGGATGATGAAGTGGAGTTATCGGTTCTTTGTGTTTTGCTTACCGATAGACGGAGTTTGAACAGCTTGTTAGTGGAATTTCCCTTCCAACTGGGTCGGATAAGCCTTACACAGGGAGTAAAGATGAAACTGTGAGAGTTTGGGACTGTCAGTCAGGACAGGTTAGTCATTGGCTTTTGATCATTCAACTTCTTATATTTATATCTTATATTGTTTCAAGCTGCGATGAAAAAGTGACTCGATGCATCATATAACTAACCAGAAAAACTAGGGGTAAATTTTCTATTATGGTGAACTTAGGTTCAGTCATGTTTTTTTCCGTTACGAAATGACAAAGTGGGATGCATTTAGTCTACTTGACTGAAACTAGAACTTTAGAGTCTTAGTGCATACTTTTATTGATTATTGGTATCCTTAAATAGTGTTGTTTGAATTGAAGAAATTTCTTATTCTCTGTTTTCTTAGAAGACCCACAATTCGAGGCTGAACCCTTCTTTTCAATGATTGGATAAAATAACTTGGAAATGTGGAGTTGGGCTTTTATGTTGTACACCATCATCCAGTAAAATTGAGTGTATAAATCATTTTACCTGACTTTTTGTTATTCTCGCAGTGTAGCGCTGTCATTAATCTTGGTGGTGAAGTCAGTTGTATGATTAGTAAAGGACCTTAAATTTTTGTGGGTGTACCAAATACTGTCAAGGTCTGGAAACAATATCTTTATTTAATGGTTTCATTTGATGATTGATAAAACTCCACAAACACGCCGTATCATGATGAAACATTTTGATTTCTACTAGTTTGTATTTTACAGGCATGGAACACCCAAACTTCCTCTGATCAGAGTCTTACTGGGCCAGTTGGTCAAGTTTATGCCCTCGTTGTGGGTAACAATTTGCTCTTTCCTGGTACACAGGTACTTCATATTTTTTCAATTTTCTTTATTACAAGTCTTCATTACACCAAAACATATTACTCTACAAATGAAAACTGATCCAAGTATAGCATTTGTATAATCATGAGTGTTCTATTTACTTTAAGCTTTGTTTTGAGGGGGGTTTCATTAGTATCATAACATTTATCCTCTTCTAAATCTTATGCTCATAACTGCATGTAATTCAAGGAGGAATAAAGTAAAGGTATCCGTCTGATTTCAACAATAATTGTTTTTAATTTTTACAAAGATTCCTTATAGTAAGTGATATATGTTCATTGTCCATATTTTTGGTTATTGAAAATGTATGTGTTTGCAATGTCTATATTCTCAATAAATATAGGTTTGTCGGGTTAATGGAAATTCTTCTGTTTAGGATGGATCAATATTGGTATGGAAATTTCACGTGGAGACCAACAACTTTGAACCAGCTGCTTCACTGAAGAGTCACACCCTTGTTGTTGTCTCGTTAGTAGTTGGAGCTAATAGGCTCTACTCTGGTTCAATGGACCATTCTATAAAGGCAAGAAATTTTTTCTTTGCGTTGTGTTTATATTTGCTCTCTTACTGTTCTTTCTTTTAGGTCTGGAGCCTAGAAACACTACAGTGTATACAAACACTGACCAATCATGCATCGGTTGTGATGTCTGTTCTTTGCTGGGATCAATTTCTTTTATCATGTTTCCTTGATCAAACAATCAAAGTTTGTTGGTTTTTTATGTTAGATGTGTGTTTTAGGTGAGTTTGTACAAGTATCCAAGTAGACTTGTTAAACATTAAGAAAATTCTCTTTCCCTGGTGCAGGTGTGGGTTTCTACTGAAAGTGGTAAAGGAGGTTTCATGTTTTCACAGTTAATTGCTTATTCCACAATGCATACACCCTAAATCCTCTTAAACCCTAAAAAAAAAACGCAAAAACCGAATCCTTAAAAAAATAAAAAACCAATACACTTAAAAAAACTAACAAAAAAAAACACGAAAACCAAAAGCTTGAAGAAAAAAAAAACAAAATCCAAAGACGTAAAAAAAAATACAAAACCCTAAACCCTAATTTTCTTTAGAGTTTAGGAGAAAATCAATTATCTTTATCAAGGGTTAAGGAGAAAATCAAAATCTCTACTACTTATCTCCTGGTATTCAGAAATGTCAAAACCTAATTCCCGATGTTCTGGAATCGTTGTTTTATTAACTGGTACTAACCCTATTCACTCATTCTGAGATTTGATAACAATTTACATCAACCAAGAAGGTCATTATGATCTCTTTTGCTACAATATTTGTAATTCTATTGACAATTTCTAACATCAGCTACTCATTAAAGAACCTTAATTATAATTGGTCACAAAAGCTCGCTCCTGCAGGGGAAGTCATGACAGTCGCTCCCTCCTTTTGAGCGATGGGGATACTTTAGCTTTGGGTTTTCTAGTCAACAATTGCATAGCCCTACGTTGACTTTCATAAGGAAATGATTAAAGTTCAATTTTTCTACTTACTTTCTTCTTCTTTTTCTTCATATAACTTGACACTTTAATTATTAGATTAGGGATTAAAATACAGTTCGAAAAACAAATATTCTAGATGTGTGGAGAATCAATTTTTCTTTTGCAGAAATTTTGGCTAATGGCTGTGATTTTTATGTGGAGCTATCAAACTGTATTGTCAGTACAATTTATTGATTCAACTTGGTTGTTCAATCGAATAGCGGTCAATAAAGTAGCTAAATTAGAGACTTCTGAGTGAATCATTTGTATATTGGTTGGCTACTTGTTTAGCAGTTTTTTGCTTGCCCCTGTATATTAATACATATTTTTTTTTAGAAGAAAAATATGGGAGATGGAGTTCTTTAGTAGATTGCTTTCTTGAATTGAAAGATTTGTAATTTTGTATTCTGCTACTTCTTTTAATGTCTATTTTCCTTTCATTTTCTGTTATTACATCGAATTTTTTTTTTTTTTGTGTAACATAGTAGTCTATTAAATTAGAGAAACTAAAATCTAAGTTACGTTTTTTTTCTTTTTTGGTAATTATGTGTTTTGAATATTGATTATGCTTCTAACAAGTCTCTCTGACCATATCTATGTAATTTGTGAGCAGAATATTCAAATTATATTTTTTATACTCCAACGAGCTTAATAAAAGTCGGAAACAACATATTTGAGCACTTTCCTTTTATTCACTTGAAGGTAACAACTCTTTCTTTTAACAATGGAGGATCTTGTGCGAATTGAAACTTATAGGGCATCAATTATGGAGTACCAAAGTTATATTGATGGACAGGTACTTTTATTTTTAACTTTAGTTTCGGGTGATATAGTTTGTATGAACTGTATTCACGACGACTTTGCTGGGTTTTTTTCAAAAGGAGGTCTGAATAAATTTCCTACAACTACGCGATGAGCTACACACTCAGTCTTTCCATCTTATTAACCGGAAGCAAATGCGTCATCTCTATGCAAAGGTCTGTGCAACTTGATCTATCTATCTATGGCTTTGTAATAGCAAGCAACTGACTCTTTTACCAAAGATGGTTATGTAATTCTACAGGAAGATCTCTACTATCCCTACCGTTACATGCAAGATCTACTTTGGGATAGCTTGTACATTTACACTGAGCATTTTCTTACTCGTTGGCCATTTAACAAGCTGTTTAGAGAAAAAGGTCTTCAAGTAACCATGAAGCATATCTACTACGAAGATGAAAACAGCCGTTATATAACGATAGGGTGTGTAGAAAAGGTTTCTAAGAGAGTCTCCTGATGAATATCAATCTCCAGCTTCAGTTCAAGAGGTAACAATAATGAATGAGGAATCTGATCATCTTCCAGGGAAGGATGACTTGCATCGTATTGCAAATTATCTGCATTTATCTTCTGATGGAAATGAGGGGTCTGCTGTTAACTCTAGTGATGAAGTAATTGGGTCTGTGATTGATGGACTATCAAATATGGCCTCTCCTGAAACTGGTTCTGATGCTACTGACAAATTCATGTTGAATTCTGAACCATCACTTGCACAAGCTTTTCTTGAAAAGGTTGTGGATTACAAAAACAGAGAAGAGAAGTCTATAGTTGAAGTCAGCCAAAGAAACTTGCTCATTCTTTACGTATCCCATCTAGCAATGTTAATCATAATTCAGGTAATGTAAAATTACCTCTGGTATCACAGGTCTCCAAAAGTGCCTTTAACGATCAGAAGCTCGTGACTGCTAAATCAATGATTAATAAAAAACATCTTGGCCATACCATTTCCACGGGCTTTTCCGGCCAGTCAACTTTCATGTGTGGTTCTTCAAAGAAGTTTGCCTCTTCAATAGGTTCTGTGAAATCTAGGACCTGGCATCGAGTGGATAATTCTAATTCTTCTCTTCCCCTCTCAGGGAACAAGCCTTGCTCAAGTGCAGTTCCTACCCTAAGACAATTTTCAGGAAGCGATGGGGTTCACCAGAATTCTTACATTCGCAAGGGTAACAGTCTTGTAAGAAAATCTTCCCCCGTTTCTGGTATACCTAGTGGTTCTCATGCTGTGAATTTATTTACGTATCAGTTAAACTCTTCTAATGCTGAAGAATTGCGGAATGATGCGAAATCCGAGAGTCTTGGTGTAACTGATTCTTCTATTAATTTGGGGATCAAAGTAACAGAAAATCCAGCCAATAAGCTAGGAATAACCCCGGTTCTTAGTAGTCCTGACACTCTTTCATCTGGGGGTTGTGCACCATCCACGTTGGCAGACCCACTTCTTAATGATTCCTCGGATTTTATAAAGCTGAGAACTAAAGAAGACTCCGCTTCTTTTAAGGATTTATTGAAGAATTCTGATAAGGATGAAATTCTAGTTTTTCCGAGCATGGAAAATCGGACTGATCTTAGTAATGAGTTTTTGGCATCTTCGAATCTGGAACTAGGAGCACATGCAAAGTGCAATTTAAATCAATTGGTTTCAACTTCTAATCCTTGTGATCTCAACAGTACAGATAAGGTTCAACCTATAACCTCTGATGGATATTACAAGAGAAGAAAAAATCAGCTAATTCGGGCAGCACTTGATTCTAGTGTTACTCAGACTCTGATGTCACATCTATCTGACAAGATTTTCAAGTCAGAGCTGAAATATATTGCTAAAGATATCCCTTGCAAGAGTTATACTGGGAGGCGGTTGTCCAAAGGTATATTTATAAGTTTGTTGAAGTTGTGTCCTTTCTTGCATTTAATGCTTCCTTTTCACTACACATTAGAAGCTAACGCTGTAAGAGAAATCATGATTTTTATTGCATTTAATGATTTTTATTCTTAAAATTTCCATAGATATGCATGGTTTGTTTCAGCCATGAAATGATATTTTAACTTTAAAATTAGATGATTATTGGAGCCTTCATTTACAGGTATGGCAAAGACAAGAAGGCCTGGAAAGTCATCTTTGGTATGGTCACTCTGTGGTTCAATGTCCTCAAAATATGGGAGTAATAATTTGAATGGCCATAAGATGGTACCACATCTTCCTTGGAAAAGAACATATAGAAGTCACACTCGCAACTCAGCCACCATTCCTTATAGTACACTGTCAACAATCAGGTAACGTGAAATTGCATCTATTGATCTTGTATGTTTGTGGTTTTATTTACTTAATTTTTTTATTTGCCTGAGAGTTGTCAACCACAATTAATTTTTTTTGTTCAGTAAAAGGTTGCTGTTTTCAAGAAAGAGGGAGACACTGTACACGACATCAAATAATGGGTTTTCACTAAAGAAATCCAAAGTATTAAGTGTTGATGGGTCTAGTTTAAAATGGTCAAAATCCATTGATAGGCGCTCAAAGAAAGCTAACGAGGTTAGTTGAATTGCAGTCTATGCAGTTTGTTAAATTAGTTGTCCATGTCCATTTTTTTTATTTTGTTCAAGGTAAATCAAAATGATAATTGAATTAAAAAATGTTTTCATGTTACGTATGTTCATAACATGAAAACATTCAAAAATATTTTTTTGAATGTTTTTAATTAATTTTTTTTTTTGGTAACTATTTGTGTTTTAAGATTATTCCTAATTCTCTATTTTAAAAATTAATTAAAATTAAAAATTCAGCATCCCTATTTTAAATTAAATTAAAAAAAAAACTCCCTTAAATTCAATTCCTAAGACTTTTACAAGATATTCCCTAAATTTTGGCCCCTACAATTTTGAAAGATCATAACTTTTGCTACAAGAATCCAATTTAAGCCCATAATATATCAAATCGAAGCTCTCGATGAGATGTATACGTTCCCATTTCTAAGCTGAATTTTGGCCATATTTCAGGCCCAAAATTGTCCATGTAATCCCTCAAATCGTGGGTCAAACTTTCGACACCAATCTAATCTAAAAGTTCATAACTTCTAATTCCTTCTAAGACTTAAAGTTTCCAATTTTCCTTGGTGAATCATCCTAAACTTAAACAACAAACTCTTAAATTAGTTTAGGAATTCCCTAAAGACTCAATGGTAAAGACTAGGAGCATAGCAGAAATTAACCGAGAACCCCTACAAAACATGGAGGGAAACCGAGGCAAAGAGTTACCATCGGCTGAACCCTATACTCTTCAAGAGGGCGAGTCAAGCATGCAAAGACAAATCAATAACTTGACTGGAATGGTTAGTGACCTAGGACAATAACTCAAAGATGTAAGCTTGGGATTAAAGCATGTTATGGATCAAATCGGACGAAACAACCGAAGAGACATATCGCACGATAGAATAACTTCTCAAGAGACACCTCCAAGGCGAAGGAATGAACGACCTCATGAACGTTACCAAGATCGGAGGCCTTGAGAGGATGTCGAATGGGTGGAGCCACCACGAAGGAGATACCGAAGATATGACTACTCAGGAAATGATGAATGGACATTGGACGAGGAAGAGAACTACCGTCCAAATCGTCGTAAAGACAACGATGACCTTCGTAATGCCAAGATATCTATCCTTTCATTCAATGGGACGTGTGACGGAAACACTTTCCTCGATTGGGTAGATAAAGTCGAAAAGGTCTTTGATTGCCTCTCAGTCCTGTGCAATGTCTCCCTCTCCGCCTGTCGCAAGTTCCAATCCGTCATCTCATCCGGGG
Organism: Begonia masoniana; assembly: GCA_022432975.1. NCBI lineage: Eukaryota > Viridiplantae > Streptophyta > Magnoliopsida > Cucurbitales > Begoniaceae > Begonia > Begonia masoniana. Next base: position 45,837,086 of record CM039514.1, on the reverse strand, counting down.
AGATGAAGCCATCCGTAGGTTGGACATCAATCTTGGGAAAGAGCAAGACCAACCTGTTGGTCACATTGAACCTCTGTTCGTCGTTAAGGTAATCCTCAGCGTCCATGAAGTCTTCCCACTCGGGCTGTGACTCTTCACCCGGGGCGGAGTCGGTCGAGTGGGAATCAAACTTAGCATGAATATGTTCGATATGGTGCTTCTCCCATTGCTTGTCTTCGCGACGGCGCTCCATCTCGGCAACCAGAGGGTCAAAGGGGATAGGCTCGTGGGGGTGACGATGGGAAGGAGAGAGAGTGAAGTTGGAACGAAGTTTGAGGCGTCGGTGGCCATGATTTGCGGGTTTATTGGGAGAGTGGGAGATGAGAAAGAGTATAAGCAAAGCTAATGTAATGTAAATGAAAATGGAAGCTTTACCCATTCTGCCTAGCTTCGAGGTCTTCTCAGATTGTAAAAATTAAAAGAAATTCAAGGACGCCGAGAGGGAGGAGGAAGAGAAGGAGCAATGTTCAGAGTTTGGGAAAGATCGGGATCGAGTTGACGAATTGGACTAAAGAAAGAAAGTAAGAGCCAAGAACAGGGAGAAGAAGAGAACGACGAGTTTTAGATCTAGCGGGCATCGTGGAATGGCATTTGTCCAGCAAATGACGTCGGAATAACCATAAATTAGCCACGACCAATCGTATTTATGTGAGAAAGCTTTGGTTTCATTGATTCGAAGAGAATTTAATCCTTGGAAATTAATTTAGCTAATTGGAATACTTTCTTTTACAATATTACTTGAAATAAAACTCTTCATCTCTGGTCACAATATTTATGTAGATAAAGTATAATTTAACGATTTTTTCTGAATTCATACCTCTAATGGTCCATTTATCTCCTTATTTAAGCTAACCTAACTGGTCCTCGTTATCTTTTCATCATGATTATGTGTCTACTCATTTAGCTTCACTCTTGTCGCTTGTGTTAACTTGCTGACTATAGAATTCAAGTTGAATATGCTTGGTGTCAAGGTCCTGCTTTTGAGGGGTCAGAAAGAGATCGTGTGGCACTCGATGCGTGCCAACGACACTGGATGCCCACGACATTAGAGCGGGCTTTGTGTCTAACAGACGAGCATTGAACGAGTGAGATTAGTCGAAAAGAGTGTCATTGAGCATAATGAACATAAAAAGTTTGTATATAAAAAATTTCTTCATTGATTGACAATAAGTTACATCAGTTGGTAAGGAGGGTATATGGGCACCAGAAGCCCCCCTAAAGAGCAATGAGGATCATCTCCACCATGCAACAAGATACATGTTATGGTAGCAATGAATCATTCTTCTATAAAAAAAAAAAATGACAATACATGTTATAGTAGTGAGAAGTCACTTTCCTAAAAAAGAAATACAAGTCAAAATAAATACAAAAGAGAAATACATAACACTCTAACATGGGTGTCCATAGACAACATGTCCCGAACAAGCCCGGACTCTGACATTTTGGTTTTGCCAATGTAGTATGTTGTTTCTTTGAATCTCTCCTTCATATCTTGTTTTATACTTTACTAGTTTCATGTTGTACTCGATTATATGGATGAAAAAAGATCATTTCATTCATTAGAAATTCAATTTCCAATAATTTTCCACATTCATATTAACCTTCTTCTTTTCTCAATTCTCTCTCATGATCTCTAATTTAATATCTCATTTCCTCTCTCAATCTCGTGAAGATTTGATCAGACGCTATTTGAATTTTCATTGCTTTGACATTGTCACATGATGATGTTTTGGTTTTTATTTTGTAGGCATGAGCATGGATAAATTATCTTTGAAATTAATTATGGACACTTTTGGATGGAGGGCTAAAACAAGTAGTTAATAATTGTGATGTCAATAAAATTTCGATATTTGAGATCCAATACATGTTGAAAGAGACACATGTTATTGTGTCATTGCTATGGTGATCAATTTGAATCATAGAAGATGGGAGAAGTATGAGTTGAACATATAGATACTAATACCAAGAGTGAAAAAAGTAGCAGTAGTGGTAGAAGCATGAGTTGTGACAAACTTTTTAAGATAGAGATCACGATAATATTGATTGTTACACAAAGGGGCAGTTGTCCATGATCTACCTGTTATACTTGATGTGAGTTCAAGGGTTTTACACAAGTAAATAGTAGAAGGTGTAGAAGGTGACACAATAGATATGAAGTGTGCTCAGCATCATGATGAACTTCATTTTGTTGTATAATTTTGATGAAGACAAATGCGAACATTTGGCATAATCTAACTCTCGTTCTTTAAAGTTGTGTTAGGTATGAGATTTAGTTTCTTGGGTTCAACTAAAAAATTTTTATCTCACTATGCATTCAAGAATGAGCATGAATTGAACTTTGCGAAAAATAGGTCTACACAATCAACAATTATATGTCAAGAGGGGTTACTTGTCAAGAGGGATGTAAGTAACAATTTCATGCTTCTAAAATGCACAACGAAGTTACATTGAAGGCGAATAGACATGCATCTACAAGTGCAACACAGGATTTAAAGTCCGACCTAGTTTGGAAATGCCTTTAATCATTGGGTTAGTGAAGAAGAACTACAATGGGAACATTATATTTAGTTAACAATCCAAACAAAGGGGAAAGAAAATAGAGTTACTTAAGCAAAGGTTATTTTATTCTCTCAATTATGCATAATTACTCATTCTTCAGATTGAATGCTTGTGTGATGACCCAGATGTGTAAGTATGTCTACAATGGCTGCACGAATCAGAACCAGGATGGCGGTACGTCCGCGCGGGCGAACCGAAAGGTGACGGGTCGTAAAATGGGGGTCGTCACAATCCCACATCGCTTGGGGAAGTATGTGGAAATGAAACATATGTAAATAGACCTCCCAAGATAGTAAGACGCGTTTTGAAGCACGATGGGCAACGGATCCCATAAGAACTCCGAAGTTAAAAGTGCTTTGGCGAGAGTAGTACCAGGTTGGGTGACCGATTGAGAAGTTCTTTCCAAACAAAGCCGTGAGGGGAGGATATTGGGTAGCCCAATCCCCAGAGTGGACAATATCTTACTGGGAAAATGAGTTGTTACAAATAGTATCAAAGCCTGTACCCAATCGGAAATGTAGCCAACGAGAACGTTGGGCCCTCGAGGGGGGGTGATTGTGATGACCCGGATGTATAAGTATGTGTACGATGGCTGTACGAACCGGAACCCGGATGGTGGTATGTCCCGCGCAGGCAAACCGGAAGGTGACGGGTCGTAAAATGAGGGTCATAGATTGGAGTAGGAGAAAAGAGAAGAAAATAGTAGAGGAAAAGGGGAAAGATTAAGCTTTTAGTTCTTTAGATTCAAAAAATTATGTACAACTTTATTGAGGAAGTTGAACCATATACAAGTATAAAAGAATGATTAACCATACAATTACACGAGCGTATCATTTCTTACTGTCTTCAACTAACAAGTAGAAGAATTAAAAATAGATAAGAAAGTCATATAAAGATTAAAAAAACAAAGGAAATAGAGCACAGCCTCTGATGTGGAAAATTACCCTATCAAATCTAAAGGTTTCTACCTTTACTGTCTTATGCTTATTTCACAATGCATAAAACTCTAAACCCTCGTAAACCCTAAAAAAAACACGAAAACTGAATCCCTGAAAAAATCATGATAAACAGAAACCCTAAAAAAAAACATAAAAAAGTCTAAACCTAAAAAAAACACAAAAATCGAAAAAAAAAACAAAAAACAAAAAAAAAACCAAAACAAAAAAAAAAAACCAAACAATATCTAAAGCCGTAAAAAAACACCAAACCAGGAGAAAATCAATTATCTTTCTCGAAGGTTCAAGAGAAAATCAAATCCTTATCCTCTGGTATTCTAAAAACTCAAACTCTAATCCTCGATGTTCCGAAATCGTTGTCTATTAACTGGTGCTAACCCTACTCACTCATTCTGAGATTGAGAACAATTTACATCAACCAAGAAAGCCATTATGTTCTCCAACTGCAATATTTGCAATTCTAATGGCAATTTCCAACATCGGTGACTCATCAGATAATCTTAATCATAATTGGTCACAAAAGCTTGCTCGTGCAAGGGAAGACAAGACAGTCGCTGCCTCTTTTTGAGCGATGAGGATAATTTGGCTTTGGGTTTTCTAGTCAACAACTGCATAGTCCTACGTTGGCATTCACAAAAAATGATTAAGTTTCAATTTCTCTACTTACTTTCTTCTTCTTTTTCTTCACATAATCTGATACTTCTTGTTTTTTTTAAATTATTAAATTAGGAATTAGAATACAGAGTTCTCTAGTAGATTGCTTTCGTGGATTGAAAGATCTTGTAATTATGTATTGTGCTATTTCTTCTAATGTTTATTTACTTTCTATTTTTTGTTATTACATTGAGTTGTTTTTTTTAGAGTGTAACATAGTAGTCTATTAAATTAGAGAAAGTAAAATCTAAGCTACGGTTTTTTTCCTTTTTTGATAATTATGTGTTTTGAAAATTGATTGTTCTTTTTTTGAGCGATGAAGATAATTTGGCTTTGGGTCTGTTTAACAACTGCATAGTCCTACGTTGGCATTCACAAGAAAATGATTAAGGTTCAATTTCTTTACTTACTTTCTTCTTATTTTCCTTCACATAACCTGACACTTCTTGTTTTTTTAAATTATTATATTATGGATTAGAATACGGGTTCTCTAGTAGATTGCTTTCGTGGATAGAAAGATCTTGTAATTTTATATTGTGCTAGTCCTTTTAATGTTTATTTTCTTTTCATTTTTTGTTATTACATTGAGTTTTTTTTTTAGAATGTCACAAACTCTAATTTTCTTTATGGTTCATAAGAAAATCAATTATCTTTCTCGAGGGTTCAAGAGAAAATCACATCCTTATCCTCTGGTATTCTAAAAACTAAACCCTAATCCCCGATGTTCCGAAATCGTTGTCTATTAACTGGTGCTAACCGTACTCACTCATTCTAAGATTGAGAACAATTTACATCAACCAAGAAGGACATTATGTTCTCCAACTGCAATATTTGTAATTCTAGTGGCAATTTCCAACATCGGCGACTCATCAGAGAATCTTCAACATAATTGGTCACAAAATTTGCTCGTGCAAGGGAAGAGAAGACAGTCGCTCCCTCCTTTTGAGCGATGGGGATAATTTGGCTTTGGATTTTCTAGTCAACAACTGCATAGGCCTATGTTGGCATTCACAAGGAAATGATTAAGGTTCAATTTCGATACTTCTTTTTTTTTTCTTCACATAGCCCGACACTTCTTGTTTTTTTAAATTATTAGATTAGGAATTAGAATACAGCGTTCTCTAGTAGATTGTTTTCCTGGATTGAAAGATTTGTAATTTTGTATTGTGCTACTACTTTTAATATCTATTTTCGATTTATTTTTGTTATTACATTGAGTTTTTTTATTTTGAGAGTGTAACATAGTAGTCTATTAAATTAGAGAAAGTAAAATCTAAGCTACGATTTTTTTTCTTTTTTGATAATTATGTGTTTTGAATATTGATTGTTCTCCTTTTGAGCGATAAAGATAATTTGGATTTGGATTTTCTAGTCAACAACTGCATAATCCTATGTTGGCATTCACAAGAAAATGATTTAAGGTTCAATTTCTTTACTTACTTTCTTCTTATTTTCCTTCACATAACCTGACACTTCTTGTTTTTTTAAATTATTATATTATGGATTAGAATACGGGTTCTCTAGTAGATTGCTTTCGTGGATAGAAAGATCTTGTAATTTTATATTGTGCTAGTCCTTTTAATGTTTATTTTCTTTTCATTTTTTGTTATTACATTGAGTTTTTTTTTTAGAATGTCACAAACTCTAATTTTCTTTATGGTTCATAAGAAAATCAATTATCTTTCTCGAGGGTTCAAGAGAAAATCACATCCTTATCCTCTGGTATTCTAAAAACTAAACCCTAATCCCCGATGTTCCGAAATCGTTGTCTATTAACTGGTGCTAACCGTACTCACTCATTCTAAGATTGAGAACAATTTACATCAACCAAGAAGGACATTATGTTCTCCAACTGCAATATTTGTAATTCTAGTGGCAATTTCCAACATCGGCGACTCATCAGAGAATCTTCAACATAATTGGTCACAAAATTTGCTCGTGCAAGGGAAGAGAAGACAGTCGCTCCCTCCTTTTGAGCGATGGGGATAATTTGGCTTTGGATTTTCTAGTCAACAACTGCATAGGCCTATGTTGGCATTCACAAGGAAATGATTAAGGTTCAATTTCGATACTTCTTTTTTTTTTTCTTCACATAGCCCGACACTTCTTGTTTTTTTAAATTATTAGATTAGGAATTAGAATACAGCGTTCTCTAGTAGATTGTTTTCCTGGATTGAAAGATTTTGTAATTTTGTATTGTGCTACTACTTTTAATATCTATTTTCGATTTATTTTTTGTTATTACATTGAGTTTTTTTATTTTGAGAGTGTAACATAGTAGTCTATTAAATTAGAGAAAGTAAAATCTAAGCTACGATTTTTTTTCTTTTTTGATAATTATGTGTTTTGAATATTGATTGTTCTCCTTTTGAGCGATAAAGATAATTTGGATTTGGATTTTCTAGTCAACAACTGCATAATCCTATGTTGGCATTCACAAGAAAATGATTTAAGGTTCAATTTCTCTACTTACTTTCTTCTTCTTTTTCTTCACATAACCTGACACTTCTTGTTTTTTTAAATTATTAAATTAGGAATTAGAATACGGAGTTCTCTAGTAGATTGCTTTCGTAGATTGAAAGATTTTATAATTTTGTATTGTGATACTTCTTTTAATGTTTATTTTCTTTCCATTTTTTGTTAATACATTGAGTTTTTTTTTTTTTAAAATGTCACAAAGTAGTCTATTAAATTAGAGAAAGTAAAATCCAATCTACGTTTTTTTTTTTTTTTTTTGATAATTATGTGTTTTGAATATTGAGTGTTCTCTTTTTGAAAGATAAGGACAATTTGGCTTTGGGTTTTCTGGTCAACAACTACATAGTCTTAAGTTGGCATTCACAAGGAAATGATTAAGGTTCAATTTCTCTACTTATTTTCTTCTTCTTTTTTTTTTCACATAAACTTACACTTTGTTTTTTTAATTTATTAGATTAGAGATTAGAACACAGAGTTCTTTAGTAAATTGCTTTTTTGGATTGAAAGATCTTGTAATTTTGTATTGTGCTACTTCTTTTAATGTCTATTTTATTTCTATTTTTTTGTTATTACATTGAATTTTTTTTTAGAGTGTAATATAGTAGTCTATTAAATTAGAGAAAGTAAAATCTAAGCTACGTTCTTTTTCCTTTTTTGATAATTATGTAATTTGAATATTGATTGTTCACCTTTTGAGCAATGAGGATAATTTGACTTTTGATTTTCTGGTCATCAACTGCATAGTCATACGTTGGCATTCACAAGGAAATGATTAAGGTTCAATTTCTCTACTTACTTTCTTTTTCTTCTTCTACACATAACCTGACATTTTTTGGTTTTTTAAATTATTATATTAGAGATTAGAATACGGTTTCAACAACAAATACAGTTCGATAGCTCTACATTTTTTGGTTTTTTAAATTATTATATTAGAGATTAGAATAATGGCAGTGGGTTTTATGTAGAGCTATCGAACTGTATTTTAAGTACAATTTATTGTTTCAACTTAGTTGTTCAATTGAATAGCGGTCAATAAAGCAGTTGTCCAATTGAATAGCGGTCAATAAAACAGCAGGGTTAAAGACTTTTGAGTGAATCGTTTATATATTGGTTGGCTACTTTACCAATTTTTTGTTTGCCCGTGCATATTAATACATACTGCTTTTTAGAAGAAAAATATGGGAGATGGAGTTCTCTAGTAGATTGAAAGATCTTGTAATTTTGTATTGTGATACTTCTTTTAGTTTTTTGTTATTACATTAAGTTTTTTTTTTTTTTTTTTTTTAGAGCGTAACATAGTAGTCTATTAAATTAGAAAAAGTAAAATCTACGCTATGTTTTTTTTCTTACAAGGTACCATAACAGTCAATCTCTCTAGATAAAAAGGTGATTTGCAAAACAACTTTTGAGCTGATATTTGCTTTTGATGAAGTTATTTCTCTTGGCTAAAAGGAAAATGTGACTGTTGATTAGGTGAAACAGTATTACGAGATTTAGAGTCTCAAAGAGAAGTTGCACAAACTTGTAATGCATAACGAAATTGACAAAAGAAAGGAATATGTTTTCATTTCTGCCATTCTTTTCTCATAATTTTTGTGAGATATATTTGATGTGGATGACATATGTTAAAATTTTTCAATGTATTCTGCATATTAGAAAGGGGAGAAGCGATAAATGAGGTTTCATGTCTTTACAATCAATGGGCTCGGGAAGAAATGTAAATAGTTTTAGTGACATGTGCATTTCCAATGATGGATTTGGAAGTGGTTCTAGTTTTGGGATGAGCACAACCTCTTATGTGAAAAATTACCCTATCAAATCAAAGGTTTCTACTTTTAGTGTCTTATTCTTATTCCACAATACATACACCCTAAACCCTCATAAACTCTAAGAAAAACAAGAAAACCGAATCACTAAAAAAACCATGAAAAACAGAAACCGTTAAAAAAACACAAAAAAGCCTAAACCTAAAAAAAACACAAAAATCGAAAAAAAAATAAAAAAAACCAAAATCTAAAGTCGTAAAAAAAACACCAAACCCTAATTTTCTTTATGGTTCAGGAAAAAATCAATTATCTTTCTCGAGGGTTCAAAAGAAAATCAAATCCTTATCCTCTGGTATTCTAAAAACTAAACCCTAATCCCCGATGTTCCAAAATCGTTATCTATTAACTGGTGCTAACCCTACTCACTCATTCTGAGATAGAGAACAATTTACATCAACCAAGAAAGCCATTATACTCTCTAACTGCAATATTTGTAATTCCAGTGGCAATTTCCCACATCGGCGACTAATCAGAGAATCTTAAACATAATAGGTCACAAATTTTGCTCGTTCAAGGGAAGAGAAGACAGTCGCTCCCTCCTTTTGAGCGATGGGGATAATTTGGCTTTGGGTTATGAATCAGACCACAGATTATGCAAAGTTCTACCAGAGGAGTTTGAAGAGTTGAAATATGTGAGAGACAATTTAAAAGTGGATTTGGAGAGACACAGTGAGAGAATCTTGAGGTTACAAAGATTAAATTACAAGAAACCGAGCAGCTTTTAGCAGAGGTGAAATCACAGTTAGCATCTGCTCAAAAGTCGATTAGCTTGGCAGAAACTCAACTAAAATGTATGGCAGAGTCGTATAGGTCACTTGAAGCACACAAAGAGGAGTTGGAAACTCAGGTCAATCTGTTGCGTGCTAAAACAGAGACGCTAGAAAATGAACTTCAAGACGAAAAGAGTAATCATCAAGAGGCTTTGGCTAAATACAAGAAACTTCAAATGCAACTACAAAGGTTAGCACTTGAGTTCGTCATAACAAACTAAGACGTTTGTTTCTTACTCGTATTTTACAGTATTGTCAGAACTCTTGAAGCACACAAAGAGGAGTTGGAAACTCAGGTCAATCTGTTGCGTGCTAAAACAGAGACGCTAGAAAATGAACTTCAAGACGAAAAGAGTAATCATCAAGAGGCTTTGGCTAAATACAAGAAACTTCAAATGCAACTACAAAGGTTAGCACTTGAGTTGGTCATAACAAACTAAGACGTTTGTTTCTTACTCGTATTTTACAGTATTGTCAGAACTCTTGAAGCACTCTGAATTTTAAATCTTTTTATGATTAGGCAGGAACTTAGCTCTTCAGCGACTGATGGTGATCTAAAGAACAACCAGGTAAATCACACTATCCAAATTTTACTGATACAGTAGTCCATTATAGAGCTTAACGTGATTTTTTCATTTGGTTTAGGAGAGAGACTTGGATGCTGCAGCAGAGAAGTTAGCTGAATGCCCAGAAACAATATGTGTTATCATTTCTGTTATTTTTTTCTCATATCTTTTGTTAGATATATTTGTTGTGAATGACATGTGTTAAATTTTTGCAATGTATTTTGCAGATTGATAAATAGGTTTCATGTCTTTACAGTCAATGGATTCGGGAAGAATTGAAAGTAGTTTTAGTGACATGAGCATTTCCAGTGGTAGAGGTGGTGGATTTGGAAGTGTACTAGTTTTGGGATGAGCATAACCTCTGATGTGGAAACTTACTCTATCAAATCCAAAAGTTTCTACCTTGTCATATGCATATTTCACAATGCATACACCCTAAACCTTTATAAATCTTAAAAAAAAAAATGCAAACCGAAACCCTTAGAAAAAACACAAAAAATCGAACCTTAAAAAAACACAAAAATCGAAAAACTAAAAAAAAAAGACAAAAACCGAAAAAATTAAAAACTAAAAAAAACACGCAAAAACCGAAACCCATAAAAAAAAAAAAAACACGAAATCCAAAGCCGTAAAAAAAAAAAAGACAACCTTAAACCCTATTTTCTTTATGGTTCAAGAGAAATCAATTATTTTTCTGTAGGGTTCAGGAGAAAATCAAAATCCCAAATTCTTATCCCCTGGTATTCTGAAATCTCAAACCCTAATCCTGATGTTCCGAAATCGTTGTCTGTTAACGGGTGCTAACCCTACTCACTTATTATGAGATTGAGAACAATTTGCATCAACCAAGAAAGCCATTATGTTCTCTAACTGCAATATTTGTAATTCTAGTGGCAATTTCCAACATCGGCGACTCGTCAGAGAACCTTAATCGTAATTGGTTACAAAAGCATGCTCTTACAGGGGAAGACAAGACAGTCGTTCCTTCCTTTTGAGCGATGGAGAAAATTTGGCTTAAAGTTTTTCTGTGAACAATGCAGGATCTTGTGGGAATTGAAACTTATAGGGAATCAATCATGGAGCACCAAAGTTATATTTATGGGAATGTACATTTATTTTTAACTTTAATTTCATTTGTTAAGTAGTCTGCATTCATTTTTTATTGAAATTCTTCATTTGTTTTAGTTAATTATATTTGTAGCTTAATATGTTACAATCACGAGTGTAGTCAAAATTAGATTGTATCATTCAATTTTATCACTCTTTTTTCTCCCTACTTATTTTGAACACATTATCATATGTGTCACACTCTTTTATCCTCAAATATTATTCTTAATTATGTGGAAGCATCATATTTGTAGGACAAATGGAAATTAAGGTTTACATTAAGGGAAAAAAAATATTTTGTTCAATTTAAAAAACATTCAATTTGAACAACTATTGTCTCCAATTTATTTTTCTAAGATGGAAACAAGTTGCCGAGGATGTTGGTTGTCGCACAAGAATTCTTTTTATATTTGGTGAACAAGTTGGTGCAAGGCGGGTGAATTGTTTAACAATTATTATTCTTCTTATTATTTATTGTCTTATCAATGTCATTCTCATTTTTTATTTTTTATGTGGCCTTCTTTTGGTTTTCTAGTTTTGTATTAATTAATTAATGAGTTTGTTTCTTCTGATTTCCTATATACACTCTAAAATTTCTTATCAATGTCATTCTAATTTTTCATTTTTTTCTTTGATATATTATGCTATTAGTATCATAAACAAGGTGTCTAAGTACAAAACTTATTTAATTGATATTTACGATTTTAGGAGGCAGAATAGTTCTCTATTGGATGAATGGAATTAGGATCAATATGGAATTATTACCCTATGCTCATTCTATATTTTCTCCCTGGTTGATCATAGTAGGGATAATTCAAATAATCTATTATTTTGTTACGATTTATTAATTTCAATATGAACATTTAATCACGCCACCTTTTTTACGAATTTCATCTCGGGAAGAATTGAAAGTAGTTTTAGCGACATGAGCATTTCTAGTGGAGGAAGTGGTGGATTTGGAAGTGTACTGGTTTTGGGATGAGCACAACTTCTGATGTGGAAACATACCTTATCAAATTTAAAGGTTTCTACTTTTAGTTTCTTATGCATACAACCTAAACCCTCATAAACCTTAAAAAACTAAAAAAAACAATAAAGCTAAAAAACTAAAAAAAAACACAGAAAAATCAAAACCCTAAAAAAAAAACACGAAATCCAATGCCATAAAAAAAAAACACAAAACCTCAAACCCTAATTTTCTTTAAGGTTCACGAGAAAATGAAATATCTTTCTCGAAGGTTTAGGAGAAAATCAAAATCCAAAATCCTTATCCCTTGGTATTCTGAAATCTCAAACCCTCTACTGGTGCTTAACCCTACTCACTCATTTTGAGATTGAGAACAATTTATATCAACAAAGAAAGATATTATGTTCTCCAATTGCAATATTTGTAATTCTAGTGGCAAATTCTAACATCGGCGACTCATCAGAGAACTTTAATTGTAATTGGTCAAAAAAGCTTGCTCTTACGGGGGAATACAAAACAGTCGCTCCCTCCCTTTTTGCGATGGAGAAAAATTGGTTTTGAGTTTTTCTGTGAACACTGAAGGATCTTGTGCGAGTTGAAACTTATATGACATCAATTATGGAGCACCAAAGTTATTTTTATGGGAATGTACTTTCATTTTTAACTTTAGTTTCAGTTGTTAAGTAGTCTGTATTTATTTTTATTAAAATTATTCATTTGGTTTAAGTTAATTATATTTCTTGCTCTATATATTACATTCATGAGTGTAGTCAAAATTAGACTGTATCATTCAATTTCATCTGTGTTTTTTTTCTCCTTGCTTATTTTGAACATATTATCACATGTGTCGCGCTCTTTTATCCTCAAATATTATTCTTAATTATGTGGAAGCATCGTATTTTTAGGACACGTGGAAATTAAGAATTACATTATAGGAAAAAAATACTTTGTTCAATTTAAAAAAGATTCAATTTGAACAACTATTATCTCCAATTTATTTTCCTAAGATGGAAACAAGTTGCAGTGGATGCTGGTTGTGGCACAAGAATTCTTTCTATATTTGGTGAACAAATTGGTGCAAGGCGGGTGAGCTGTTTAACAATTATTATTCTTCTTCTTATTTATTGTTTTATCAATGTGATTCTCATTTTTCATTTTTTTGTGGCTCTCTTTTGGTTTTCTACTTTCATTTTAATTAATTAATGGGTATGTTTGTTCTGATTTCCTATGTACTCTCTAAATTGTCTTATCAATGTCATTCTCATTTTTAATTTTTTTCTTTGATATGTTATTCTATTAGTATCATAAGTAAAGTGTTTAGGTACAATACTTATTTAATTCATATTTACGGTTTTAGGAGGCAGAATAATTCTCTCTTGGAAGAATATAATTGAATTTTGTTGCATTTTATTAATTTCAAAATAGACATTTAATCACGCCACTTTTTTGACGAATATCATCTCGTCAAGTATCACATGGTACTAGAACATTCCATCTCTCAAGATGACGATGGGATTTGCAAGACAACTTTTAAGTTGATTTTTGCTTTTGATGAAGTCATTTTTCTTGGCAAAAAGGAAAATATGACTGTTGCTCGGGCAAAGTAGTATTGCGAGATGGAGAGTGAACTTGACAAAAGCAAGGTATGTGTTCTCATCTCTGCCATTTTTTTTTTTTCATATCTTTTGTTAGATATATTTGTTGTGGAAGACGTGTTAAAATTTTGCAATGTATTTTGCAGATTGATAAAGAGGTTTCATGTATTTATAGTCAATGGGCTCGGGAAGAATTGAAAATAGTTTTAGTGACATAAGCATTTCCAGTGGTGGAGGTGGTGGATTTGGACGTGTACTAGTCTTGGGATGAGCACAACCTCTGATGTGGAAACATACCCTATTAAATCTTAAGATTTCTACCTTTAGTGTCTTATGCATATTCCACAATGCATACACCATAAACCCTCATAAACCTTAAAAAAAGTATGCAAACCAAAACCCTAAAAAAAACACAAAAAATTGTAAAAAAAACACAAAAATATGAAAACTAAAAAAAAAAAAACACGCAAACCGAAAAACTAAAAAAAAAAACACAAAAATCGAAAAACTAAAATAGTTTACTCATGGAAGAAAGGAATGGAATTTTTTTGCGTTTTATGAATTTCAAAATGGACATTTAATCATGCCACCTTTTAAAGAATATCATCTCGTCAAGTATTACAGGGTACTAGAACATTTCATCTCTCTAGATGAAGAAGGGATTTGCAAGACAGCTTTTGAGGTGATTTTTTTTTTGAAGTCATTTCTCTTGGCAAAAAGGAAAATATAACTGTTGTTCGGGCAAAACAGTATTGCAAGATGGAAAGTCTTAAAGAGAAGTTGTACAAGCTTGTAATGCAAAGTGAAATTGACAAAAGCAAGTATGTGTTATCATCTCTATCATTTTTTGCTCATATCTTTTGTTAGATATATTTGTTGTGAATGACATGTATTAAATTTTACAATGTATTTTGCAGATTGATAAAAATGTTTCATGTCTTTATAGTCAATGGGCTCGGGAAGAATTGAAAGTAGTTTTAGTGACATGAACATTTTCAGTAGTAGAGGTGGTGGATTTGGAAATGTACTGGTTTTAGCATGAGCACAACCTCTGATGTGGAATTATTAGTGTCTTATTCATATTCCACAATGCATACACCCTAAACTCTCATAAACCTTAAAAAAAACATGCAAACCGAAATCCTAAAAAAACACAAAAATCGAAAAAACTAAAAAACAACACATAAAAACCAAAACCCTGAAGAAAAAAAAGCATGAAATCCAAAGCCGTAAAAAAAAACTACAAAACCCTAAACCTTAATTTTCTTTAAGGTTTGGGAGAAAATCAATTATCTTTCTCTAGGCTTCAGGAAAAAATCAAAATCCATAATCCTTATCTCTTGGTATTCTGAAATCTAAAACCTTAATCGCCGATGTTCCGAAATTGTTGTCTATTAACTGGTGCTAACCCTACTCACTCATTTTGAGATTGAGAACAATTTACATTAACCAAGAAAGGCATTATGTTCTCCAACTGCAATATTTGTAATACTAGTGGTAATATCCAACATTGGCGACTCGTCAGAGAACCTTAATTGTAATTGGTCACAAAAGCTTGCTCTTACAGGAGAAGGCAAGACAGTCGCTCCCTTCTTTTGAGCGATGCAGAAAATTTGGCTTTGGGTTATTCTGTGAACACTGCAGGATCTTGTGCAAATTGAAACTTATAGGGCATCAACTATGGAGTACCAAAGTTATATTTATGGAACGATACTTTTAGTTTTAACTTTAGTTTCAGTTGTTAAGTAGTCTGCATTTATATTTTTATTGAAATTACTCATTTGATTTTAATTAATTATATTTCCTGCTCAACATATTCTATTAATGAGTGTAGTAAAAACTAGACTTTATCATTCAATTTCATCTCCTTTTTTTTAATTATTTTGAACACATTATCACATGTGTCGCACTCTTTTATCCTCAAATATTATTCTTAATTATGGAAGCATCGTATTTGTAGGACACATGGAAATTAAGTTTTACATTATAGGAAAAAAATACTTTGTTCAATTTAAAAAATATTCAATTTGAACAACTATTATCACCATTTTATTTTCCTAAGATAGAAACAAGTTGCAGTGGATGTTGGTTGTGGCACAAGAATTCTTTCAATATTTGGTGAACAAGTTGGTGCAGGACGGGTGAGCTGTTTAACAATTATTATTATTCTTATTATTTATTGTCTTATCAATGTCATTCTCATTTGTCATTTTTTCTGTGGCTCTCTTTTGATTTTTTAATTTCGTTTTAATTAATTAATGGGTTTGTTTCTTATAATTAATGAGCATGATCTCAATGTCTGAAGATCAAAACGACAAGGAGAGAAGCTCTGTTGGATATTGGGCTACGGGACTGAGCACTGATCAGTTCAAGGGTGAGAAAAATGAGAGATCGAGCAAGACTGAAAGTACAAATCACTTGGATGGAGCTCATGGATGACTTTCTGGAAATGGAGAAGTTGGCCTGCTTATCAAACGACTCCAATAAAGACATTTGAATTCTTCAAAATCCAGGTAATAGAGTTTCAGATACTGTGCCTTCAGAAAAAGTCTCCACTAGCAAAATTATCATATCTGACCAGCAATGTGAGTCACCTCCAATGATTGTGCCATCTTTTGAAGTAGAGTCATCTGCAGCTGATTCTGAGGAGCATCCATTGATGAAACTAAAATCAAGAATTGGCATGATTTTTGAGTCTATTGCTAAAGATTCTGACGAGAAGAAAGTTTTGGAGGATATCAAGCATGTTGTGCAGGATGCACATGATGCTCTTTATCAACACTCCATCGGTTGTTTAAGTTGTGATTCCATGGATTTGCTGTCCGTTGCAACCTGCGATAGGGAGGCAAATCCTGATGATGCAGGTCTGATAGCAGAAAAGGAAATTGCCTTGTCCCTGCAAATTACTGCAACCAATAATAAAATAGCAAAAGATTTGGAAGATGCAATATCTCAGATTCACGATTTTGTGTTGTTTGTTGGAAAAGAGTCCTTTAGAATTCATGACACCTCTGATGAAAATCACGACTTTAGTAAAAAAATTGAGGAGTTTTCTGCTACCTATGAGAAAGTTGTTCACTCCAATACAAGTTTAGCTGATTTTATTATCGATCTTTCACATGTTTTATCTGAAGCCAGGAAGCTAAGGTTCAGTATATTGGGTTGCAAGGGTGATGGAGAGACTATTAGCCCTGATTGCATAGACAAGGTGGCTTTACCTGAGAACAAAGTAGTTCAAAAGGATTTGTCTGATGAAAAGTATCAAACTGAGTTTTTGTGCATTTCAAATCTCGAGGTTCCTGATGATGGAAATCTAGTCTTGGGTTATGAAACAGACCACAGATTATGCAAAGTTCCACCAGAGGAGTTTGAAGAGTTGAAATCTGAGAGAGACAATTTAAAAGTGAATTTGGAGAGACACGGTGAGGATCTTGAAGTTACAAAGATTAAATTACAAGAAACCGAGTAGCTTTGAGCGGAGGTGAAATCACAGTTAGCATCTGCTCAAAAGTCGAATAGCTTGATAGAAACTCAACTAAAATGTATGGCAGAGTCGTATAGATCACTTGAAGCACGCAAAGAGGAGTTGGAAACTCAGGTCAATTTGTTGCATGCTAAGACGCTGGAAAATGAACTTCAAGACGAAAAGAATAATCATCAAGAGGCTTTGGCTAAATACAAGAAACTTCAAATACAACTACAAAGGTTAGCACTTGAGTTCGTCATAACAAACTAAGACATTTGTTTCTTACTCGTATTTTACAGTACTGTCAGAACTCTTGAAGCACTTTGAATTTTAAATCTTTTTATGTTCAGGCAGGAACTTAGCTCTTCAGCGGTTGACGGTGATCTGAAGAACAACCAGGTAAATCACATTATCCAAGTTTTACTGATACAGTAGTCCATTATAGAGCTAAACGTGAGTTTTTCATTTGGTTTAGGAGAGAGACTTGGTTGCTGCAGCAGAGAAGTTAGCTGAAACAATATTTCTTCCAAGTAAACAAAAGTTAGCTTAATGCCAAGAAACAATGTGTTATCATCTTTTCTATTTTTTTCTCATATCTTTTGTTAGATATATTTGGTGTGGATGACATGTGTTAAATTTTTGCAATGTGTTTTGCAGATTGATAAGAAGGTTTCATGTCTTTACAGTTAATAGGTTCGGGAAGAATTGAAAGTAGTTTTAGTGACATGAGCATTTCCAGGGGTGGAGATGGTGGATTTGGAAGTGTACTGGTTTTGGGATGAGCACAACCTCTGATATGGAAATTTACCCTATCAAATCCAAAGGTTTCTACCTTTAGTGTCTTATGCATTTTTCACAATGCATACACCATAAATTCTCATAAACTTAAAAAAAACATGCAAATCGAAACACTTAGAAAAAATACAAAAAACCGAACCCTAAAAAAACACAAAAATCGAAAACTAAAAAAAAAAGATAAAAACCGAAAAACCTAAAAAAAACAAGCACAAATTGAAACCCAAAAGGAAAAAAAAAACACAAAACCTCCTAAACCCTATTTTCTTTAGGGTTCAAGAGAAAATCAATTATCTTTCTGTAGGGTTCAGGAAAAAATCAAAATCTCAAATTCTTATCCCCTGGTATTCTGAAATCTCAAACCCTAATCCCCGATATTCTGAAATCGTTGTCTGTTAACAGGTGCTAACCCTACTCCTCACTCATTATGAGATTGAGAACAATTTACATCAACCAAGAAAGCCATTGTGTTCTCCAACTGCAATATTTGTGATTCTAGTGACAATTTCCAACATGGACGATTGATCAGAGAACATTAATCGTAATTGGTCACAAAAGCTGACTCTTACAGGGGAAAACAAGACAGTCGCTCCTTTTGAGCAATGGAGAAAATTTGGCTTTGGGTTTTTCTGTAAACAATGCAGGATCTCGTGAGAATTGAAATTTATAGGGTATCAATTATGGAGTACCAAAGTTATATTTATGGGAAGGTACATTTATTTTTAACTTTAATTTTAGTTGTTAAGTAGTCTGCATTCATTTTTTATTGAAATTCTTTATTTGTTTTAATTAATTATATTTCCTGCTCAACATATTACAATCATGAGCGAAGTCAAAATTAGACTGTATCATTCAATTTCATCTCTCTTTTTTTTCTCCCTACTTATTTTGAACACATTATCACATGTGTCTCACTCTTTTATCCTTAAATATTATTCTTAATTATGTGGAAGCATCGTATTTATAGGACAAATGGAAATTAAGGTTTACATTAAAAGAACAAAATTATATTGTTCAATTTAAAAAAGATTCAATTTGAACAAGTATTATCTCCAATTTATTTTCCTAAGATGGCAACAAGTTGCAGTGGATGTTGGTTGTAGCACAAGAATTCTTTTTATATTTGGTGAATAAGTTGGTGCAAGGCGGTTGAGCTGTTTAACAATTATTATTCTTCTTATTATTTATTGTTTTATAAATGTCATTCTCATTTTTCATTTTTTTTGGGCCCCTCTTTTGGTTTTCTAGTTTCGTTTTATTTAATTAATGAGTTTGTTTCTTCTGATTTCTTATATATCCTCTAAAAAATTTTATCAATGCCATTCTAATTTTTCATTTTTTTCCTTGATATATTATGCTATTAGTATCATAAACAAAATGTCTAGGTACAATACTTATTTAATTGATATTTACGATTTTATGAGGAAAAATAGTTCTCTCTTGGATGAATGGAATTGGATTTTGTTACAATTTATTAATTTCAAAATAGACATTTAATCATGCTACCTTTTTGACGAATATCATCTCGTCAAGTATCACAAGGTACTAGAATATTACATCTCTCTGGATGAAGAGAGGATTTGCAAGACAGCTTTTGAGCTGATTTTTGCTTTTGATGAAGTCATTTCTCTTGGCTAAAAGGAAAATGTGACTGTTGCTCTGGCAAAACAGTATTGCGAGATGGAGCGTCACAAAGAGAAGTTGCACAAGTTTGTAATGCAGAGTGAAATTGACAAAAGCAAGGTATGTGCTCTCATCTCTGTCATTTTTTTGTCATATCTTTTGTGAGATATATTTAGTGTGGATGACATGTGTTAAATTTTTGCAAAGTATTTTGCAGATTGATAAAAAGATTTCATGTCTTTACAGTCAATGGGCTCGGGAAGAATTGAAAGTAATTTTAGTGACATGAGCATTTCCAGTTGTGGATTTGGTGTATTTGGAAGTGTACTGGTTTTGGGACGAGTACAACCTCTGATGTGGAAACATACCTTATCAAATCTATAGGTTTCTACCTTTATTGTCTTATGCATATTCCATAATGCGTGCACCCTTAATTCTCATAAACCTTAAAACAAAATATGCAAACCGAAACCTTTAAAAAAAACAAAAAAAAAATACCGAACCCTATAAAAAACACTAAAATCGAAAAACTAAAAAAAAACACACAAAAACCGAAAAACTAAAAAAAATACACAAACTAAAAACAAAACACAAAAGAGAACTAAATAAGTATTGTAATTATAGTGACAATTTCCAACATCGGCAACTCATCAGAGAATTTTAATCGTAATTGGTCACAAAAGCTTGCTCTTACAGGGGAAAACAAGACGGTCGCTCCCTCTGTTTGAGCAATGGAGAAAATTTTGCTTTAGATTTTTCTGTGAACAATGCAGGATCTTGTGCGAATTGAAATTTATAGGGCATCAATTATGGAGCACCAAAGTTATATTTATGGGAAGGTACTTTTATTTTTAACTTTAGTTTCAATTGTTAACTAATCTGCATTTATTTTTTTATTGAAATTATTCATTTGGTTTTAGTTAATTATATTTCCTACTCAACATATTTTATTAATGAGTGGAATAAGAACTAGACTGTATCATCCAATTTCATCTCTCTCTTTTTTCTCTCTACTTATTTTGAAGACATTATTCCATGCGTCGCACTCTTTTATCTTCAAATATTATTCTTAATATGTGGAAGCATCATATTTGTAGGATACATTGAAATTAAGGTTTACATTATAGAAAAAAATACTATGTTCAATTTAAAAAAGATTCAATTTGAACAAGTATTATCTTCAATTTATTTTCCTAAGATGGAAACAAGTTGCAGTGGATGTTGGCTGTAGCACATAAATTCTTTCTATATTTGGTGAACAAGTTGGTGCAAGGCGGGTGAGCTGTTTAACAATATTTATTGTCTTATCAATCTCATTCTCATATTTTATTTTTTCTGTGGCCTTTTTTTGGTTTTCTAGTTTCGTTTTAATTAATTAATGGGTTTGTTTCTTATGATTTCCTATGTACCCTCTCAATTGTATTATCAATGTCATTCTCATTCTTCATTTTTTTCTTTGGTATATTATGCTATTAGTATCATAAATAAAGTTTCTAGTTACAATACTTATTTAATTGATATTTACGGTTTTAGGAGGCAAAATAGTTTTCTCTGGGAAGAATGGAATTGAATTTTTTTGCATTTTATGAATTTTAAAATGGACATTTAATCATGCCACTTTTTTAAAGAATATCATCTCGTCAAGTATTACAGAGTACTAGAACATTCCATCTCTCTAGATGAAGAGGGAATTTGCAAGACAGCTTTTGAGGTGATTGTTGCTTTTGATGAAGTCATTTCTCTTGGCAAAAAGAAAAATATGACTGTTGTTCGGGCAAAGCAGTATTGCAAGTTGGAGAGTCTTAAAGAGAAGTTGCACAAACTTGTAATGTAGAGTGAAATTGACCAAAACAAGATATGTATTATCATCTCTGTCATTTTTTTCTCATATCTTTTGTTAGATATATTTGTTGTGGATGACATGTGTTAAATTTTTGCAATGTATTTCGCAGATTGATAAAAACGTTTCATGTCTTTACAGTCAATGGGCTCGGGAAGAATTGAATGTAGTTTTAGTGACATGAGCACTTTCAGTGGTGGATTTGGAAGTGTACTGGTTTTAGGATAAGCACAATCTCTGGTGTGGAAATATACCCTATCAAATCTAAAGGTTTATACCTTTAGTGTCTTATGCACATTCCACAATGTATACACCCCAAAACTCTCATAAACCTTTAAAAAAACATGCAAATCGAAATCCTAAAAAAACACAAAAAATCGAACCCTAAAAAAAACACAAAAATCAAAAAACTAAAAAACCAAAAAAACTAAAAAACAACACACAAACCGAAACTCTTTTATCCTCAAATATTATTCTTAATTTTGTGGAAGCATCGTATTTGTAGGACACATGAAAATTAAGATTTACATTATAGAAAAAAAAATATTTTGTTCAATTGAAAAAATATTCAATTTGAACAACTATTATCTCCATTTGATTTTCCTAAGATGGAAACAAGTTGCAGTGGATGTTGGTTATGGCACAAGAATTCTTTCTATATTTGGTGAACAAGTTGGTGCAAGACGGGTGAGCTGTTTAACAATTATTATTATTCTTATTATTTATTGTCTTATCAATGTTATTTTCATTTGTCATTTTTTCTGTGGCTCTGATAGGAATCCACCACCCTTGAAGTTCACATATGCAAGGAGGAAGAAAGGCTCGACCATGGCTTAGATATGTTTTCTAAATATTCCTAACTATGTTTTATTTTATTAATTGTGGTTATGTAATAAGGAAGGGCAAAAAGGGTATGAGGAAGGATAATTCTGTTGGGGGGGGGGGGAGACGGTTATCAGGGGAGTAGGATGCAGAGAGAGAGATAGGCAGGATTTGGATGTGAGTAGGAGAGAAACGGGGCTCTCGAATTCCCCAGTATGTTGTTCTTCTTTTCTGGTTTATTACAGAGAAATGCCATGACTATTTTGATTACTATTTCTATTGGGAATTCTAGTTGTTAGTGAACAGATAATAGTAAGAACCCTATCATTGGTATCAGAGCTTAACCTGGGTATGGCTGGCAAGAAGCAGCAACAAACTATCACAGGGAAGCAGCCTCTACCGGAGGAATCGAGCACCCAGGATGATGTTTGGCAAGCAATCGGAAAACAAGAAATGCTCGTCTCAGAACTAAATAGCGAAATGGCAGTCATCGTGGCTAAGCTTAATTCCCTTGCCGAAGCGGGGAGCTCGGCGCTTCCCCGACAATGGGACAAGGGAAAGCAGAAGGAAAGTGACGAACAAGGAAGTCAATATGGCGAACCCGGTGAAGGGACACCAACGCGAGGGAGTACGGATAAATGGGTAGAAGACCATGTAAATCGCAAGCTGGAAATGCCCAGCTTCGCAGGTAGCGACCCAGATGATTGGGTGTTCAGAGCAGAGCGTTTCTTCACGCTCCAGCCGCTGTCTGAACGAGAAAAGATAAATTGGGCAGCCGTTCACTTGGAGGGAGAGGCACTAGCTTGGTTCCAGTGGGAGGAGCGCCGACGCCCTTTCCGCAGCTGGACGGATTTTCGATGTCTCCTACTGGACCGATTTCGATCTTCGTGCGAGGGATCTCTAACGGAGAAGTTTCTCCAGCTGCGACAAACCTCCACTGTTCGGGATTACAAACAAATGTTTGAGCGGGTGGCATCACATTTTTCGGACCTGCCAGACCACCTACTCGAGGCTCAGTTTGTCATCGGGTTGTGCCCGGAGATCAGGGCTGAATTGATCGTCCTCCGTCCGGAGGGTCTCGAGTAGGTGATGATCACTGCTCAATGGGTTGAAGATAAACTTTCGCTGCTCCAACATTACGGGGTCGGATCCGGGTCGCGCGGAGTGGGGCTGGCCAAGCATGGGCCAGCGGCCCAAGGTCTACCGCTGATCCCAACTGGGCCAGGTCAACCTACCACGAGCCGGTTTCCTCCTGCGCCCAAACTTCTGAACTACGTACCCACGTACGCAGCACAGACAGCTCCCAGATCCGCCTTGCTCTCTTAGAGCACGACACAGCCGGCTGCCGCATTTCGTCGCCTGTCCGACGGCGAGATAAATCGGCAACGGGAGAGGGGCCTGTGTTACCGATGTGATGACAAGTATTCCCCCGGCCATCGGTGTAAGGCGAAGGGTTTGCAAGTCCTTGTCTGCCAGGAAGAAGATGACCCGTTCACCGATTCGGGTGACGCCGGCGAGGGGCAGCTCGGGGAGGCTGCACATTCTGAACCATCTGCCCTGGCCCAACTCTCTCTCAACTCCTTGGTGGGTTTGTCTTCTCCGAGCTCGATGAAGATTCGGGGTCTCATTTTCGGCCAGGCAGTTGTGGTGTTAGTTGACAGTGGAGCAACACATAATTTCATTTCTCAGAATGTCATTGCTAAGCTTCAAATTCCAGTGGCTCCGCACGGCAACTTTGAGGTGATGACAGGAACTGGTATTGCCATTCGTAGCTCGGGTATTTGCAGGACACTTTCAGTCGAGTTTCCTGGTTTTACAGTGGTGGATAACTTTTTTCCTTTGGAATTGGGCAGCGCGGATGTAATCTTGGGGTTCAAATGGCTTCAGGCACAGGAGGAGATGAAGATTAAATGGGGGGCCCTCACTATGTCCTTTACTGTGCAAGGAAAACAAGTATTATTGCAGGGAGATCCTAGCCTGGGTAAATCCCTAATCTCCTTTCGTTCATTGGTTAAACAATTTGAACCGGGTGACACCGGTATATTTTTAGCAGTTCACGCTCTTGCTACCGAGCCTTGTTCTCCTCCGTCAACCGAAACATCTGCTCTGTTAGCCTCTTTTCAGGATGTGTTTGTATTACCCACTGGTTTACCTCCTCATCGGGCATTGGATCATCAGATTGTCCTTCTCCCTAGCACACCTCCTGTATGTGTTCGACCTTACCGCTACCCTCACATTTAGAAGGATGAGATTGAGAAGCTAGTGGGGGAAATGTTGGCAGCAGGTATCATTCAACCAAGTAGTAGCCCATTCTCTAGTCTGGTCATTTTGGTGAAAAAGAAAAATGGGAGTTGGAGATTTTGTATCGATTATCGGGCCCTGAATAAGGTTACGGTTCCAAACAAGTTTCCAATACCCCGAGTGGATGAATTGTTGGATGAGTTATCAGGCGCAACTATATTTTCCAAGTTAGACTTGACGTCAGGTTATCACCAGATACGGGTACGTCCCGAAGATGTTCCAAAGACCGCTTTTCGCACACATGAGGGACACTATGAGTTCTTAGTTATGCCATTTGGACTTTCCAATGCTCATTCCATGTTTCAAGCCTTGATGAATCAACTGTTTAAGCCTTACTTGCGGCGTTTTGTGCTGGTGTTTTTTGATGACATATTGGTGTACAGTGGGAATTCCAAGGCACACCAGGACCATCTCGATATTGTACTTATGATCTTCCGTCAACACAAGCTGTATGCCAACGCTTCGAAATGCTTCTTTGCCTAGTCATAGCTAGAGTATTTGGGACATATTATTTTGGCGGAGGGCGTAGCAGTCGATACCGCTAAGGTAGAAACGATGTTATCATGGCCATCTCCACACAATTTAAAGGAGTTGCGAGGATTTTTGGGTCTTTCAGCCTATTATCGCAGATTTGTGGAGGGATATGGTAAGATAGCTGCCCCACTTACTTCACTTCTTAAAAAGGACGCTTTTAATTGGTCGGACACAGCGGAGGAGGCCTTTAACCGGCTGAAGGTGGCTATGACCACAGTTCCAGTATTAGCCTTACCAGATTTTTCCAAACCGTTCGTTCTGGAAACAGATGCCTCAGGCAGTGGTATTGGGGCAGTACTGATGCAAGGTGGTCGGGTGATAGCTTATTTCAGCCAAGCATTATCCCCTCGAGTGCAGTTAGAATCCGTGTATGAGCGTGAATTACGGGCCATTGTCTTCTCCATCATCAAATGGCGACCGTATTTATTGGGGCGACATTTCATTGTCCGAACGGATCAGCGCAGTCTCAAATACTTGTTAGAGCAGCGTCTTGTGAGTTCGGAACACCAGAAGTGGCTTACTAAAATTATAGGGTACGATTTTGAAATCCAGTATAGAGCCGGTTTGGAGAATAAGGCGGCAGACGCCTTGTCTCGGAGACCAGCCACCACCTCTTTGGCTACCCTATCTTTCACCACACTCGTGCCATGGGAAGATATTCATAAGGAAGTTTTGGCAGATGTGACATTATCTGATATTGTTTCTCGTCTTCAAAACATGGAAGAGGGCCCACCAGGCTATGTTCTGCGGCATGATCGACTATATTATAAGGGACGGTTGGTTTTGGCTCCAAACTCCGCATTGATTCCATCGTTACTACAAGCATTCCATGGTTCACCTATTGGGGGACACTCGGGGGGATTCAAAACCTTCCAACGTATAGCGGCGGAGTTCTTTTGGAGAGGGATGCGTAAACAAGTTCGGCAATTTGTGGCTGCTTGTGATACATGCCAACGTCATAAATATCAAGCTTTATCGCCTGCGGGGCTCTTACAACCTCTACCAATTCCGGCTTTAATCTGGGAGGATATCTCTATGGATTTCGTTGAGGGCTTGCCACGTTCTGAGGGATACAATACCATTTTGGTGATTGTCAACCGGTTAAGTAAATATGCCCATTTTGTGACCATTAAACATCCTTTTACAGCCCAATCAGTAGCGTCCGTATTCATAAGGGAGGTTGTCCGTTTACATGGTTTTCCACGTTCCATTGTTAGCGACCGCGACAAAGTCTTCTTAAGTCTTTTCTGGAAGGAGTTATTCAGATTGCAAGGCACAATGTTACACCGGAGTTCAGCCTATCACCCGCAGACGGATGGACAAACCGAGGTAGTCAATCGATCACTGGAGACTTATCTGCGTTGTTTCGCTTCTGATAAACCTTCTGCATGGGCCAAATGGATTGCTTGGGCCGAATTTTGGTATAACACTTCTTTCCACACTGCCATCCAAATGAGTCCGTTCAAAGCAGTTTATGGCAGAGATCCACCTCCTTTGATTCGTGTGGGCACCGGTGATTCCGTGGTCCAATCCTTAGAGGACCTTCTACAGGAAAGAGATGCTATCATTACAGCACTTCAGGTTCATTTATCTCGAGCCTAGGCGCGTATGAAGGAAGTAGCAGATGGTAAACGCCGAGAGGTAAATTTTACTGAAGGGGACTGGGTGTTTGTGAAGTTGCAACCTTACCGACAGCACTCTTTGGCTAAGAAACGGAATGAAAAGTTGAACCCTCGTTTTTACGGGCCGTATCAGATCTTGGCTCGAGTGGGTAATGTCGCTTATAAACTACAGCTTCCTACATCGGCGCACATCCATGATGTTTTTCATGTATCTCAGTTGCGATGCGCCATCGGTACTTCCTCGGCCTCCACTACAATTCCCACTACTTTATCGGAAGACTTGGAACTCCTAGTGACACCCGGGGACGTGTTGGACAGCCGCCCCAGTTCGGATGGTATTCATGCTCGTGGAGAGGTCCTTATTCACTGGCAAGGACAATCATTGGAGGATGCCACGTGGGAGTATTTTGACGTTATTGCCGCTCAATTTCCCGAATTCAACCTTGAAGACAAGGTCAAAGTTTGGGCGGCGGGTATTGATAGGAATCCACCACCCCTGAAGTTCACATATGCAAGGAGGAAGAAAGGCTCGACCATGGCTTAGATATGTTTTCTAAATATTCCTAACTATGTTTTATTTTATTAATTGTGGTTATGTAATAAGGAAGGGCAAAAAGGGTACGAGGAAGGATAATTCTGTTAGTGGGGGGGAGACGGTTATTAGGGGAGTAGGATGCAGAGAGAGGGATAGGCAGGATTTGGATGTGAGTAGGAGAGAAACGGGGCTCTCGAATTCCCCAGTATTTTGTTTCCTCTTTTCTGGTTTATTACAGAGAAATGCCATGACTATTTTGATTACTATTTCTATTGGGAATTCTGGTTGTTAGTGAACAGATAATAGTAAGAACCCTATCAGGCTCTCTTTTGGTTTTCTAGTTTTGTTTTAATTAATTAATGGGTTTGTTTCTTATAATTAATGAGCATGATCTCAATGTCTGAAGATCAAAACGACAAGGAGAGAAGTTCTGTTGGATATTGGGCTACGGGACTGAGCACTGATCAGTTCAAGGGTGAGAAAAATGAGTGATCGAGCAAGACTGAAAGTACAAATCACTTGGCTGGAGCTCATGGATGACTTTCTGGAAATGGAGAAGTTGGCCTGCTTATCAAACGACTCCAATACAGACATTTGAATTCTTCAAAATCCAGGTAATATAGTTTCAGAAACTGTGCCTTCAGAAAAAGTCTCCACTAGCAAAATTATCATATCTGACCAGCAATGTGAGTCACCTCCAATGATTGTGCCATCTTTTGAAGTAGAGTCATCTGCAGCTGATTCTGAGGAGCATCCATTGATGAAACTAAAATAAAAAATTGGCACGATTTTTGAGTCTATTGCTAAAGATTCTGACGAGAAGAAAGTTTTGGAGGATATCAAGCATGTTGTGCAGGATGCACATGATGCTCTTTATCAACACTCCATCGGTTGTTTAAGTTGTGATTCCATGGATTTGCTGTCCGTTGCAACCTGCGATAGGGAGGCAAATCCTGATGATGCAGGTCTGATAGCAGAAAAGTAAATTGCCTTGTCCCTGCATATTACTGCAACCAATAATAAAATAGCAAAAGATTTGGAAGATGCAATATCTCAGATTCACGATTTTGTGTTGTTTGTTGGAAAAGAGTCCTTTAGAATACATGACACCTCTGATGACAATCACGACTTGAGTAAAAAAATGAGGAGTTTTCTGCCACCTATGAGAAAGTTGTTCACTCCAATACAAGTTTAGCTGATTTTATTATCGATCTTTCACATGTTTTATCTGAAGCCAGGAAGCTAAGGTTCAGTATATTGGGTAGTATATTGGGTTGCAAGGGTTATGGAGAGACTATTAGCCCTGATTGCATAGACAAGGTGGCTTTACCTGAGAACAACGTCGTTCAAAAGGATTTGTCTGATGAAAAGTATCAAAATGAGTTTTTGTGCATTTCAAATCTCGAGGTTCCTGATGATGGAAATCTAGTCTTGCATTATGAAACAGACCACAGATTATGTAAAGTTCCACCAGAGGAGTTTGAAGAGTTGAAATCTAAGAGAGACAATTTTAAAGTGGATTTGGAGAGACACAGTGAGAGGATCTTGAGGTTACAAAGATTAAATTACAAGAAACCGAGCAGCTTTTAGCGGAAGTGAAATCACAGTTAGCATCTGCTCAAAAGTCGAATAGCTTGGCAGAAACTCAAGTCAATCTATTGCGTGCTAAAAAAGAGACGCTGGAAAATGAACTTCAAGACGAAAAGAGTAATCATCAAGAGGCTTTGGCTAAATACAAGAAACTTCAAATGCAACTACAAAGGTTAGCACTTGAGTTCGTCATAACAAATTAAGACGTTTGTTTCTTATTCGTATTTTACAGTATTGTCAGAACTCTTGAAGCCCTCTAAATTTTAAATCTTTTTATGTTCAAGCAGGAACTTAGCTCTTCAGCAGTTGACGGTGATCTGAAGAACCACCAGGTAAATCATACTATCCAAGTTTTACTGATACAGTAGTCCATTATAGAGCTTAACGTGAGTTTTTCATTTGGTTTAGGAGAGAGACTTGGATGCTGCAGCAGAGAAGTTAGCTGAATGCCAAGAAACAATATGTGTTATCATCTCTGTCAGTTTTTTCTCATATCTTTTGATAATGATGTGATTTGAATATTGATTGTTGCTTGGATGCTGCAGAAGAGAAGTTAGCTGAATGCCAAGAAACAATATGTGTTATCATCTCTGTCAGTTTTTTCTCATATCTTTTGATAATGATGTGATTTGAATATTGATTGTTGCTTGGATGCTGCAGAAGAGAAGTTAGCTGAATGCCAAGAAACAATATGTGTTATCATCTCTGTTATTTTTTTCTAATGAGCTTAATGAAAGTCAGAAACAACATATTTGAGGTCTTTCTTTTTATTCACTAGGAGGTAACATTTTTTTTTTGTAAACAATGCAGGATCTTGTGCGAATTGAAACTTATAGGGCATCAATTATGGAGGGCCAAAGTTATATTGATGGGAAGGTACTTTTATTTTTAATTTTAGTTTCGGGTGACAGGTTTTCTCTTAGCGGTATTCATGACGGTTTTGTTTTGTTTTTTAAATAGGAGATCTAAATAAATTTTCTACCACTACGGAGGAGCTACACACTATGTCTTACTATCTTATAAGTCTGTGCAACTTGACTTATCTATCTCTGGCTTTGTAATAGCAAGCGATTGACTCTTTTACGAAAGATGATTACGTCATTCTACAGGAAGATCTCTACTATCCTACTCATTCTTTTGATAATTATGCGTTTTGAATATGATTGTTGTTTCCCAACGAGTCTCTTCTGACCATATCTATGTAATTATGAGCATATATCTCAAATTATCTTTCTTATGCTCCAATGAGCTTAATGAAGTCAGAAAAACATATGTGAGGGTCTTTCTTTTTTATTCACTAGGAGGGTAACCATTTTTTTTTTGTAAACAATGCAGGATCTTGTGCGAATTGAAACTTATAGGGCATCAATTTGGAGGGCCAAAGTTATATTGATGGAAGGTACTTTTATTTTTAATTTTAGTTTCGGGTGACAGGTTTTCTCTTAGCGGTATTCATGACGGTTTTGTTTTGTTTTTTAAATAGGAGATCTAAATAAATTTTCTACCACTACGGAGGAGCTACACACTATGTCTTACTATCTTATAAGTCTGTGCAACTTGACTTATCTATCTCTGGCTTTGTAATAGCAAGCGATTGACTCTTTTACGAAAGATGATTACGTCATTCTACAGGAAGATCTCTACTATCCTAACCCTTACATGCAAGATCTACTTTGGGGTAGCTTGTACATTTACACTGAGCATTTTCTTACTCGTTGGTTGTTTAACAGCCGTTATAACACGATAGGGTGTGTAGAAAGTGTTAGCAGTTGTAAATTAAGCATCACAAGGTACTGTAACATTCCATCTCTCCAGATGAAGAAGGGATTTGCAAGCCAACTTTTGATGAAGTAATTTCTCTTAGCTAAAATGAAAATGTAACCGTTGCTCAGGTGAAACAGTATTGCGAGATGAAATGTCACAAAGAAAAGTTGCACAAGCTTGTAATGCAGAACCAAATTGACAAAAGCAAGGTATATGTTCTCATCTCTGACATTTTTTTCTCATATCTTTTGTGAGATATATTTGGTGTGGATGATATATGTTAAATTTTTAAAATGCAGATTTAAAAGGGGAGAAGCGATATTGGAGATTTAATGTCTTTACAGTCAATGAACTTGGGAAGAATTGAAAATAGTTTTAGTGACGAGCATTTCTAGTGGTGGATTTGGAAGTGGTTCTAGTTTTGGGATGAGCACAACCTCATATGTGGAAAATTACCCTATCAAATCAAAAGTTTTCTACCTTTAGTGTATTATGCTTATTTCACAATGTATATACCCTAAACCCTCATAAATCCTAAAAAAAACACGAAAACCGAATTCGTAAAAAAAATCATGAAAAACAAAAACCCTTAAAAAAACACAAAAAAGCCGAACCCTAAAAAAAACATAATAATCGAAAAACTAAAAGAAAAATAAAACACGTAATCCAAAGCCGTAAAAAAAACACAAAACACTAAATCCTAAACCCTAATTTTCTTGAGGGTTTAAGAGAAAATCAATTATCTTTTTCGAGGGTTCAAGAGAAAATCAAAATCTCAAATCCTTAACCTCTGGTATTCTAAAATTTCAAACCCTAATCCTTGATGTTCCGAAATCATTGTCTTTTAAATGCTGCTAGCCCTACTCACTCATTTTGAGATTGAGAACAATTTACATGAACCAAGAAATCCATTTTGTTGTCCAACTGCAATATTTGTAATTCTAGTGACAATTTCTAATATCGATAACTCACCAGAGAACCTTAATCATAATTGGTCACAAAAGCTCGCTCCTGTAGGGGAAGGCAAGACAGTCGCTCTCTCCTTTTGAGCAATGGGGATAATTTAACCTTAGGTTTTCCGGTCAACAACTATATAGTCCTACGTTGGCATTCACAAGAAAATGATTAAGGTTCAATTTCTCTACTTACTTTCTTCTCTTTTTTCTTCACATAGTCTGACACTTTGTTTTTTTAAATTATTAGATTAGGGATTACAATACTGTATGAACAACAAATATTCTACATGTGTGGAGAATCATTTTTTTTTTTTGCAGAAATTTTAGCTAATGGCAGTGGTTTTTATGTAGAGCTATCAAACTGTATTTTGAAGTACAATTTATTGATTCAACTTGATTGTGCAATTGAATATAGGTTAATAAAGCAGCAGCGTTAAGACTTTTGAGTGAATCGTTTGTATATTGGTTGGCTACCTCTTTACAAATTTTTTGTTTGCCCCTGCATATTAATACATACTGTTTTTTAGAAGAAAAATAGGGGAGATGGAGTTTTCTAGTAGATTGAAAGATCTTGTAATTTTGTATTGTGGTACTTCTTTTAATATCTATTTTCTTTTCATGTTTTGTTATTGCATTAAGTTTTTTTTTTTTTTTTAGTGTAACATAGTAGTCTATTAAATTAGAGAAAGTAAAATCTAAACTACGTTTTTTTTTCCTTTTTTGATAATTATGTGTTTTGAATATTGATTGTTGCTTTCAAAGAGTCTATCTGACCATATCTGTGTAATTTGTGAGCAGATTATTCAAATGATATTTCTTATGCTCCAATGAGCTTAATAAAAGTCGGAAACAACATATTTGAGCACTGTATTAGGTAATTTTTTTTTTTTTTTGTGAACAATGTGGGAACTTGTGCGAATTGAAACTTATAGGGCATCAATTATGGAGCACCAAAGTTATATTGATGGAAATATACTTTTAATTTTAACCTTACTTTCGGGGGATAGGTT
Source organism: Begonia masoniana (assembly GCA_022432975.1). Lineage (NCBI taxonomy): Eukaryota > Viridiplantae > Streptophyta > Magnoliopsida > Cucurbitales > Begoniaceae > Begonia > Begonia masoniana. Next base: position 45,804,711 of record CM039514.1, on the reverse strand, counting down.
TTGTCTGAACTGTATTCACGATAATTTTGTTGGGTTTTTTCAATAGGAGGTCTAAATAAATTTCCTACAACTACGGGGGAAGCTACACACTCAGTCTTACCATCTTATTAACTGCAAGCAAATGCTTCATCTCTGTGCAAAGGTATGTGCAACTTGACCTATCTATCTCTGGCTTTGTAATAGAAAGCGACGGGCTCTTTTACGAAAGATGGTTACGCCATTCTACAAGAAGATCTCTACTATCCTCACCCTTACATGCAAGATCTACTTTGGGATAGCTTGCACATTTACACTGAGACTTTTCTTACTCATTGGTCGTTTAACAAGTTGGTTGGAGAAAAAGGTTTTCAAGTAACCATGAAGCATATCCACTACGAAGAGGAAAACAGTCAGTTATAATCAAGTATCACAAGGTACTGTAACATTCAATCTCTCTAGATGAAGAGGTGATTTGCAATACAGCTTTTGAGCTTATATTTGCTTTTGATGAAATCATTTCTCTTAGGTAAAAGGAAAATGTGACTATTGATCAGGTGAAGTAGTATTGCGAGATGGAGAGTCACAAAGAGAAGTTGCACAAGCTTGTAATGCAGAACAAATTTGACAAAAGCTAGGTATATGTTCTCATCTCTGTCATTTTTTTCTCATATCTTTTGTGAGATATATTTGGTGTGGATGATATATGTTAAATTTTTGCAATGTATTTTGCAAATTGAAAAGGAGAGAAGCGATATAGGAGGTTTAATGTCTTTACTGTTAATGGTCTTAAGAAGAATTGAAAATAGTTTTAGTGACAAGAGCATTTCTAGTAGTGGATTTGGAAGTGGCTCTGGTTTTGGGATGAACACAACCTCTGATGTAGAAAATTACCCTATCAAATCTAAAGGTTTTCACCTTTAGTGTCTTATGCTTATTCTACAATGCATACATCTTAAACTCTCATAAATCTTAAAACAAACGCAAAAATCGAATCCCTAAACCAAACATGAAAAATCGAAACCCTTGACAAAAACACAAAAAAGGCGAACACTAAAAAAACACATGTTTTAGATTGGTCGTTACATTAGGAACATGAAAATCTGACCCGATGTTCATTAATATATAAAATAATCATGACAAATTAATGAAATTTAGAATAAAACGTGACTTGGAATAATCGTTGTATAAGAATAAGAGGGAGGTTGAAAAGGGTTCGAATAATGCAATTATTTGTTTATGAAGCAGCGTTTTGAATGATCGATAAATATAATTGGGTTGGGTGGGGTCCATTCTCGTTGTTGGGTGTCTTCAATTCTTCCTCCATTCCAGAAGTCTCCCCACTTGGCTACCGCCAAACCCATTCGTGATCCAGCAATGGTATTTCCCCTTCTTCCTCGCCTCTAATTCTGCTCTTTAATGTTTCCCTGTTTTCCTAGAAAGCTGAAATAGGTCTGATGAAAAAAATTCTTTTTTGAGTAAGATACGCAAGTATCAAGTCTTTCTTTTTGGCTAAATTAGTCCTGGAAAAGGAATGAGCCAACTTTACGGATCGAGAAAATTCGCATTCAAACAAGCTATTTGATTGCTACTCAACAAGTATTGCTCTTTCCCCATCTACTATAGCTGATGCAAATAGGGATATTGGCTTGTATAAAGTTGTTTTTCCATTATTATGTTATATTATATAAGCTCTTTAAGCTCCAGGATTATGAATGAATGAATGCATGTTTATTTTGTCCACCTGATGGGGGGAATCCGGTCTTAATTGGGTCAATGAAGGCAGAGTGTCAAAAGAGAAGGATCCCTTTCAGTACAAGATCAGATATGAAGCATCCTTCTCTATTGACCACGCTGTCAGTCAAACATTGCAAAGAACATCTTTTGATTCCATGAACTTGAACTTACCCAAAAATGATGGTTTTACCCTCTGTCTGCTCCTAATTTCTTTTGTCATTCCTGCAGAGAAGAGTTTGAGATGCCCAAATTATGGGTCGCAGAGAATGGTTGTGTAAAGCCCCAAAAATTCTTTTTCTTTTAATTAAATTCATTTTTTTTTCAATTTTGAAACCCTGATTTAAAAATCTTAAAATTTTTCTTCAATTTTATATTATGTCTAAATTAGGCGTTATATCCTTAATTTCAGAATATTTTGATAAGGTTTAAATAAAATCATTAATATGTGGAAGCTTTAAAAAAACCTTCAAACATTAAATAATTTGATCAAAATTGAAAATAAATGCAGTATTAAAATTATTCATAAAACATTATCAATAAATTCAACATATAAAATATCTTTGAAAACTAAAGTATACTAAATTTAAATTCTTTTACTCCGATCCAAAAATATTTTTTTCTTCTGTATACTCGCTTGCCTCTGGAAGTTTTTCGATCATAGTTATTTCTTCCTCAGATAAAAATTCACCTACAACACAAAACTACAACTATAAAAATAACTTAGTAAGTGAAAATACGTGCATGTGCAAAATTTTACATTACATTTTACCGAATCTTGACTTAACAGTTACATATTGGTTGGAACTCATTTTCCAACCTTCATTCAGGCTTAGCTATCTCATTATCGTTCAGACTTTGTCATCTCATTTTCGTTCAGGTATAGCTATCTCATTGTCGTTCAGATTTGCTATCTCAATTTCATTCAAACTTAGTCATCTCATTGTCGTTCAAATTTACTATCTCAATTTCATTCAAACTTAGTCATCTCATTGTCGTTCAGGTTTTGCTATCACATATTTCTGTCAATTCTATCATGTTCATACACATATAAAATGTCTTACAAATTTTATTTTTATACAATTCTATGTCAATACCTAAACATTCGTGGTCAAATATGAATATCATGTAATAAAATAATTATAAGAAAACAATATAGATTTTGTGATGTAGGGTCGTAGCCAAAACGTTGAAAACGTGGAATTTTCACTTACTCGGATTCTGAGACGTTGGGGTATCAGAATTTTTCCAAGATTCCAAATAATATTCTGCCTAAATAAAATATTGGTATCAAATTCCTACTTAGATAAATCAAATTTCAGAAGAATTTAGACAGAAATTTCTTACATGTACACTTAGGTCGGATATGGTCAAATCGGATCGATTCAGATGACTTTGTGATTTTTCATGCCTAAATAAAATATTCAGTATTAATTTCTCACTTTAACAAATCTATTTCAAAATGATTTCGACAGAAATTCCTTACCGGTTTGTCGGCTCAGTCGGATTAGTATCGTTTCGGATAGCTTTTGGTCGAATTTTGACAATCTGGAAGCAATTTGGTTCAATCAAAGCGATTCTAGTCAAAATTGGGATCGGGTCCGGTTCAGTTGGACCGAATTTGGTTCGACTGAACCTCTTTAATTGGACCGGTTCAGGGTTTAAAAGAAAACCCGAACCCCTTTGTTTTTTTTCTTCCTTCTTCTTCGCGATTGTTTGTGTTTCCTCTTCATTCACACCCGAACACCAGAGGGTTGTCTTCGAAGTGGAGACAACTTCGATCGAGAGAAGTTCGTCGCAGCTTGGCCGCTCGAGTGGTAGTTGTGGATGTGACTGGTTGGCGCCCGGAGACCAGAGATCGAAAGTAAGACTTCTGGCCTAGAGAGTGAGAAAGAGCTTCTTGAGGGTTGTCAAGAGATAGCTATGATGTGCTCTTCACCTTCGCAGAACTTCTTAATTTACAGGCGAGGTTCGTAACAATCTCATCCCCACTCCCACCCCAAAATCTGAGGTCTACTCGAATATTCTGCTGAACACCCACCTCCTTGCAGAAAATTGAATTTTCAGAGACTATGAGTGATACAGCTAATAGAAAATTCGATTTCCAATCGGATTTCATAGAGTTATGGATTACAGTGTGTGGAATCGGTTTTTCCTCTGACTGTTTTTTTAGAGATTTAGGCTAAAATCACATATTTTGGTTTGATAATTTCGAATATTAAATTTGAAGTTTCAAACCCTAAATTGTTACAGGTTGAGTCAGCAAAAGAAATAACAACATTGTTTTCATTTATGCTGGTCAACATTGGGCTCCACAGGAGTGTCGTTTTGACAAAAGCCTTGCTATAAATAATTAGAACTCAACTCTACACAGGCTCCTGGGCTTAAATCTGAACTCAAGAATTAGATCCTTGACAGTCTCTCTGCTGACTACTTTAAATCGGACAGAGGACTTCTCTCTCACTTTATTAAAGTAACAACATTGGTAGAGGGATAAAAGATGCACTGCCTCGGATGCTTCTTCTGGACAAGTCATGATGTTATTCAACGATGAAGAAGATATGATTTGCCTGGGGATGATCACACCAGAAGGGCCCTCTACAGCCATCATTGCCCCTCTTTCTTTTTCCTTTTTAATCTTGTAAGTCAACACTTTCAAACATGATCGTTGCCCATAGAGACTGGTTGAAAATGCTATCTAAGCCCATTGGCATCTAGTGTAGTTTCAGTTATAGTAATATATATGGGGAAGGGGCGTTTAATTCTACGTTCTAGTACTCATCAAAGGACAGAATGAGCTTGGTTTTGTCTTACCAGCATCTAATGTACAAAGAGACGGACCTTATACTACTACACTAGACAAAAATAAAACATTTCAACGGGGACCCTTGATTTTGGCATGCTGATTGAACCATCCTATCCCTTTCAAGATCTTTGATATCTTCACAAGATTTGTTCTTCCAATCCCTAGATTCGTCTTCCCTCCTGAGAATTTCAAGGCCTGTAAGCAGCACATCTGCCTGTCTTCTTCGTCTTCCTCCTCTTCTTCTTCTTCTTCTTTACCTATGTCTTTTACTTTCTTTCTGTTTCTGTTGCTCTTTAACTGAACCTTGTCGGACTGTTTCTCGTACGTTTCCCATAGCATATCCATTCCTTCGCTTCCATTCAGGTTCTGCCTCTCTTCAAAAAGCTTGCACGCTAGGGTTCTTCGCCACTCTTTTTCTCTCCTCATCGATCCAAAGCTTGCAAGATTTGATTCCTTTTCTTGACCATTGTCCTCCGCCACCTTTAATGCAGTTTCTTCTTCATCCCGCTCAAACCCATTTATCCTGTTGTCTTTTGCTTTGGATCCTCTTTCTGTTGATGACCGACATTTGTCTTCAACTTTATAGAGCTCCACGCCCTGTGCCTTGACTTCATACTCCGTCTTTTTACACGGCAGTCTTTTCATCTCTGTCTTAGTCTTGATCTCCTCGGAATTATTAGTATGTCGTTCTTGATCATCTGCGACATCTTTGATTCCATGGATCAACTGCTTGTCAGCTCTTCCAAGATCAGATGCACGAGACGTATCAATTCTGATTTCCACCTCAGCCGGGATGTCACTGGTTTCAAATGTATAACTTTCAAACACCATTTTATATGCTTCAAGCTCTTCAAAACGTGGGCACATATCTTCGTTTCCTTCGGACACTCTTGGACGCAAGCTTTCATAAATAACTTGATATGTGGTAGAAAGAAAACCCATTTTAGACTGGGCGAATTCAAGCCGATCTTTGGGGTGCATGAATTTGGGAGACCCAGAGAGAGAAGCAAAGAGAAGAAGAAATGTGGTGAAAAAGAGTGGAGAGAGAAAACGAAGCAGCGGGAGAATGTAAGGAAGGAAGAAGATGAAATAAGAGAGATAGAGAGGATGAGAGAGGAGGAGGAGGAACCTTGAAAAAACTGCGTTGCTGGACATTGACGGGTGAGGAAGAAAACAAAAAAATTTCCTGAGAAGAAAGGAAAGTAGAGCAGCAAAGGGGAGTGGGTGGAAAGTTGGGTTGTAGACATTTTGGTGAGAATTAAGAAGGAAACTGCAAGTGAGAGCGGCGTGAATAAAGGGGGAGAGAGGAAAAGAAAAGGTTATTTTTTTACGGCTGTCTGTTGGAGCACCATAGACAGCAGTATGATCTTTGTAGCAACCTTGTGTTTACAGTTGCAGGGCTTGTGCTTCTCCGCAACCCAGATTGTGTTCCTGCAAACGTATGTGTGAATGTAGGCAGATAAAGGAGTTGTTGACTAACATTATATATAGAAAGGATGTCTTTTCTGGGTTACAGCTAGGAATTTCAAATAGCAGACTTGGTAGACCATAATATTTTGGAAAAATTAAGGATTATAGAGCTAACACAAAACAACCAGTTTAGTAAATTATTATTAGACGGAATTCAAGGGTGGACCAACGTTGTTGTCTTCCTGCCAAGATAACCACACACCAGCCATAGAGCCAATTCACCCACGTTCAAATACATTAATGACTACAGAATAGACAATTTAACGAGGTAATACACTTGAGAGGAAAAAACAAAGAGGTGGAATGCATTATTATGTTGCGCTGTGGTCAGATGGATTTGGTTCAGATTTGGCATACTGCCACAAGTTTATTTCATTCCGAGAGAGGAAAACTACTTCTCCTGTTTGGAGCTCTGACTGGCATCGACCAAATAACCTGTCATATGGACAAAGAATTAGCAGAAAGATTTGTTAGGGAGAGGAGGGCCAGACGAACAAAGGGGATAAAGAGACCCCACAGCCGGTGGCTATTGTCCACTTCTTACAAATACCCATCCCCAGAACATTACCAAAATAGCAGACCTGTTGGGGCTTAGCCCTAACCCTTATGCCCCAAGCCCTAAATCCTAAGGCCTAAGCCCTAAATCCTAAAGCATTGGAAAATTTATTTAATCGAAGAATATAGAGTCCGGAACACATCTCATCAATGTCAATCGTCTTCCACAAAGTCACATCCTGAAATTCACACATGTTAGCACAAAACTTAGTAACACAGTTTAACATTTAAATTTGGAACATGAAGAACTAAGGTAAGGAGGAGTGTCCGTGTGACTTGAATAAAAATCCATAAGCTATATGGACAGAGGAATTGCCACTACTGGACAATAGTTATGAAGTAAAGATGCAGTGCCTATCGTATGATCATATGCCCATGAGTCGAGGATCCAAGGACTCGTAGAGTTGGAATTTGCAGCAAGTTTGGAAGGTGTGGTACCTTGATTCTCTCGTAGACAAGTGTTTGTGGGTTGAACTGAGTTAGATGTCGACAATTGCATGAATACTTGTTGATAGCAGCAAGTTGTTCTTTGTTGAAGGCATGTTTCTCATAGAGTTTAGATTTAGTAGACTGATATGCACGTGAAACAGATTTCTTGGATGTCCAATCGGTAGGTTTTCTTTGTTAGTTTCTAGCAGGTTTCACGAGTGTGTCTAGGACGATGACAATGATCACACCAATGATGACCTTACTTTAGTAGAGGCCTCTGACAGCGATGACCCACCCGTAGTGTAGTTTATATTTCATTTTATGTATTTTGCTTTACATTTGTAATATAGTATTATTTGATGTACTGTAGTTTTTATTTCTAATCATTTGATGTACTGTAGTTTGCATTTCATTTTATTTGATATCACTTTACTTTATGTTTGTACTGTAATTATCTGGATCTGGCTGTTGGTATAAATTATAATTTGAATATGCAAGAATTGTTGCTATGGAGGAATTATAAAACAAATGAAATTCTGTCTATTTTTTTAACTTTATCTCACTAAATTACACATTATTCACTTTATAAATTAAATTTAAAAAAATACCAAACAATATTTAATTTACTTGAAATTTTTAATACGTGTTCACCACAACATGGAAAGATAATCTAGAAAGTTTTGTTATTTTCTAACAGTTGTATGATTTATTGTGATTTTAGTTAATTATTTATAAAACAGATGTACAACAATTATAATAAATCATACAAGTGTTAGAAAATAACGAAAATTTACATATTATCTTCCCATTATGTGATGAACATGTGTTAAAAATTTTAAGTAAATTGAATATCATTTAGTATTTTTTTTTCCGTTCCGGGATGGGGACCCTGTTTATTTTTCACTTTATAAATTAATTTTAAAAAAAAATCAAACAATATTGAATTTACTTGAAAATTTAACCACATGTTCATCACATAATAGAAAGATAATCAAGAAAGTTTCAGGATTTGCTAACACTGATTTTTTGTAATTAAAATAATTATAATAAATCATACATGTGTTATAAAATCAAGAAATCACATATTATAATAAATCCAAAATTATACATTACAATAAATACATAAATTACGCATTATAATGAATATATAGTCATTCATTTCTGTCGCGACCACGTGTCGAAGATTCCTGCACATAATGAAAACTATATTAAAAAATAATGGCAGCGTGTTTATAAGCAAAATGTGTTGAAATGTACATGTGTCTCGTCCAATGTGTGGAAACTCATAAATATGTCTTGGGAAGCAGCACCTGAAGAAGATTATCTGTGAGGACAAGTGCGACTATTATGCCTATGTTGCCGACATATAAGACACGACAACGTCAAGTTCTTTCGACTAACTATCGAACTTAACGGTTCATCGACATCTCACACTCTTGTCTTTTTCGGCTTACCAGGTTGACGCTTTCTTCTAACGAAACGATTTCGTTCTCATTTTCTACGGGCGGCCACATTTGGTGGCTGCTAACGGGATGAATAAATTGTGAATACATCTGTAGATAAGTTTCCCTGTGATAGTATTGATACACGTAATTCTCTGGTGTTTGTCTCAAGAAATACATACAAGTAATGAAATGGACACACGAGATTCCAGTAAGCTCCCACCTGTAACAGTTGTACACACGTATTCATGTCAATAACATATTGTTTGTTGCCGTTACTGATCTCAAATCGTGCAGCTCCCACAAACACAGACTCCAATTTCGAGCTGTACGTTCTAGCTTCCCAAGCTTCTTTCTTATCTGCGGATACAAGACGTCCGTTGACAAGGTCAACTTCTTATATTTTTTCACTATCCGAGTCATCAAACACTTTCAGATCATCTCGAACATGGTCAAGATCAATTTGTCCCTGGCAGGTAATAGAACTGCATTGAATGATTCGCATAAATTATTCGATATAATTTCCTTGAAGAGATGCGTTGAAGAGATGCGTGAGCATCGGGGTTAATCTGATATAATTTCCTTATTTCTATCTCAAAATGATAACTTGTGATTGCCCTGGCCGCATTCCACATTGCATCTCTATATACTCTGCCCCGAAATTGGTTTTTGAAATTTACGTACATATGCTGGAGGCTGTAGCGGTGTTTGGCTAACGGTAATTCATCTGCACAGCAGGCAACAACCCCTAGTATTTGAAAGAAAAACAAAGTCAACATAAAACAATATAACTACCACAATGCCCCAATATTTGAAATAACAATTGGAAATACATTATACCTTTTGTCGATCCAAAACAATTGTCATCCGCGCTAAAAAATCACGTTCATGAGTCCCTACATTCTGATTCGACGTTAGCAACAACAACGAGATATATTCCATCGTTACCATCAATACTGACGACTGTGAGTAATTGGTCGGGACACGAGTCTTTCAGATGACAACCATCCAAACAGATAATACGTCTGCCAGATTACAGCAAACTTGTCTTGCAAGCAGTTATACACATATACATTCTTTAGAATACGCATGACTCATTATCGCCACAGCCCACCAAGTAAGTGTCTAGGAACAATGAGCTACCCGGATTTGATCTACGTATTTCTGTTGCGTACGACCGCAGTAGCTTGTATTGTTCGTCACCCAGATCTTCATTAAATTTTTGAGCTTCGCTTCTTGTTCTGCTGGCAAGACTTGGTGTAATGTTGACATTCAAATCCTTCATCACTGTCTCAATAATGGAAGAGATTTTCCACGTAAGTTGACTTTTGAACCTATCTAAATAATTATTTGCCACATATTTTGCTGTAGCGTGTCGATTCTCAATTTTTCTTGAACAACTGTAAGAATCGGTCAAACTCTTTATTTGAAACGTAAGCTTGTTTTGCATCTTCGAACTAATACATTCGCCACTCACAACCGTCTTCACACACAGCCGTCATTTTCCTAGAGTCACTTTTTGGTGAATTTGATTCCATAACCATTTGTCAAGGCATATTCGACTATTTCTTCTCTAATTTTCTTTAAAGAACTATATTTTTTGCCCAAATAAAATCTTATTGAAATTTCTTCTCTTACCGGTATGCTTTCCAATTCATCATCCTCCGAGCCGACCGGTGTTCGAAGCTCATCGTCTAGAGTTTTGGAGGTTGAATGCACCTCTATTTTTTCATTACCTTCTAAGTGATCGAATACTCGAAAATCACCATATGTAGGCGTGGAGTACGAATACCAATCTATATTGGCATTTCAAATTGTTGTCTCGTCTAAATCAACCGATTTACTTGAATCAGAATCCATCAACGTCGTTAATGCAAAAAAAATTCGCATGATCAAGAAAATAGTCGAGAGGTTTTAGAGTTTTCGCGAACTGGAGGTGATAATGGAGGGTTGTCTCCTTATATAATTTTGGAGATTGGCCCTCCATTCTTGATCATCGGCCTCCCGTTCTAGTCCAATTATTAGACAATAATTGAGATCGGCCCCCCGATCTGGAAAACGATCCTCCATTTTTCAATCCAATAATTGAAAACGGGGGCCTGTTTTCCTGAGCCTGCCCCCATTATAAAATGCTCTTGAGAACGGGGGGCCGGCTAGGGAGAATGGCCTCCCGTTCTAGTTCCACGTGCGGTGCACGTGGAACCGGGGGCCCCCACCCCACACAACAGAATGGCCTTTCGTTTTAGATCGGCCCCCCGTTCTAGACAAAAAATGCAGAATTGGGGGTGAAAGGTGGCTGCCAGGGATTAAATTGTTAGGTTTATGATAGCTGAAGGTTGAATTTGTTAGGGTTGTTAGTTTAACGGTGTTTTCAAAAAAAAAATTCATAATTTAGGGGTTAAAATGGTTTTTACCCTTTCTTTTTCAATTTGTATTTTTATATTTTTCTGTTAATCTGTTTGTGTTTCCATCTGTTTTGTTTGAATTCAAGTCACTAGTTCTTCTTCTCTGGAAGGTACGACCCAAGGAATTCTATGTTGGAGTGGTCCATAGTTCTGATTGATAACTCAAATCGCAGGTAGGTTGGGATTTAGGTCCATTTTCTATGGTGGGACCCGTTATTTTCTTACGTAGTTTGATGGGTTTGCATTACTAATTCCTTGCAGTGGGTCAATGGAATTTGTTGTACCCCCAGCTGATTCTTCTGTATTTTTTACATTGTCTGGGAGGTTTTCTGCTACTAATACTTTTAGTGACCTTAAGGTTAGCTATTCCTTCCCGCACAGTGAATAATTTTCTTGATAAATATTGATACTCTCAAGTGTTTCATTTCTCTCTATTCTGTGCTATTTGGTTCGTATGTTTTTTTACTAATTCGAAATTTTTTCTTCATTAGATTTTAACTGTCTTTTTCTGAAATTTCCCAATGTTAGTGCAGTAGAAGTTCGTATCATTGCACGAGCAAATAACTTCACGTTTGAGTCCTCTTAAAATGATACCATCTGCCGATTGCAGTGATAATGCATGAAACTATATATGGATGGGATAAGAGATGATTTTATTTTTCCTTGTTCTTGACTGAATTTGGAAAGTGCATGTATCTTGAACAACTGAAAAATGATGATACTAATTGGAAATCTGAGATACCCTCGTCCGATTCATATGATCAAGCGTTCCTCGTTTTATTGCATTGGCTGATGATTGTCATTATCTTATTTGTTGTTTTAGGGATTGTAAGATTGGTATGCACATACAATTTGTTGCTTGCATGATGATTACCAATTATCGTATTGCATCACCAGTTCCTCGTTTTATTGCATTGGCTGATGATTGTCATTATCTTATTTGTTGTTTTAGGGATTGTAAGATTGGTATGCACATACAATTTGTTGCTTGCATGATGATTACCAATTATCGTATTGCATCACCAGCATCAACCGCTGCCCACAATTGGTGTTGTTTTGATGCATCTATGACAATTGGTTTATGCTTTTCTTGCCTCTGAAGGGCGGTGCTCCTCCAAAGTTTTAGCAGAGAACACAGTTGGTCACAGAAAATTATCAACTAGTGTGATTTTATAATATGTTTTTTATGCTACATAATTTTTCAAAACATGAACTCGATAATCTTGTAGGGTTGGCTTATAACTAAATCCGGATAGCAATGGAGAAGATTATCCTGTTATGGAATTTTTGTTCACTATCTATGACATTATTTTTTAAAACATTATGTTATTCCTATGACTATGTGTTGTGGGTTTTCTAGATGAGCCAGTGACAGAGATTGTTCATGAATGGTTAGAAACTAGTAGTCATCACAAGCTTCTCGTTCCACGCTAGTGAGCTCGAAGGGGATGTTAGCATGCAATCCACTACAATTTTTAGACAGTGTATGTTGTATTCCCCCAAGTGTGTATTATTACATAATACTGAGCTCTCTCAAAATCCTCTCCCCTCTCTTTTCACTGCTATTTCATTTTCTGTCGCTCAGCACCCATTGCCCCAACGGTACATGAAAAGAAAACTCATCGCACAAGCCATGGCAGCGCCACACACCCATGCAAAGACTTGAAGTTGGATTTTAATTGAAGCTCTTGTATAAATATAAATGTCATCTTTTTGCAGTTCACGAAAAATAAGCATGCAGCTTAGAGAAACTTTGAATGGTTTCTGAGAGACAGAGATTGACGCAGTTCAAGAACGGAAGGACGAGCTATGTCTTCAAGAAGATTAGCTTTTTTTATTTTAATTTTTGTGCGTATTGAACATCGCCATTATCTGTTTCTTATTTTCAGCTACGAATTGAGTATGATTTAATTATTTTCCTTAGTTTTATGTTAGAATAAAGTTGATGAACCGACCAATGGCAGGATTCAAGACACTAAAAAGTATAATGGGGGGTCCTATTAGTCACACAAACCCGCCACCTTTCTCTCTGCACCCTTCTTTATAACCCCCTTCGCCCCTCCTTCCTCAATCGCAATCTAAGAAATCCCTTCGCTCTCCTCCATTTCTCTCTATTTAACTAATTCTCACCCTCTGTGAACTCAGACAACAAAAGAAGAATCGCGTTCGTGACATACACATTACACAGTATAAATGGGCAGCAATATGCCAGTCATTGCAAAGAGAATAATGAGGATGGTACGTATATCGTATTTTATGCTGAGAATGGGCATCGCAAAGAGTAAGATAATGACAGATCTCCACAAAATGATGAAGAGAGGGAAGATTGCCGGAAAAGCCATCGGAAACCTCAGTTACCACCAGGATTGTGGAAGCTCCTCTCCTCGCGCTTTATGCCCCACCGATTACGAGTTCAGTTGCAGCAACAGCCCTTCTAACTCTACCTTCCGCTTCCCCGGATTTAACGTCGGAAGGCTCAATCAAGGCCACTTCTTCCCATGTGTCCACTCTCCGGAAACTCATGACGACGATATTTCAACTGATATTACAGTTAAGGCGGTATTGGAGATCCTGAACAATGAGGTGGGGGTCGAGGCATCACCGGCACTTCCTTGGTTTGGTCGGAGTCCCATGGTTCGACAGCTGAGGATAACGGACTCTCCGTTTCCATTACCGAATACAGAGGAGGGTTCCCATGTTGACGAAGATGCAGAGGAGTTCATAAGTAAGTTTTACAATCAACTAAAGCGTCAGAGCGGGGGAGAGTAGAGGAACTTTGATGAAGCGTCGGAAGTTGAGCATCAGCATTTCTGTTATTTCATGAGATTTCAGGGCAGAGTTTAAAGTTGAGTTGGGTTAGAAGCTGATGAGAATCAGAGAAGACTGCTACGGCGATTATTTTGTGTTCTTCCCCCTCGTTGCAGTTCACAAACAATAAAAGAGATTAGCTGTCTCATGTCAAACCAGTATTTCACAACAGATAACTCTAATTTGTTTTCCTTTTAACATGTTTGTTGTGCCAACATATTTAGACTTGATCAATTAATGTGTCAATCAGCTGTTCATTTCTAATGTTGAATGACAAGACTGATGGAGTATAGTACGTGGGTTCAACAACAGCAAAGAGAAATCAAAGAATTAGACGATGGATCTTTTATATTGGTATCTGTGACTTTGACAGCCTTAACACCACCTTGATCGCTATCATTCGTCGGCCATACTACTCCGCTTTTGTTAAAGCTAAACTCGCTAGCTGTCCTCTCTCTCTCTCTCTCACTTTATCTTTCACTGCAGTTCCGTCGTGCCAAAGGCAAAAAAACCAGAGTTTATCTGTCGTTTTCAGAAGTTACGACAGTATCAAGATTCTAAATCTGCTATATATAATTCAAGTGTTAAAGCAAAAAGGTGGCGAAGACCTGCCATCTTTTGAACTCTCATTTCTGTTTTTTTATTAATCTTTACTAAGATGCACGCTGTATATATATATATAAAGAAAAACTCATTGATGACACAGTTGAAAAGCTCAGCCTCCAAAATCATAATAAATATATTAAAGAAAGAGAGACTTAAGAGTTAAGGAATTGAAAGTCCAACGTATAAAGCTCTGCATGGGAAACAACTGAAGCCAGACTAAATCAGCTGCACTAGTGGACAACGGCATCTGAATCATGTTTGTTAATGGGTAAGGCAGAAAAAAGGGAAAAGGTTGATCTCTCCAGCGGCCTAAAAAGGTGTAAGAGAAGGAACGAGGGTGCTTTATGAGTTCCCAAAACCATGAGCTCTAAGCTATTAGGTCCCTGAATCAATGCGGGGGAAGGTGCCAAAAGAAGACGCTTTAAATTTCAACACATGGAGTCTGCCCCAGGATGAATTTGAATCATACCATCAACTGTCCTTAGACCGCTCTCTTTGGTAATCAAAAGCCAACAACGTACAGCGTCAGTTGTTCCTTGCTTGACATTTGGGCTTTTGCTCCACTTACCTCACTCCTCTTGAGTCATAAAAGTTGTACTAATTAAGGGACCGAAAGATAGACGGTACATTCAAAATGTTTGATACATAAAACATGGTATGTAATGTAATGCCCCAAACGAATGAATAGCTATTGTTCGTAACTTCCTTTTTAAGTTTTCTTGAACACGAAAACCAAAAAGTTAAAGAAAAGGGTCAAAATCAAGCCCACTAAAGCCTGTTGGCCCAGTGAAAAAGTCTTTTCAGTGTGGGGTTTGGAGTGGGGTGGAGAGCATGGACCAAATAGGAAGGCCATTGAGATGATCTCCTCCCTTCGGCTTCCACCTCTAAATACTGGCCTTCCCATCACATGCCTGTATTGCCCACTGCTCCATGCCTGTTTACACAAAGATGGATTACTACCCATTGGCCCATTCTCGTTCACTACTTTAAAATGTCATTATGAACGCATTGCTTTTCAAAAAGGGTAATAATTAAGTTAAGTAAACAAAGATTGAATTTGAGCACGCATACGGCTATGATGGTGCCGTGGGGTTAAAACCAGTCTAAGCATATCCCGTTGCTGGGTTAGAGAATTGCAACGAAGATGGATGGATCTATACCTGAATTCGATCTCCGGCGGTGACAACAACGGCATCTGAATCTGGGGTGAAAGAAAGCCATCCTTTTTTGGAGTAAACATGAAACTCAGAAGAGGCGTTGCAAATATGCAAGCACAAAACATGAGAATAATCAGTACCCCTTACGAGCATCCTTATCACTTCATATCTTAATGAATCTGACCACTCGTCTGGATCAGTTTTTTTATTGTGTCTGTAAATGCAGCACATTGCTCCTATTTCTTCTTCTTCGTCTCTCCCACTTTCATCTTTCTCCATTGATTTTTTCACCAGATTTTCCTTGAGAATTTTTATAATTCTCTCTGCCATTCTCTTTGTATGTGATGAAAGAACTTCCATTTTCTCGCTACATTTTATAAAAGAAGCAAACAAAGATGTTCTTTTTTTTTGTTGTTATATTACAATTTATCTTTAAATCAAACAAAAAGGAGCTCTAGATGGTAAATTTCACCTGAAAGTCGAATACCCTGACGGCCAAATACCCTCCATTGCAGACTTTAAATCTTTGTCTCTTCCCCACACAAACTCTTCACTCACATCACTCTTCTCTTCGTCACCACCATCTTCAGCAAACCCGTATAGATTCTCCGGAGATCTCATCACCGCCAACTTCTTCTCCGGCGATACCTCAAAAATCCCTGCGGCAGCTTCAGAGATGGCGCTTATAAATTCAAGTGGAATTCCATGGTTCACTAGTTGAAAGCACCCGATTTTGGTGGTGGAATCTAAAACTCTTGATAGAGCATCCTTATCTGAAGAATTCAATGACTGAAAATCGATTGTTGGTGGCTTTGCTGTAAATTTTTGTTTCGGAAAGATCTTATCTGGTAAGATTAAATCGGGAACATGATGAGAATGCTCAAGGAACTGAGAGAGAAGATCATCATTAGTGACGCATGATCGCCGGCCAGAGGCAACGGGAGACGGTGGGGGAGCCCGGAAGTGGACCAAGTTATCCACCGTGAATTCAGGAGAAACTGCCATTTCAAAATAATGAAAAACCTTACGTGAGCAGGAGCTTCCAACTACAACTATGAAACGATTGTTTTGCTTTGATACAAAGATAAAGGAAAAGGGGATGTAGCAACAATGATGGCATGTCCAAAGCTGGAGACACGCGAAGATAATCATCTCAAAGTTCTTCGCTTTATCTCTTTCATTCTCAATCTGCTTTTCTTCCTAACATTCTTTACAGCCTTCAATATGTAAGTATTTTTCATGTTCTCCTCGATCTAGTCTCAAGTAGCAAGTACTCTCATCAAAGGCAGATAGATCCTAGTCTAAATATATTCTTATTTTTCTACATTTTATTGAGATTCTCTGAAGAAGGGCCACATGACCCCAGTCCCCAGGGTACTAATTGGACTCATTAGGCAAGTATAGAAGCCTTAACTGAGTATCACAATTAAGGTATTTAAACATCGCTTACTCGACAAAACCATTACAATACCTTGATCTTCCGCTTGGATCTACCAGGAGTTGGTAGCGCTCAGAGGAAGGAAAAAGGTAGATTGGTGTTCTGGACCCCAGGGAGTGCTTCAGGTTAGAACATTTGTGCCTGCGCATTGTTGCTACTGGCCTGGCCTGAAGCTCGCGATTCTATTCAAAGACTATTCTGTGTCTCGGAAGATAGAGTTTTTCTGTCTCTTCACTCTCTAACGCTCACTCAGGAGTCTGGCATACTCCAAGCTGCATATCTGGTTGTTTTTTCTTTAAAATAATAGTTTAATTTATAATTGCAAAAATGAAGGGGACATTTATTCAAACTTTAGAATTCTCACTAGTGTGTGCGCGCTGCAGCGATGTGCCTTATTTCATGTGTGCGCTGTTATGTTGGGTTTATGATGCTCTGGTGTTGCGCTCCAGAGTTTACTTTTGGGGCTGCAATGCCAAGTTGATATTCATCTTCGCTATCCTTTTAGTCCTTGTTAATATTCATGGAACTTGTCAATCTATAAAATATATTAGCTTTAAAATATCAATTTAATGATTCAAAATCAACTTTTCAAATACCCTCGAGCAACAACCAGTTTACAAGTAGACATTGTAAATGCAAGAATTTGCATTAGTGTTGGCATGTGATTTTTTGGCAATTTATTATAAAAATAATATATTATTCAAGTGGTGATTTATGACTTGACAATCAAGAAACCGCCCAATCCGATTATGGGAAGATATTATAGAAGTAATATTGATGATTCTATGGAAGAGAAAAATAAGGAAACAACATTATTTGGAAAGATATTGAATATGGTATATGCACTTGGTTTTTGGAAAAGTTTTATTTGGAAAGCCGATTTGCTATAGATTTGGCACGATTTGCTGAGCTCTGAGTTCCCATGATTTATGGGATGCTTTCCTGAATTTTTGGGCGAATATCTGAGCTGTTATGGAAACTTTCCTAAAATGTCACTAGAGATGTCACACAACCGAATTTGTTAAGATTGTGTTTCCTTATTCCATGCGGCGGTAAATCCGATTTGGTAACTAAATGAATTAAAGATATGGAAGTTACCAATATTATTTAAAGCCTTCGTTTTTCTGAAGAAGGCTGCTGAAGCCATTATTATTGAGAGCGAAAAGTTTTTTATTCTTCCGGGCGATTTTATTCTATACCGACGTTTGCGTGTATTCTGCAATAGTTGATCCTTTCATTCACGCCTACTGTGAGTCGTCGGTGATTGTTCTTCAGCAGACGACGGAGTATTGATTTTACACGAGAGAAGATTTCTTCGTTTTTCCAAGCCGTCGGTTTTTCTTTCACTCTCATCGCTTCTGCGTTTGAGTTAGTGATTGTGTTACACACTCGACTTAATCTGTGGATTTCATCGTTCTACCGAGTGTGCTGTGTGTTGCATCCGAAGACTTCGATCTGGTGTTCCAGGAGGTGTCCCAGGAGGCAATATTCATTGTTCTTCATTGAAGCTCTGTCTCGGGAGGAGATAGCATCCGAACTCGTGAGGAGTTCTGTTTCTTAGACAAGGGGAGCTTGTCGTTCGTGATCGTGGGCGAGGGGATCTTGCCATAACACGGGTTTCGGGAGGAACCAACAACGAGGGGATCTTGTTGTTATCTAGATCTCGGGAGAGGTCGTTCTAAAGTCGAGGGGATCTCGCAAAAACTGTTTCGTTGAGGAAGTTAGCTAGAGGCGGCGACAAAGATAAGAGGGAGTCTTTATTTGTATAAGTCCGAGTTTTTTCTTGTAACTTTGTTAACTCAAGGAAAAGTTTTTATATCTGGGCGTGGCCCCGCAGACGTAGGCTGGTTGCCGAACTGCGTTACCAACCTCTTGTGTCATTTATTTCCGCACTTTTTATATCGTTCATCGTTACTTTAAAATTGGTGTCACACAAGGATCCTTGTGTGACATCACTAAACTGATCTTAAACTTTCAGACATCATTTAGAAAAATAAACAGAAAGCAACAACCAGACCTGATCTGTGCTCCTCTAATATTTATAAGGGGCTTTCACTCATATACTGCTTGCAACTTCTTAACAGCGTGGTGTGGCTATTTGATACATCAGCACTGTGGTTTTCATAGAAAACCTTAACCCACTGCAATACTAAATTTCTACCCAATAAAAAAAGGATCTACCCAAGATAGTTCCCGTCAAAATTGAACTCAGTCTTAGAAGTATGGGAAGGTGGGGAAGATTCTTTGAAAAACGCCACCTTCTTGTTTCCTTCTTCTCAACGAGAAAGTAGGAAAAGGACTGGGCATTGATGAGCGACCTCTATCCACTGCACTTCTTTGGGTGAGATTGGGTGACCCAATTCTTAGATTGTATCTGATGTAGTTCGGTTATGACACATATACTCAGATGCTGATAGTGGATAATTTCCTTGATATATAGTATGAACTTTCAGTTGTAGCTGCTACAATTTCAACACGTCCGCTTATGCATTGTCAAGGAGCCCGGAGTATTATAATTGCAGTGTTGTTTGAAACCAATCTCGATACCTTCAAGTCAGCTTCTAGCCAGAAAGCTGTCTAATACTTTTGACGCGTATGCAATAGATGGTCCGAAATGGCAGGGCAAGACTTGCATACATTTCTATGGTTTTTAATGGAGGCTGAATTGTTCCTATACAATTAATTGCTGCTCTACCAACCCTTTTTAGAAATCCAACAAACCATTATTCTTTGATTTTTATAATACCCCACCAACCCTTATCTGATCTGGAGTGGCGCAGTTGTTGGTCCTTTCGAACATCACCGACATAAGAATGAAACATCAACGCATCCCTTTTCTATTTTTTCTCTTCTAAAAAAAAAAAAAAAAAACCATTTTTGGTTTTATAGCACTAGACTTGGAAACTACCAAATTGATGGGGTTTTATCAATTTTACAGAAAATTAATCAGAAATGAGAATCATCATCAACCGAAACAAATGTGGAAACATTCCAACAAAAGGTGAATTAGGCGATTGATTGATTAGCAAAGGTGATTTAAATGGTTAAAAAAAGAGAACATGGACTAAATCCCCACGTTTTACTTTTGATACAGTGAGCGGGGTAGGGGCTGCTCAAGTTTGAATAATTTTGTCAACCAATCAAAAATCTTCACCTTTTAATCATTTTATTCATATTTTTAGGTGTTGCATAGAAATTTCTTCACACAAACAAACCCTCAATCCTCTTGACTTTCCCTCACCCTTCCTCTCCTGCACCCGCACCCATATAAATATCCTTTCTTTTCTCTTTACGTACCAGCTCTGCACTACCTCTCTGTCCACATGCATCCTCCCACTAACAAAAAATAGTGCAAGTGAGGAAAAGCGAGAAGCTAAAAGTATTCGAGCATCCGCAATCTAACTTCTTCTACCAAATTCAGTTTTTTTTTTCATCGATTCTCTGATCAGAAGAAGGTAAGCAAAATCAGCCTCTTCAGAAGGAAAAAAGTCATAAAAGCAAAACATGGGAGTCATACAATTTCCATTATTTGTACAATGTTATTATCTTCCGTTTCATTGTCTGTGATATTAATGAGATGTTCCATTTTCTCAGAATATAATCCTTGAAAAAGGTTAGAAATGGAGGAGATAGATAAAATGAGAGGGTCGACGAGGCGAGTGAGCAGAAACTTTAGCAGAAACTTTAGCAGAAGCGTAAGCAGGAGTCTGAGCAAAACGAGTGGTTGGAGCATGGAAGATGTATTTGCAGGTGGGAATTATTCCAGAAGAAACAGCCATGTGGAAGAAGATGAAGAAGCTCTCAAATGGGCTGCCATTGAGAAACTTCCAACTTACGATCGGCTGAGAACGACCATCATTCAATCTGTCATGGAAAATGAGCCTCATAAGGAAGTTGATGTTCGAAAGCTGGGCGTCAATGATCGACAAGAGTTCATAGATAGAATCTTCAGGGTTGCGGAGGAAGATAATGAGAAGTTCTTGACAAAACTCAGAAATAGAACCGAAAAGTGAGTTTCTTTTTCCTCTGGATTTTGATGGTTAAGACTTGTATTTCTTATTTTTTATTTATATTTTTACTTTGTTGAGTTTTATTTAGAATCAGTCTGTCTTTATCATCTGGGAAGACTAATCATAATATAATTTTCAAACGTAACTCCGTAGCTCTATGGGGAATCAAAAAAAGGCGCCACGTTTTCTTTCATTTTCATTCGACAGTATATGACTTTCTGACGATCACGCACATCTATCCATCGTGGAGATTATTCAACTGCTGTGCTAGTTTTGGAAAGTGGGTTTTGAAGGAATTAGAATTTGGTTTTTGTGTTGGAATATGCAGGGTTGGTATTAGACTTCCGACGGTGGAAGTTAGATTCGAGAAGTTGAGTGTAGAAGCCGATTGCCATGTTGGGAACAGAGCTCTTCCAACACTTCCAAATGTTGCACGAAATATTGCAGAATCTGCTCTCGGCTTGCTTGGAATCGAATTGGCTAAAAGAACCAAACTCACCATCCTTAAAGATGCCTCTGGTGTCATCAAGCCCAAGAGGTACTCCAAAGCTCGCACCCATGAAAATTATTTGACTTTTCAACCTTTAACATTTGTGTTTGACTGTTTTCTGTCTAGGATGACTCTCTTACTGGGTCCCCCATCCTCAGGCAAGACTACTCTGTTACTGGCTCTAGCTGGAAAGTTGGACCCAACCCTAAAGGTTAGAAAAGAGTGGCAGGGCATAATGCTACTTAAATTTGTGCAGGATGTTCTATTTTTACTCATGTGGCTATGTTTTGGGGGAAACAGGTGAAGGGGGACATAACATATAATGGGTACAAGCTGAAAGAGTTTGTTCCTCGGAAAACTTCAGCATACATTAGCCAGAATGATGTTCATGTGGGGGAGATGACGGTAAAAGAAACCTTAGATTTTTCTGCAAGGTGTCAAGGAGTTGGAACAAGATATGGTAAATTTAACAATTACTAAAAAAAACTGTGTACAACGGAGAAGCTTTAGCTGTGAATTCTGATTCTTATAAAAAAAAATGTAGACCTAATGACTGAGCTTGCAAGAAGAGAAAAGAACGCTGGAATATTTCCTGAACCAGAAGTCGACCTTTTCATGAAGGTAATTAAACACCCATTTCCACAATAGTCAATTTTATTATCATATTATACTCCTGAAACTGAAACAAATCGACTGAAATTTCTTTGGTTATAGGCTACGGCAATGGAAGGAGTTGAGAACAGTTTGATTACTGACTACACTCTCAGGGTAAGTACCATTTGACTCTGAACTGCGTCCAGTTTTACCTATGTAGCTTGAGACCCAAAATCTGATTCAAACTTGGGTTCAACAACTCCATACGGGTCAAAATTGTCTCCTCTCACCAACTTTATACGTTGGAGAGGGGGTCCCTGTGTTTTTATCTTCAAACTTAAGATGATCCACCAACTTTTCTGTCAGATTTTAGACTTTTTTTTTCTGGTAAATAAAGCGTTGAAGTGGAACAGATATTGGGGCTGGATGTATGCAAGGATACCATCGTTGGGGATGCCATGCGCCGTGGCATTTCTGGAGGCCAGAGAAAACGTGTCACCACAGGTCAATATTACTACACTGGTCTTGGTCCCACTTGTTTGTTTGGCTTTCACATTGCCCGTTTTCGTTGCCGTGTTCATCTTAATGCTAAATAAATACGATCCTTTATCATTATGTGCACAGGAGAAATGATTGTCGGGCCCACAAAAACCTTGTTCATGGATGAGATATCAACCGGCTTAGACAGTTCAACTACGTTTCAGATAGTGAAGTGCCTGCAACAAGTTGTGCATCTCACAGATGCCACCGTCCTCATATCCTTACTCCAGCCAGCTCCTGAGACGTTTGATCTTTTTGATGACATCATACTGTTATCAGAGGGTCAGATCGTGTACCAGGGCCCACGAGAACACATCCTCGACTTCTTCGAAAGTTGTGGTTTCAAGTGCCCAGAACGAAAGGGGACCGCTGATTTCTTACAAGAGGTAAAACAAAGCAGTCCAATTGTGTTTCTTGGATAGCTTTTATGGACTTGGCTTTAGTCCAGTCTTCCTTCAGCGCATTAACTTTTTTGAATCTACTTTTTTAACACATTTTTTTACAGGTCACCTCTAGGAAGGATCAAGAACAATACTGGACAGACAGAAGCAAAGTATATAAATACATATCAGTCACTGAATTTGCTAACCGCTTCAAGCGCTTCCACGTAGGGATGAAGCTCGATAGCCAGCTCTCCATCCCTTTTGACAAGTCTAAAGGCCATCCAGCCGCCCTCGTTTTGACAAAATATTCTGTACCAAAAACGGAACTTCTCAAAGCTAACTTTGACAAAGAATGGCTCTTGATAAAGAGAAACTCATTTGTTTACGTCTTCAAGACAGTCCAAATCATTATAGTTGCGCTCATTGCGTCGACTGTGTTTCTAAGAACCAAAATGCATACGCGGAATGAAGAGGATGGTGCACTCTATATTGGGGCACTGTTATTTTCCATGATCATTAACATGTTCAATGGTTTTTCTGAGCTGTCAATGACCATTGCTAGACTTCCAGTGTTTTACAAACATAGAGACCTAATGTTTCATCCTGCTTGGACTTTCACAGTCCCAACCGCCCTGCTTCGCATACCCATCTCTATCTTCGAGACCATAGTTTGGATGATCATTACGTATTATACAATAGGATTCGCACCCGAAGCAAGCAGGTAATCTAGCTTTGATGTCATTATAAGCTTAGATTAATGCCACTTCTTGTTTTTCATCTACTCCCATAACAAGTGAAGATGGTAGGAAAATATGCTATTGCTATGCACTAACGTTAGGAGTTTCCTACTTGTCAGGTTTTTCAAACAGGCACTGTTAATTTTTCTGATCCAGCAAATGGCTGCTGGACTCTTTAGGCTTATTGCCGGGTTCTGCAGGTCCATGATTATTTCCAACACTGGAGGATCTCTGACACTTCTCCTCGTGTTCTTGCTTGGAGGTTTTATCCTTCCTCGAGGTCAGTTTCTCACTCTCTTCAACTTTGGATCTCATAGCATTCGTCAGTAAATCATATATATTTATTTTCGCTAACTGACCCAACATTGGCTTTGATTAATTACAGATCAAATTCCAAAATGGTGGGTGTGGGGCAACAAGATTTCGCCTTTGAGTTACGGCTTTAATGCCATTACCGTGAATGAAATGTACGCTCCAAGGTGGATGAACAAACTGGTATGTTTCTCACATTTTTACGTATGTGTACCATGACGGACAAAGCAAAACTACGGCTTTGTTTCAACTCTAATCATAAGTGAACCATATCTGTGTTGCAGGCTTCAGATAATACTCCGTTGGGTTTAAAAGTGCTTGAGAATTTCGATGTCTACCGTGAAAAGAATTGGTTTTGGATTGGTGCTGGAGCTCTTCTCGGATTTGCAATTCTCTTCAACGTCCTCTTCACTCTCGCTCTTATGTATCTAAATCGTAGGTTTTAACATTGTTTTGTGGCTTTTGCTTTGACTGCCTAGCTTCCATTGCTTGGAGGGTATAAATTATTTTCTAATATTTCTTAAATATACTAGCTCTTGGAAAGCCACAAGCAACCATATCAGAAGAAGCAGCAAGGGAGATGGAGGATGACCAAGAAGAATCTAAAGAAGAACCTAGACTCAGAAGACCCAAGTCCAAGACAAATTCACTATCTAAATCATTGTCGGTTTCAGACGGGAATAATACAAGTATGAAATGTAGTTTTTGACACGAGATTTAGTTCTAGTCTTTGACTCGAAAACTCTCTCCGTAAATACTGATTTTCACAACATAATGCTTATCATTGAATGATTTAGTGTCTTTGCTTCTGTTGTCGAGATCCTTAACTGAAAATTTGTGCAGGAGAAATGGCCATACTGCGAATGAGCAGCAGATCAAATCCCAGTGGATTAAGTAAAAATGCTGATTCCTCCATAGAAGTGGCCCGTGGGGTCACCCCTAAGAGAGGAATGGTTCTTCCATTTGCTCCCCTTGCTATGTCTTTTGATGCTGTAAATTATTTTGTGGACATGCCCCCGGTAAGAAGAACCTGAATTGCCATTGTTTTGTTCTTTCAATTTCATTTCTCAAAATTCTAACTATATGGTGTTTCATTATAAAACAGGGAATGAAGGAGCAAGGAGTCACTGAGGATAGGCTTCAACTTCTACGCCAAGTATCTGGTGCTTTCAGGCCAGGAGTCTTGACTGCATTGATGGGAGTCAGCGGAGCTGGAAAGACAACGTTAATGGACGTTTTAGCCGGAAGAAAGACTGGTGGATATATTGAAGGTGATATCAGAATTTCAGGCTTCCCCAAGAAACAAGAAACTTTTGCCAGAATCTCTGGATACTGTGAACAAACTGATATTCACTCACCTCAAGTGACCATCAGAGAATCATTAATTTACTCTGCTTTTCTTCGGCTACCCAAAGAAGTGAGCAAAGAAGAAAAGATGGTAAGAACAGTGACTTTGATCTCCTTTTGTTAACAGAGTTCAATACTTCTATGTGTGTTGAAATTAATATTTTGGCTCGATTTTTACACAGGTTTTTGTTGATGAAGTTATGGAGTTGGTGGAGTTAGATAATCTTAAAGATGCTATTGTTGGGCTTCCGGGGATTACAGGGCTGTCAACAGAACAGCGAAAAAGGTTGACAATTGCAGTGGAGCTTGTTGCTAATCCTTCCATCATATTCATGGATGAACCAACGTCCGGTCTTGATGCAAGAGCAGCTGCAATAGTGATGAGAACAGTTAGAAATACCGTGGATACTGGAAGAACAGTTGTCTGCACAATTCATCAGCCGAGCATTGACATTTTTGAGGCCTTTGATGAGGTAAGAGGAATCTTCCTTTCTCTTCTTCCTTAGTTCTCAAGGCTCTCCCAATTTTTACGTGATACTAATAAACAATCACACTCTACTCCAGCTACTACTGATGAAGAGGGGAGGGCAGGTGATCTACTCAGGACCACTTGGTCGTCATTCTTCCAAGATCATCGAATATTTCGAGGTAATATAGGTTTTTCATAATTGTAGCTGTCATTTTCACCAAAAAAGAATATGCATTGCATGAACCCAAATGCACCATTTACAGGCAATTCCTGGAGTGCCAAAAATCAAAGACAAGTACAATCCTGCAACTTGGATGCTAGAAGTGAGCTCCATAGCAGCGGAAGTCAAGCTCGGAATGGACTTTGCAGAACATTACAGCTCATCGGCTTTGTATCAGTAAGTGTATATATATATATAAAAGATTGATAAATTTGTAATGACATTTGAGAACCTGGAGCTAAAAAAGTTCTGATGACAGGCGAAACAAGGCACTTGTGAAGGAACTAAGTACCCCATCACCAGGGGCAAGCGACATCTATTTTTCAACGCAGTATTCACAATCATTATGGGGACAATTCAAATCTTGCATTTGGAAAAAGTGGTGGATTTATTGGAGAAGTCCTGATTACAACCTTGTCAGATTCTTTTTCACCTTGGTTGCTGCTCTCATGGTTGGAACTATTTTCTGGAAAGTAGGCACCAAAAGGTATTTTTCAGCTTTCTTTCCTTAAAATCATGAAAAGGTACCTTGATATTTAACAATGGATTTTATCTTCCATGATTCAGGGACAGCTCCTCGGATCTGACTATGGTGATTGGGGCCATGTATGCCGCTGTCTTGTTCGTTGGCATCAATAACTGCTCAACAGTACAGCCAATTGTATCCATTGAAAGAACTGTTTTTTATCGAGAGACAGCTGCCGGGATGTACTCTGCACTGCCTTATGCACTTGCACAGGTGAGACGCAAGCTTTACTTCAGATTGCTCGTGAATATTAACAAGAAAATGGTTTTTTTTTTGGATGATGAATTATAAACTAATAAATGAAATGGTGAATGCGCAGGTGCTTGTTGAGATACCATTTGTGCTTGTGCAGACCACCTATTACACCCTTCTTGTATATGCCATGGTTAGCTTTGAGTGGACAGTAGCAAAATTCTTCTGGTTCTTCTTTGTCACCTTCTTCTCCTTCCTATACTTCACTTACTATGGCATGATGGCTGTTTCTATCACCCCAAATCATCACGTAGCAGCTATCTTTGCGGCGGCTTTTTATGCACTCTTCAATCTTTTCTCCGGCTTCTTCATCCCAAAACCAGTAAGTTTGTCCATTTCAAGAAAAACTACGTTTTAAAACCAAATGAACTAAGAATGTTTACACAAGTATAAATTTCTTTCAGAAAATTCCCAAGTGGTGGATTTGGTATTACTGGATTTGCCCAGTTGCTTGGACTGTTTATGGCTTGATCGTGTCACAATATGGCGATGTTGAGAAGACCATTTTCGTTCCAGGAGTGTCGGTTCCAGGAATGCCGGAGACGAATCCTCCTATCAATCAGTTCATTCAGGATCATTTTGGGTACGATCCAAATTTCATGGGACCAGTTGCTGCAGTTTTGGTCTGCTTCAGTGTCTTCTTTGCTTCCGTGTTTGCCTACTGCCTGAAGACCTTAAATTTTCAGATGAGATAGAACAAGTTCAAATAGAGAAATTCTTCTCAAAAAGATATAGAGGACTCTGCTGACTATTCTTAAAAATGTAAATACATATCAGATGGAAGAGATATGAGAGCAAATCTCCGTTTAGACAACCACTAATTGAATAATGAAGAGTTGCATTGTATTATAATCATACTACTGTTGAAGTGTAATTTGTAAGCATTTAGAGAATTGTGATGGAGTTTTGCGACACGAATATTTCGTCTTGCTCAACATTAATGACTCATTAGAACGAGTAGCAGGGAGACTCAAGGCGAGCCCGAGTACGGTTCTGAGATATAAAACTAAATATTTTAGATTTGAGGTGACAACTGTTGTTATTCAGCTTCTGAAGCATCCCAAGCTATAGACCATAAACTGATAAAGGAACTCCGAGCATAAACTGGAGATAGTGAATCCTGATGTAGGATAGAATCAGATATTTCTATGCTAGTTCTTCACTGTGGAAACATTTCTTCAAGTTTTGTTCATTATTCTTTTCTTTGCGAGAATTCTCAACAAGTAATCAATATTCTCATGAAATATAGATGCGGTACGCCATTATTGTTTGCCACTGCCGATAAAAAAACAAAACAGCAATAATACAAAACAAAAAACATCTTACGCTCGGGATTTGTGTTTCCCTGTAAAAACAAGCATTAGATACACAGCTGACAGTAAGATGGAAATGAAGATCGAACAGGGGGGTTGAAATCTGAAAACAATTTGGCTTCGAGTAACAGGTTGACAGGGCGAGAAAGTGGCATTCTCATGGCTACCTTCCCTGAACAAGGCCACTGAAAACTTGGCTATTCCCAGCCAGAGTTGCTTCCCACTCGATAGAAGAAAGTAAGATCTGGGACAGTGTAATTACTACTTGTTTCATGTCTGGTCTCAATATTGGATCCTCCTCCACACATTGCTTCCCCAGTTTCCCCATCTGCATCCAAACTCATCAACACTCGCATCACTTGAATCCCAGTCGTTAGAAAATTTAGTTTTAATCAATAACAACAAAATTAATCACTCAGTAACAGCACATTAGTTTTAGTAAAAGCAAGGAAAGATCTCTATTATGATACCTTGAAAAGACAATCATGGGGATACAAATCCATCATATTAGGATCCACAAGGTCTTTCAGGCTGGCCATGCTTGTGGAATCAGGTGACGTTCTAAGAGCAGCTAACATCTGCAATATATTTGTTCATGCTGGTAATTGGCATCAATCCTCGCATATTTCTATCTTGGTACAGCATATGTCTAAAGAGAACTTACAATGGATGCAAGTGAGCGCCTTTCAGGATTTTTAGTACCAGTCCCTTCCGTTCGAATAATGGCCTCCTTTCCTGATATAATTTCAAAAAGAACAACCCCAAAAGCATACACATCACTTTTGGTCGTTGCAAGACCATCACTCAAGTACCTGAGATTGATAAACCAAACAATATTTTGTCAATGAAATTAGTTTCAAGATCAAATCTGGTCAATTAAACTAAAACTACTTACTCGGGAGCCAGATAACCAAAGGTACCAACAACTTTAGTGACTGTAGTTTCTCCCTCCCCAGTTTTTGCAGCAAGTTTTGCCAACCCAAAATCAGAAATCTAATGCAGAAAGAGGGGATTTTGGTGAGATGCGCTATCTTTAAATTATTTTCCAGATCAATTAATGATAATTGATAAATCTCAACCTTCGCCCTAAAGGCACCATCAAGTAAAATATTACTCGTCTTGATATCTCGATGGACATAATGCTTTTTCGTGTGCTCATGAATGTATTCAAGACCTCTAGCAGCATCTAAAGCAATCTGGACCCTCGTGACCCAAGAAAGTGATGTATGACCTGAACAAAAATGAAATTTTAAGGTAGCAATTGTCAAGGCAAACACTATATTAATAAGGACATTACCACGGAAGCATCTTTATCTTACCCTTGTTATGCGGATCATGTAAATGATTTCTAAGTGGACCCTTTTGAGCATATTCATAAATGAGAAAGAGCTCATCCTCATGTGCCGCATATCCAATCAACTCTACCTTGACAAAAGTAAATTGAAAATGAGAGTCAAAGTTTTGGAAGGTAAGAAAGAAAATGTTAATTCTTCAATCAAAAGAGACATACCAAATTTGCATGATGAACTTTGCAAAGGACTTTCAGCTCTGACATGAACTCCTTTGTCTTTGTCGCAGTCATTCTTTTTACAGCAACTTCCTGAAAGAAGTCAGATTCATCTCAATCAGGCTTGTAACCTTTTGTCAGAGTCAGAAAAAAGTAATGAAGTAGATTCAGTCGAAACCTGGTCGCGAAGGAGGCCATAATACACGGAACCATATGTTCCATGACCGAGAAGACTTGAATCAGAAAACCCATCGGTGGAAGAAAAAATCTCTTCATATGTAAAAACCATAGGCTTTTCCACATCCAATACACTGTTTTCAAGAGCTGTTTAGAGAGAAATAGCTTTTATCACATTGGTGGATAAAAATGGAGTAAGCAGCTTATGAACTTCTCAGTAACTAGTCGGTTTAACGAATTGCTTCTTAGTAAAGATGAGATTGTTCCACTTGGAACCAAGCAAATAAAAAAGAACCATAAGCACAACAAGAAAATAGATATTATGTGTTCATCAAATAAGAACAGCAAAAATGTAGAAAAAGAGCATGTCTTCTCAGTCCCTATCTTCCTAGCATCAAAAAGGTCCAAACTCCTGATTGTAAGATAAAATACAACTTTTCCATTAATAGTTTATCGTGGTATAATGCCAATAAAAGTTAAAACCTTTAGGAATGGTGGACTGGAGATTGCTTGATTCCGCATTGGTTTGCTTCCAATCTGCAGATCTGCAGCAAATATACCTGCCTGAAGCACAAAAAAAACTCGGCTTCTGAAGAACGTGGAACTTGTGCGAAGTCTTGCTGTTAGGAATAGGATCTTTTGCACGCCTTCTACGAGTACTTGAAATGCAGCTTGACTTCCTCAAGAATGCATAAACAGCTATACTTAATAAAAGTAAAACAAGAATAACCCCCAAACTCCCGACAATCCATATATATGGTGCATGACCTTTGTCATTCCCTTGTTTAACTGCCAAATCAAAACAAAAACAAACAGAAAACACAATTCAAAGTGAAAATGTTTCAGAAAATAACTGACATGAGTAAGAGTGGGAAACCTTGATTAGTCGTGATTTATGAACAATAGTTGACTTTAAAGCTTTAAATGTTTCATCTATTATAGTACAAATTTTCCAATTAAAGAAGCCTAGAAGGCAAGGTATAATGTGCAATGAAGTTAATGTCAGCTATCCTGATCTTATATGGCTAAAGTGCCTTATTCTATCTACACTAAAGCTGCTGTAAAGTTTCCTAGAAGTTCAACATTTCAATGCAAGCAAGATGTCAACTGAAATGCAAAGGCATGCAGATCCATGTAAAACAGCAACCTATGGGTTTTCATGCAGAAACTATTGTAGAGCAATGACATGATGCTCAAAGGAAATTCAAGATCAACCTGGTTAAAACCATACTTTTTTCTGGCTATAGCATATATGTTGTGTCAAAAAATGCCAGAGA
Organism: Begonia masoniana; assembly: GCA_022432975.1. Classification (NCBI taxonomy): domain Eukaryota; kingdom Viridiplantae; phylum Streptophyta; class Magnoliopsida; order Cucurbitales; family Begoniaceae; genus Begonia; species Begonia masoniana. The sequence continues at coordinate 45,773,731 of CM039514.1, read as the reverse complement.
AACTAGACGTTGACTAAAATTGTGCCACTCTTCAAGCCGCAATTTGTAAATACCTGAAATATTCTCAGAAGATGGAGCAGGGGCAGGAGGAGGAGCGGGTGGACTATCAGTGTCCAAAGGATAAGGCTCCCCAGGAACTACAGTCAATAAAAAAAAAAAGCCAGAATAAAAAAATACTCCCTGAACCCAGAATTCTATGCATCAGAAATATTAAAAAGCAGGGAAAGATAAAAAGTCTAGAAGTGGAGATACTCGCCGGAATTCAAAGGAATGTAATACAGAGAAGCGAGAGAGACATTATCGGGATTTAGAATTCCATTGACTGCCTCAATGCTATCCATACTGACCCCAAATCTGCTAGCTAAAGATTGAATACTATCTCCTTCTGTCAACAAATAGCTCATCAGGTAATTCCACAGCCCACTCGAACACCCACAAAACAGCCTCAGAGAAACTACAGCTCCGCTCCTCGCCGCCCTCGTTGTGTTGGGCAAGGAAGCGAGGCCCTGATAAGCGTCAATTACCAAATCGTAGACATAACCCCCGTTTGATTTGATGGTAAATGTAGTGTTTGTGATGTATTTCTTCGATGTTGACGAACACGAACAGTTTTTCTTGATGAAGACGTAGTCGTGGCCGTTGCCTTCGACGGTGATGTCCGCCGGTAATACGTCGAACATGCTCTGAAGTACGGCGAAGGTCTGGTTTGGTTGGGGTTTGAAGGCTAAAAATGAGGTGCACAGCCGACTTGTGTCTGTGCAATTCATGGGAGTAGGGTAAGATGAACAGTGACATAAAATTTGAAGAAAAGATAGAACAAGAATAACAAAATACTGTAAAAATCGTAGAAATTTCATTGTTGAAAGTATAAAGTACAGCCAAATCTCAGCTTTCAGCAGAATGTGATTTGGTAATTGGAAGTAGGGACTGAACTAAGCAAACAACACATCAACAAAAATTGCAATAAAATGGGAGGAAATGGCGCGAGAAGCTTCAATTTTTCCTTCTGCAACTCAGCCGACAATAATAGAAAGAAAAGACTGCATCTTGCCCAAAAACAACAAGTTTTTTGTTTTTATCGGGACGGGGATGATAGGATTTAAACGACCTACAAGACTAGAAAAGATGAAAGAAGGAAAAGAGTAGAAGGGGGGCGAATTGGGGTCGCGGGAAGGACAGACTAAGAGGATGCAGGGGAGCTACAGGCAGAGCAAGTCCATGTATTTTCTCCTTATTTCCCTCGCCACTCACTGCACTGGCTGAACTGCTGGTCTTGCTTGCGCAGGCAGTAACGTCAGTTTTAGCTATTGAACTGTAAATTTTCTTCTTTTTTGGGTGATTAAGGAAAAAATCACAAAAGGAGCTAGATGATGACGATGGTCCTCACAAAAGTCAAAGAAATTACATAATGGGTATCATAATTTCGTAGTTTCACAAGTAAAAGATCAAATTTTTTGCATGACACCAACGTTGTAACTCCTCTACTGTGTGCAGAGGGTAGATTTAGCTTGTAGCTGATGAGGACATTGACAATAAATTAATTATATTCGATGATGAGGGAAAGGTTGGAAAGTGTAGAGGGCAGTTTAGGAAATCACATCACGGGATTAGCAAGGAAAGCTGGCAAAGGAGAAGGTCAGTTGGTTTGGGTCCCATACAGCTTTAGAAATCGCCGATCGGAGCAGATAATCAATAATTGGATTAGCATTGTTGATGAAGATGAAAGGATGATCCGCCGAACAATTAACCTCTCTGCTGCATCGTCATTCTAGATGTATTAAAAGACTTTTCTTCGTTCTTCCGCTGAGAACGCGGGCAGTAATGCCTCTGAAAGCACTCGCCGATTAAATGAAATAGTGAAGTGGAAGAAGGTTGGCTGGCTCCCACGTGGTCTGTGTCATCATAAAAGAGATCTAAACTTGAATCACAAGACACTAATCCAGTGCAGGGACGCGCATAAATTATTTTTGCCAAGCATAAATTCAAGTTTTCTTCGTTCCAATATTTCATGTAAAATCTAAGGACAAAGAGACTCCCAGTATCAACTTATTCTCAATCCAGGGTGAAGGATGTTATCAGAAACAGCGTTTGTCGTTTGCCATCGAAATTCCTCTGTGCTCAAACTGCGCTCTTGCTTCTTGTTGGTATGCGGCATTGTCCCTCGGCCAGCAAGTTGGCTCTTTTGACATCACTACTTACTCTTTTTCTTTAATGAAAGCCAAAAGCTTGTTTTATGATGTGATCAGAATGAGTGGGGTGAAATCAATGATTTGCATCCGTTAGAGGTTCAAAGCATCCATTCTACTCGGTAACCATTGTGCAACCATCTGCGACGGATTGACTATGTGGTGGGTAGTGTTTGAGATAAACACTTGGAAAACGGGCCACGACCCATTTGTGGTAGAATGGTGTTAGAAGGGGCCCGTGTATAGAATCGTCAAATGCACAACAATGAAGAAAGAAGAGGACCAAAAAGAAAGTTTTGACGGGAGACAATGGTTGGGGGAGAAAAGAAAGTGAGAAGAAAGAGAGATGGAGATAAGAATGGTTCCCGGGAATCTAAGGGATGGGGGCAATCAGTGAATGGGAAGAAGATTGTGAAAGAAACGCATTAACTTGTAAAATGTTGAGAAAGTGACATTTGCAATTCAAGTGCTGCCTCTTCTTGTCAAATTTCAATCACGTGCTGCATTACATCTAAAATGAAGGAGAAGGATAAGTAGGTGGTGGGGTCTGAGGAGTGAGGACAGGACTACACTAACACTACCGACTGTCACTGCCTCTCCTCTAGGCGCTGCCCATATGAAAATCGTTGCTCATCAAATCCACCACCGACCTCCCCCATTTGAACATCCCAAACTGTTCTCCAGTTTCTCAGACAAGTGGAAATGAAACACCTCAGAGAAAACAGTTTTCAAAATCTGTTTTAAGAAAAAATGTATAGAAGCAGTAGCCTGTCAGTGTCGATGATCATTGGGGAGGCATAGATTAGAGTAGAAAAATACCCTGTCAAATCCTATATAATAATGCATGTTATCATAATGAGAGAAAGTGGGAAGGTTGTGATTGACGGGCATTAAGCTCTGGGATGGGATGGGGTGCGGACACTTGATCCACAGATGAATGGAACTGTTGAATCAGATGACCCTGTCCCTACTCAACACTTCAAACTTGGAGGGTCAATCATTTTATCCGCCCCAAACCGCCACTCCTTTTCTTCTATTTAATATCCAGATACTTCATTTTATCGATTTTTCTTTCAAAAAAATAAACTTCTTGAACACTGAAAAACCACTGCATGGTCATGATCTAGCTGCATGCGTTATATCATCCTAATATTATGAAGTGATGTATAGTTAGATGGTGAGTATTGATTGAAAATAAAAGAAGAGACTGGTGGCTGTCCTTTAGGCTGTCGGGTGGGTTTTGAGTTGACGGGTTCAAAAGCCATCGCAGCTGAAAACTAAGTATGCCTACATTTTGCTGTTCACCCTCCAGCCAGCATCGAGGCTCCGTTGCATGGAACGTAGATCTCGATACAGTTCTACCTCCTGTGCTTCTAATATCTGCCTTTTCTTTGATCACACCCTTTTCAAATTGCTGCTACTATCATTCTAGAGCCTCCCACTTTTCCTTTTCTTTTCTTTGATGGGCTTTTGGCGACTAATGACGCACATATTTTGTATCTGGTTTGATTTTTATCATGAAACATAATCGCAAAGAGATAGATTTAAGAAAGTTAAAAAGAAACGATGAATGATTGATATGGTTCCTTTAAAATGTAGGCCGTAGAAAACGACAACCCTTAATATCTGCACCCCGATCTTCCATATCTTCTCAATTTTCTAAATTTTGTTGGAGATGAAACCCATCATTTCCACTTGTATATATTGTCCCCTCACAAAAAGCCTAAACTGTCTCTAGTTATAATCCAGATTTCACGTCGAAGTGGGTAATATTTGGATCTTTGTGTTAATTGAGTCGTACTTATCTTTACAAATTGCGATTCAAGTTATCCTGGATTAAGACGAGGCTATATAACAGGTCAGGTTGTGTCATTTTCATAGGAAGACAGGACTTTCGTGTTCAAGAGCAATTCTTTCTCCCTCCAACCTCTGTTTCTCTCTAAAAACAGTGTATCAAAAGGAGTATAGATGTTGCCTGGGTTGGTGTGCAGGTAAGCAAATGTCCAAGTTTTTTGTTGGTTAGTGAGAGAGAGAGAGAGAGAGACATGAGAGAGAAACAGAGTATCTTTTTGAGGAGGTCAGCACCAGCAAGCCAAACGCACGCTTTGCTTAAAACCCAAAAATTTCAAGGGGACTTTTGGTTGCGTGCTATGCTCTAATTTCACATCCCTCCCTCTTTTCTGGTTTTTTGACTTGAAGGGTATCTCTTTCAGCTCCCTGTCTTCTTCTTCCTTTAGCATTTCTGTCTTTCTAGTGAGAGAAGCGGATAGAGAGAGAGAGAGAGAGAGCGCTGTTGAGACTTGAGCGTGCAAAAAATAAAATTACAGAAAATCAAGACATCGATCCCACCCCTATCTTTTCGCTTTTAGGGTGTTGTTTTTTGTTACTTTAAAATATTTTAAGTTGTAGGTGGGTTCTACTTCTTGATAGCTGCTGTTGCTAATGCTTATTATATGGTGCTCTAATGCTTCTCGTTCGTTGCTATGAGGCGTTGGTTTTCTGGGATGATGTCTTGAGACTTGAGACCACCAGACCACCTATTTGTTTGCCTTTCCTTTCCTTTTATTCTTTCTGCTGTTTTCCATCGTTCGATATAAAACCAAAATGAAGAAACCTTAATATATGTTCTATTGAACAACCTAAATCCGTGAGATGTTGAACTTTGGTTTAGTCTTGATTTCTTCCTTCACTCTCTTTTCTTTGATTTTGTCTGAACTTTTATGTTTTGTTTTTCCTTTTCTCCAGTTTCTTTCGTATTTCTTCGTGTGAGAAAGTCAGGACGCAGAGAAAAAAATAGTACTTTTGGACATCTTCTGGGCTAGCTTCCAAATCGCGTGATATCTGGAGATGGAGGTGTGTTCGGAGAAAGAGAAGGGGTGTCCTCAGCTGTTGCATTTGATTCACCAAGGTGAAAGGGTCAGGAACAAGGACGAAGATAGAAGCCGCGGCTCCTCCGAGGAGAAAAAGCTAGAGCTCACGCTCGGTCTCCCTGGCCAAGACTGGCCATGGAAACACACCACGACGAAAACCAGAGATGAGTCGTCTCTTCTCTCTCTACCTTGTTTCTCTTCCATGTCTCCCTTCCCCAATAATAACAATGGAAGCTATGCTCAGAAATCTCCTTCGATCTTCCATGGTAAGACCCAGAACAATCAACAGCAGCCCGTCAAACCTCCACTCTTCCTTCATAGCCTGCCTGCAATTCCTAAAGAAATAGCACAAAAGCCCTCATGCACCGAAAATGAAACGGTGAAGTTGCAGACAGTAGAGAAGCAACCGTTTTCACCTTCTGCAAATAATGGCACCCAGAAGAGGTATATTACATTCCACCAACATCTTCTGCCCAGGAGGATCACAATCAATCACAACGTTAACATAATTACGTAATCTGCGCGCGGTCCATGCAAAACTATTACACCAGAGTGCATATTTCCTAACATATTTTTATTTTTCTTTATGCCAAGTAGTCCTTTTCTGTTTATTTTTATCTGAAACAGAGCCTTTTGAATTTCTCTCTTGAAACGTGGAGTTTTTAGATGTGAATCATCGAGTTGAAAGATAATTATTGCTTTAGTTTGTTCATTTTGTTGTTTTGCCTAATTCTTTTGCCTTGATCCTCGAAAATAAAAGGAGTGCTCCTCCAGTTGTTGGATGGCCTCCAATTCGTTCGTCAAGAAGGATGATTGCAAGCACAAGCTCTTCCAAAACAAGTCCAGAGGAGTCAGCAAATGGGAAAACGGGGCGTGAAAAGGCAGGGGAAAAGGGGCTGAAAGGTCTGTTCGTGAAGATCAACATGGACGGAGTTCCTATCGGAAGAAAAGTAGATCTTAGCGCCTATGACAGCTATGAAAAACTCTCCTCTGGCGTTGATCAACTCTTCAGAGGCCTTCTTGCGGGTTATTATCTCCTCGATAAAATATGAACTTTGCTTGGAGAAACTGAAGTCTTTTTCATTGAATAATGTTCTTTTTTGTTTAATCTGTTAAGCTAAAAATGATTACTGTGGTGGTGGAACGGAGAAGCATGGAGAGGAGAAAAGCACAGAGAAGGTATTGGATGGAAGTGGGGAATATACTCTTGTTTATGAGGATAACGAAGGCGATAGGATGCTGGTTGGTGATGTGCCATGGAAGTAAGCATCTTATCATTCCCTAGTTATGCTCCAATCTGAAACTACTTTGACATTTTTCTGATTGTGTTTGTGGTATTCTCTTCTCGAAGCATGTTTGTTGCTGCTGTGAAGAGGCTGCGAGTGCTGAAAATCTCTGAACTTCATGCCCTCAGTTGTGAGTCTGATCTCATCTCTCCATCTCCATGGTTAAAAGGTGTTTCTCCATTCTCGCTTTTATGATTTTTGTTTTTTTTTTTTTTGTTTTGTTTTTCAGTGGGTGGGAGCAAGGCAGACAAGATGGCAACTTAACCAAGCATTAAAGCTGTTTGGGGGGAGAAAAAGAGGAAAGATTCCCATTCTACAGTTGACATTTGGAATCGTTTGAAAGAAGCTGGTCAAGAAAGGAGGGCAGAAATATTAGTCGAAAACCACCAAGAATAATGGTTAAAAATGGTGGATTTTCAGTTGTCCACTCCACTATGTAAAATAGAAGTAGTACCAAGTGTTTTTTTGGTGATGTAACAAGTAGAGGGTGTCTGATTTTCATTGAAGCTGTCTAAATTATCAACTTTAGTGATAATGCAAGTGTGACTGCTGCCGACTTTAGTTACAAAAAAATTGCAAACTTTGGATGAAAACAAGTATTGGGGTGTAAAGGGTAAAGCTGATGCTCTTTTATGAGCCACTTCTGCAAGAAGAAGGTACAAGCGTTGAAAGGGATATGATTTAGGGGGATTCGGGCAATGAGAAAAGTGGGGGGCATTGTCCACCGACAGATAATCGGCGACCCCTTTGAACAAGTGCAACCCTCGTCTACTTCCAATGAGCTTACAGATTATATTCCATTAACTATCGCAGTGAATTGGGGATGAAATCACTTTATTTATTTTTTAATGGTTTTTGGGTTCCCTACCTAGGTAGGCGGAATTACTTGCGTTTATAACACCAGTAACGTGCGAAACCTTATGTATCATGAACATAAATGAATTGCTATTATAATGTATTAATAATCATACATCATAAAAGTCTTATTTTTATTTTATATCTAATTTAAAGGATTAAGAAAAATACATTTGATAGCGATCTTCTCAATATTTGATCTTCTCCATCAATCATTCTCACTTCGAATAAGCACGTGTGTGCGTGCGTGATCAATGCAACAAGATCACACTCATATATAATCATTAAAACATATTTATCTTATGTGACTAAATATATAGTCGGGATATGACTATACATTACTAATGAGATAAATTATGTTTATGACTATAAATTATTTGAAAATTTCATATTTCAAATATAAGTGGCAGATTTATTTTAATTATTACTCTTTATATTTTATTCCACATATATACAATATATATGTTAATATAAAGTTTGCATAAATAATCACAAAATTTTCTATGAAATTTATAAAATATAATCTAAAGTACAAACATAATAATAATCAATATAAATTTATTCATATATCATAAAATTGTTCTATTTGTTTGACACGTAATTTCCAACAGTGAAGAGCCAAGACCAAGCAGTGCAAGTAAGGCATAGGTAGCTGATGTGTGGTCTTGGCACAGCAGGAAAGCCCCAGGTCTTCAATCTGAAACAGCACAAAAGTTGTGTTGATGTCATGGAAGAAGGGAAGAGAAAAGGAGATAGACGGAGAAAGAAGTAGCAGTGGCTGGGAATGTTGTGGCCGCCACCATAACTGCAAAAGTGGGGGGAAACATGCAGGCTTTGTAGCAAATAGTCTTGATGATTTTGGGCATGTGATGACACTTTGCGTGGCACACTATGCTTATTCTTCTCATTTATAGGCCTCAAGGTCTTGCTTAGTTTTGGTATTTTTGATTTACATGCCATACCGAGCGTACAAATTTAAGATCAGATTCCATTAATTGTGGTTTTATCAAAAGGACGACTGAGAATAGGATGTGAATCTGGATATCATCTTCATTGAGGGTTGCCTACTATTTTTGGGGAAATCCGAGCAGCTTGTGAGGTCAATCATATGTTCTGTTATTCAAATATGAACGAAGTTCTCAATGGACAAACTTTGAACTAAGATAGACGACGAAGAAAAATCAGTAAATGCTGATCATGAAATTAGTTTAATATATATATATTATCAGCCAAGAGGCAAGAGCAAAGCCAAACTACAGTTACGGAATCAGTAATCAGAACGACTAAATCATAAAAGGCTAGCTAATGACAAGTCTCGAGCGCTCCAAGCTTTCAATTCTTTTCTCCATCTGAAATAACCAGCAAAAACGTTATGTAATGGAAGAAGCTAGGAGAGAAGGAGATGGATGGAGAAAGACGTACCAGCGGCTGGGGTGGTGGGAATGTTGTGCGCGCAGCCGAGAGTGCAGTCGCTGAGAGGAGTAGTAAAGGGGACGTAGTAGCAATTGACCAAGCAGCTTTGGTAGCAGAGAAACTTGATGAATTTGGGCATGTGATGACAATTTTCGTGGCAAAGTGTGGGGCAGGTGACAAAAGGCGGACCTTGATCATCTTGTCCTACTACCACCTCCAGGCTGACCATCGCAGCAAGCACTAGCAGCACAAGTACGACACTCTTTGATGCAGCCATGGCCTTCTTTTTTTCTCTGCCTTTTGTCCTACCACATTCACTTCACTCTCTTCTTCTGATTTATAGGCCTGAAGGGTCTCGCTTATTTTTGGAATTTTCTTTCATTTTGGTATCAATTTCAATCAATTCTGGTTTGCTGCTCTTTTCCCGCTACAATTCTAGATGTGTTATCGAACAGTTATGGCAATTCCTTTGATTGTGTAAATCAGCTTGTATTAGATTTATTCTCGCATAACATATGGGATTTTACTTGCCAGTTACCATGCAGGAGAAACTAAATTGTAGAAATCAAAGTGATTTCCATATCGCTTGCGACGTCAAATTAGAAGATGAGAAGAAATAAAGCGCGAAATACAGGCTCAAGGCCGTCTCTATAAATAGTGGGTTTGTCTTAAAATTTGAGATCGACAAACAGGCAACTCAGAATTCGATTAGAAAGAGAGTGGCAGAGAGAGTGAGTCGGGAGAAGCCATGAAAAGAGCAGTTGCGTTGATGATGATGGTTTTCCTGATCGTGGCGAGGGCTGACGAAATGGGTGTCGATCCATTCAGAGACAGCGGTCGGAGAGTGGACTCAAGTTTCGGACTTTGCATTCCCGAATGTGCAATATCTTGCATATTGAAATTAAGGTGGAATCCAATTGCATATGGAATTTGCTTCGGCCTTTGCCTGATAAGTTGCAAGAACACTCCCTCTGACGCCGTCTATGGCTGCACTTCCACCTGCGCTTATTCTCACGAGTTCTCTCCTCAACCCGTCACTGGTAATATAAACATCTCTCTTCTCTCTCTCTCTCTCTCTCTTTCTCTACCCTTGTTAATATTTCATCTGAATGAATTGGGTGCGCTGCAGATCGCTCGTCGGCCGAAGACTACGTGAACTGGTGCTACGACAATTGCAAGAAGGAGTAGGAAGACAAGATTAGAGAGAAGATGGGTAGTTTTAGTAATGTAATTTGAATGAAAACAAAGTGGTGACTGGAAGTGGAACGTGTGTATGATCATCAAACTTTCATCTTGACTTAATAAAAACTGATTAATTTACAAGCGCTCGTCTTTTTTGTCTCGAATAATTTCAAAAGTAGAACAGGAATAGTATGAGTCAACCCTCCTAATTATTGCCCCCCACCCATCCATTTCATTATTCTACTCCGACGTCCGAGCCCGATCATTACTAGTGTTGAAGCACCTTCGCTTCATAAATGATGTCAACTTTGAAAACAAACATAATGATATTATTTTTTCAAAATGTTATACAGTAAAGTTTGAATTGAAAGTAGTAAATTGATCTCATTTTCCAAAGAAAAAGGATGCGAGAGTCAAACTGTTAGAAAATGTTGTGGGAATTCGAAATCCAAAATTTACGCCCATTTCAAATCCCGAAACCGCCTCAAGACTTCTCTTTATTCTCCAACTACTCCATTGAAATTTCTGCACCTTCTTTGGAACACCCGTTTTTTAATCTCCTCGCTGCCATCATCTACTGTTAGTCATCATCCCCTGAGCAGTGAATCATGGAGTGGAAGTACGGAAACTGAATGCTCTTCCAATTCAGAAAGCTAGCAATGTCTCAGCTAATTCTTTCACTTTCAGTGGCTACGAAAGTAGCTCTTTTATTGGCTCTCTGCCATTGTAGCTTTTCAGTGAGCTTGAAAGAGTAAATGGACAGATACGAGGCTTTAAATGAGATACGGGCCAGCTGAAGATATAGTTTTCCTCTCCAGGATGATTAGACTCTGAAACAGAAATATATTCGAAAAAGGAGGTTGAAAAGGAGGCACTGTAAACTGAGAGAAGATACACCAGATCCTGGGTTGGTATGTACACATTGCTCCAGAAAGTAACCTTTTTTTTTTCAAAGCAAGTAGCAGTACTTTCTGTAGGTGTTGCCCGTTGGGTCTCCACCCTGATCCCTGAGGCAGAAATAGGATTTGGAAGTGCATTTCTTTTTCCTCATTTTGAGAATAATTTTTGAAATTTAACAATATTGTAGTTTTCTTTTCTGCAACATCCTTTTGTCTTATAATGCAGCATTTCACGAGGCGCTGTCAGGTTTTTCTTTTCAATCCCAGAAAAATCCAATCTACACCCATTTTTTAAGGTTTGGGTGCTCTTTCTTTTCTTTTGTCACAGAGCTGATAGAGTTCAAACAACGTTTCTCTTTGGAGTTTTCTTCGGATTATACTACACCTGGGCTCTGCTCGTAGGATTCTTCATATTTGAAACTTTTGAGTTCTTAAGCTGCCGAACGAAACGGGGGATGTGTGCCTCCATTTTTGACTAAGCGACACTTGAAAAAGTCATTTTCATGTATATGAGTCTCGTCTCTGAAATGCTAAAGATGGAAAATTTGGCCTCTGTTTTTCAATAATTTCCCTCTCTTTCTCCCAAACCATCATCTGGGTCTTTATTTCTCTGTGTAGTTTTACAGAGAGAAACACGAAATGGGGAAAGCTACTAGGTGGCTGAGCTGCTTGTTAGGAATGAAGAAAGAGAAAGAGCCTGCTCATAAACCTAACTCGGCCGTCTCTGATACTAAAGAGGGGAGGTCGGGAAGGGATTCAGCTTCAAAACTCCACTCCCAATCATCTCTTCCTGCAAATCTCTCTGTTCTAGACCCCGCGTGGCTCAAATCCTACATTTCCCAGTCCGAAAAGGAGCAGAGCAAGCACGCAATTGCGGTGGCAGCGGCCACCGCTGCTGCCGCAGATGCAGCTGTAGCCGCCGCACAGGCCGCAGTGGCAGTCGTGAGACTTACCAGCCATGGAAGAGGAGCTTTGTTTGGCGGTGATGCAGGAGAGAAATGGGCGGCCGCTATAAAGATTCAGACTTTCTACAGGGGATATTTGGTAAAACAGGATTCATTTTCTTGTATTGCTTTTCAAATGATTCGTAAAAGGAGATTGAAATTCTAATGCAACGGTGGCGAGGTGTTTCAATTGGTCTAAAGAAGTAATCGATGATTCTCTTCCCCTGAATCTCAAATTTTGAATTTTTTGAAATTATCTGTTTAAGAACTGCGTTTTCCATAACTAGTCTTCCGTCCTTTCAGCTCATTTATTCTTGGGCATTGCTTGTTCAAGTAACCGATTTCAATGGAAATGTGATAACTTTGCAGGCTCGGAAGGCACTTAGAGCGCTCAGAGGGCTGGTCAAATTACAGTCACTGGTACGTGGATATCTTGTCCGAAAGCGAGCTGCTGCAACTCTGTACAGTATGCAAGCTCTGATTCGAGCTCAAACTACTGTTCGATCACAACGTATTCGCCGTTCTTTCGACAAAGAAAATAGGTTTCTGAACCAAACTCGCTCAGGAAAGTCCATTGTAAGTTAAGCGATTTCTTTATATTTAGAATTTTGTAAATCATCTGTGTGTGGTGGGTGGATCTGAGTTTTATTCTTTGGTTTTAGGAAAAACTGGACGGAAAGGGTGGAAGATATGACAGTCAAAGGTTGTCTTCTTCAATCGAAGTTGCCATAAATGGGTTTGAAGAAAGTCCAAAGATTGTTGAAATTGACACGTTCAAACCAAAATCAGGGTCTCGTAGATTCACAAGCTGGTTGTCGGAGTGGAGCCAAGAGATGCCTTATCAAACAGTCTCGTCGCCATTGACCTGCCTTTGCGAACCAGGAACATATCACTCCGCCCATGATTTCGAATGGTGTTTGATGGGCGAGGAAAGTAGGTGTTTCACCGCAAACAGCACACCTCGAGTGGCCAATGCATTGTGCACTAAAGGCGCAGCAGCGGTGGCCAAGAGTGTGAGTGGGGATGCTCTGTTTCGGCCCTACTCAAACTTCCCTAATTACATGACAAACACGCAGTCATTCAAGGCTAAATTGAGGTCTCAGAGCGCACCAAAGCAAAGACCAGAAATTGGGTCTAAAAGGAGGCTTTCGCTTCATGAACTAATGGCCGCTAGAAACAGCATTAGCGGAGTCAGAATGCAGAGGACTGGCCGTCTACCTCACGAAGAAGCTTTGGATTTCTAAGCTTTTCAACTTTGTTTCAAGGTCTAGAATCTCTGTTGGCTCTTGAAAGAACATTGTGTGTACATCCATCTTAAATTTCTTATCCAACAGTACTTGCTTCCATAGTCAACAGTGCTTGGTCGAATCTAGATTTGAAAAAAACAGATTTAATACTTGGGCATCATTTTAAAGCAAAACCCATGTTTAGAAAGTCAAAATAATATATAAAAATTGAGGTGGGGGGTTCAGAATTCAGATACAGATTCGAGCAAGAGTTTGAATTTCAGAGAAGACTGATTCCCGCCTATAGAGCCAGTAGGTGGATTGTTGATTAGAGAAATTAACAGGCAATGATTAGTGGTTTGATTCGAGTGGGATGGGTAGGTAGGTGGGAAGGAGCTTAGCTTAGCTTACATCATCTCTTCGCATGGTTCGCGTTAGCAGTTTGACCGAATCAGACCTGGTCGTCAGGATGGCCATACTTTTAGTGCAGTGTGTGTGTGTGTGTCAAATGAAATCCCCACAATCTTTCATCTTGAATCACTAAAACAGATCAAATTGCAAGTGGATCCAATAAATCAATTGAAGCTGTATTTCATAATAAATAGCATGCTTTTCATTTAGTGCAGCATTATGAACATCATTATCACGTATTGAATATATTAACATCTTTACAGGTCTGACAGATTTTGATGTGAAGCTTGTAGTTATGGAGCCGTTAAACATAGGTGAGACGAGAATTCCTTTCATGTGGGAGTGGGGTCATAGTATAATTTAAAGCTACTCAATTAGAGATCTACTTGCTCTCAAAAAAAGATGTTTTCCAGTCAGCCTTCTTCGTAAAGAGCTAATCTTTACGGTAAACCAATTCACACAAATAGTTTGTTCGAGAAATCCAAAGTAATTGCAAAAGCGATGTGGAGAAGATGATTGTTGGCAGATCAACAGAAGAATGAAAACCAACTGCCCATCTTCCCCTATAATTTTTTGATGTTGCAGGGAACTCTTTCGGCACAACGCGCAACTGAATTCTGCACAACGCCGATACACACCATCCCTGCACACACGCATAAAAAAGTTTGGATTTTGGAAAAACAAATCCTCAGAATCACACAAGAAAGGAAGACGAGGAATAGGTGGCGGGTATCAAGTGCGCCGTCCTTATAAAGGGTAGTGGAGCAGTCTAGGGTTTTGTAATGCGAAATTACCAAACGACCCACCAATTTCTTTGGGCCCAACGGGGCAGGAATGTCAATTCGTATGATATTTATATAATGCCTCTCGCTACACACCAAGTATTTGATGGGATACCACAAATAGAGAAATGAACATAAACACAACACCGCTTTTCATTTAAAGAACGTATGCATTGTCTTCAAAGGGTGTAGTGGTGAGGATCCAAAAGCAAACTCGATACACAAAAGGAAGTAATACAAGCACAAGTGTGGGGCATTACAGCCCACTTGTAGTACACAAATACAATCCATTCAAACTTTGAAGAAGCACGTAATTATGATATCCGGATCAAATGAGGGACAAGCCTTGGAAAAGCAAGGATTGTGCCAGAATCGCGTTGGCTGCCCCCGAGGGATGCACGCTGTCCCAAAACACATACCCGGTTGCATTCGAACAAGTTCCCAGCGACTTTGGATTGCACAACAGAGACGTTGTCTCTACCGTCCCCGTCCCACAGCACCCTCTTCTTACTTCAGTAAACCCTGTTCAGTACGCAAAACATCAATCAATCAACAACTCAAACTCATTCTTGCATTGATATGTGATTTTTTTGGGCGTACCTTGCTTTGAGGGGGCCTGAATGAGCTCATATAGAGGCTTGTAAATGTCGAAAACAACGATTTTAACTCCAGGAAGTTGCTTTTGCAGATTTGCTGCCGCAGAATTGAGCTTCTTGTTGAATCCTTGGGCATCAGCGTTGATCCTTGATACACACCCCTTTTCGTGGTATCCAAACAAGGTGAGCGCAGCTGGAAAGCACCCCAGCGGAGGAAGTGAAGTCACCCCCAGTTTTCGTCCTCCCAAACCATACCAACCCTGCCCTCCCCCAACATTTTCAGCACATTTTTTCCTCAAAACAAAATTTTTCTGACTATCTTCCAAAAAAAAAATAGAAACTTACCTTGACAAAAGTTGTGAATGCACTGATGAGCATTGACCCATACTGATCTGGGGTGTAGGCTTTGTTAACTAACGGATTGATATAGTAATTCTGAAGAAAATCTCCGCTTCCTGCACTCAAAATATACAAAGCGTCTTTGACGATGGCTGCAGATTTTTGACTCCCAGCTACCTTGGTGAGCTTAGATTGGTACTCCTTAAAATATGCCAACTGCTGGGGCAGAGTGAGAGCATGCTGTACAAAATCCACTTCTTTTTGAGAAATATAGTACGAATTTACATAATTGACGTCTGAATTCTCTCTAATTAACATTAAATTACATTCAAGCTTGCTGCTTGCTCGTCATAGCCAGAGGCAGCTGATGCAAAGTTGGTTCCAATGAGAAGATTATTCCCTGATGCTTGTGGACTAAGGTATGCTGATGGGTAGGTCTTAAACCCTAAAGTTTCAGCTGTGCAAATCAAGGAAATTTACAAACAAAATGTTAGATTTTATTCAATGATGCAACAAGTTCAAAAATGGTAAAAAAACTACTTCTTTTGTCAATCTGACAGACTCACCTGTGATATCAGTGGCTAGTTTTCCATTGCAGAACCTTCCGGTAGCCTCATGGTTGATAAAATCCCTCCCATAAGGAGGATAATTAGCTTTAAAAATAGTATAGAGATAGTTATTGTTTCCCACGTCGACAGCCGAGTCACCGAACGTTATGATCGCCGGAACGAGCGTGTCTTGAGCATTTCCGGTTGAAATATATACCAGTGCAAGTGCCAAGAACATCGCCCATACTTTGCTGAGAAAGGTGTCCATCTTCCTAAGCTTTAGCTTTTGAGAGTGAGAGGGCAGTGAGCTCTCAGTGAGAGCTTATAAGTGAAGTTGAAATGACCCACCCTTGAATTCGGAAGATGGGGGTTGAGAATGGCTGATAAGCTGTCCCAAGGCTTAAGAATAAAATACTAGCATCGCATTGGAAGCAAAAGAAACTTAAATATCATCAACAAACTCAAAACCAGTAACCAATGGCTTAATCTTAATAATCTCGTTCCTCCATTTGATTATGGAAACATGTCAACTTATCCACTCAAAATCAGTGATCACTCCAAGATTGGTAGATTTCAGGCTCATTTAATTACAATAAAGTTGGGGGAGTTGGTTGGGTGATGAAAGTCGGTGCGCTTTTAAGTCTTAAAAGAGTTAAAAGCTATGAGGAGTTGCATGTGCAGAAGTTAATTGGGTGGTTGCAGAAGAGCAGAGCTGTGAGTGTGGCATCAACAGGAAACAACTGGGCGTGGCCTTGCAGAGATATTGTTGATTTGCAAGTATTAAACGAGAGTGATGGTGGGATTAAAGGTAGGAAATCCAGGCTCACTTCCGTAGTCTCGTCCTTTGTTTGGTGTTTGATTTGGGTTGATAAAAAGAAGTAGATGGTGGCCAGGCCTGGACTTTAATCTGTTTTCTTATCAGAGTGTTCATAATCTGGGATGGGTCACATGTAAATGGGCACATGCAAGTCCAATACTGATGTCGCCAAATCTAAGCTCTGGTTGGGCTCTTCCTGAGCAGCGAGTCAGTCACTGAATCGCCACTACAAAGTACGGACGCCTTATTATCGTTGAGAAAGTCTAACTGTTGTTTTTGGTTCTGTAGAAACAGAGAAGAAGATGGCAAAAAATGGAAAAGAAGAAGATGGCTGTGAAATGACATCTCTCTGTATATTTGTCTTCCCCAGTGTTTCACCTTACATATACATGAATCAAGAGAAACTAAACGTTGTAATCTAACTAGACTGAAAGAAATATAAATGAACAGTGGAAAGGGTGCTTTAATAATTATTACATCAAAGGAGTGGACAACAGAAAGAAAGGTGATTGGCATCATGTGATTGTGCGGAAAAGAAGAAGAACCTCCGAGTTTGAAATTTTGGGTCTCTTTTTGTTTTGGAGCAGCCCCAGAAGTTTCGTGGTTAAAAGACAAAAGGTAACAGGTTTGGTGGTCCCCATAACAAAAAAAGCCGACGACCTTTGTAGGAGCAGGGAGCAGCCCCAGGCCAAAAGTTTCGTGGTTGGAATCATTGTACGGCCTGGCCTGGCTCAGGGGCTCCAAAGGTCGTCGGCTTTTTGTTATTTGGCCCACCAAACCTGTTCCCTCTCGTGTTTTTACGTTTACCGCTCACACACGCAACACATTGACTACTTCTAAGTCTCCTCCTACCCATGGTTTAGCATAGTATTTATTAATCTGAAGCGCTCGCCTTTTTCAACTTTCTGTATTTATCACCTCTCAAAGTCTTCGTCTACTTTATATTTTTAAGGGAAATAATCATGCCTTGACTTGGAATCAAATGAACAATGCGCGTTGCATCATCTTTTCACATGCACATCAAATTATTCTGAACTGATAGCGATCGAGTTGTCTCCAACTCCATAAAAACAATTATTTGCGGTTCAACCCGAGGCCAAGTTGACTACAACTATCTTCCTATCTATATCTTATTCATCGTTAGAAACGAAAAATTTAAGTATTCCTCCTCCGCATCAACTCAGGAGTAGGAGATCTGATGGAGTTGCAGCGATTTCTAATCCTTTCCTTCCTTGCTGCTTTTCCTCTCCTTGTTCTTGTCCATGGCCAGAGTCAGTCAGGTAGAAATGCATAAACCTGTCACCCCGTCGATGCAATCTTCTTAACGCTTTCTTCTTTTTCATCTTTCTCAGGTTTCATCAGCATAGACTGCGGTCTTCCAGGCAACTCGAGCTACAGAGAACCCCTCACGGGCCTAACCTACGTCTCAGATTCAGCCTACATCGACACTGGAGAACCCAGAAATGTTTCTGATCTTTTCATGCAACCCACTCTTGAACTACAGCTCGCCACTGTTAGAACTTTTCCTCAAGGAACCAGAAACTGCTATAGAATCAATGTGAAAGTGGGCACCCGGTATCTCGTCCGAGCTAGCTTTCTGTACGCTGATTTTGATGGAAAAAACACCACGCCTTCCTCATTTGATCTTCATTTGGGACCTAATTACTGGGCTACCGTGGCTTTACCAATAGTAGCTGCTATCCATCACGAGGAAATTATCCATATTTTCGCTTCAAGTTATGCACAAGTCTGTCTCGTAAACACTGGATCTGGAACTCCATTTATATCATCTCTAGAGTTCAGACCTCTCCGGAACGACACCTATAGCAATCTCACTCTATCACTGCAACTATTCTTGCGACTTGACGTTGGATCCAACAGCCAGTTTTACAGGCGAGTCATTTTCCTGCAGTCTTCTGCCATTTTTTTACCCGAGTATGGATGCAGATAATGATATGGAGTTTTTGGTTTAATTAAAAACATTTATAGGTACCCATCTGATGTTTATGATCGAGTGTGGTCTCCGGCATCAGCACGTACAGATTGGACGACTATTAATACTTCATCGCCAATAACTGTGGACGACCCTCTCGGCTACTTTCCACCGTCTGTGGTGATGAGTACGGCTTCAACGCCATTAGACACAAGCGCTACGTCTATGGATTTCAACATTCAGACCGAAGATACAAATTCTCGATGTGTTGTGTACCTGTACTTTGCAGAAGTTGTGCAGCTCCAAACCAACCAGTCAAGATCATTTAATATTTTTATGAATGGAGCTCTTTTATTAAATCAAATTTTTTCTCCTATTCACCTCGTTGAAACCGTGGTCTACACGCCTACCCCCGTTTCTAACAACACTTATATGTTTTCACTCAAAAGTACTCCCAACTCTACCCTTCCGCCACTCCTCAATGCCTTGGAGATTTACTCTGTTCTGAATTTACCCCACTCTGCAACTGATCAAGAGGACGGTATGCTTGCTCTTCTTTTTCCCCATCTTCATCGCTTTACCCACGGTTCAAATTCTGAACTTTTCTTTCTTGCAGATGATGCCATCACAGGCATCAAGTCTACTTATGGAGTAGTGAAAAACTGGCAAGGAGATCCTTGTGGTCCGGAAGAATATGTCTGGCAAGGTGTTACCTGTAATTCCTCTAGAATTACATCCTTGTGAGTTTCTTAGCTCTCCAAGTAATTGCAACTTTTCCCTGTTCCTTTCTTATAAACTTTCTCATGTTTCATGGCTAATCTCGCAATCAGGGACCTTTCGTCTAGCGGATTGACGGGTGGAATATCGTTCGATATTTTGAATCTCAAGATGCTTGATACCCTGTAAGTTTTTTTTCATATTTTAAAACATCAAGACGTCTTTTTCTTTTTTCCTTGATCAAAAGCAACCTCCTCATTTTCAGGGATCTGTCAAACAATAACTTCATTGGATCAATTCCTGATTTTCTCTCTCAACTGCCACTGCTGAAAGTTCTGTAAGTTACCTAAACTTAATTTGGCAGCGAGAATCATAAGTTAGAATGATTCAGTTTATCATTTTTTAACCAAATTTACCAGAAACTTGGCGAAGAACAACCTTTCGGGCTCTGTTCCTGATTCCCTCATTGCAAAGTCAAGTAGTGGTGGCCTGTCCCTAAAGTATGAATTCTTTTTCATAATAAGACTTGTGTTAATTTTCATTTTCATAAATTATGTGTGAAATAGATGCATATTGCTTGAAAGGTTGAACAAATTCTGTATGCACTCACGCTTTTTTTTGCATGAAATGTAGTCTTGGCGACAATCCGAATTTATCGACAACCACAACTCCAAGCTCGGAAAAGAAGAGCAGCAATGTTGTGGTTCCAGTTGTAGCATCAATTGTTGGAGTCTTTGCCTTGGTTCTTATAGTTCTAGGCGTGCTCTTTTGGATGAGAAGAAGGAACGCGCAAAGGGGTAAGAGACTAAACATGTTGTCATAGAATTAGGGAAGTGGATGATGTAATTTTTCATTAAGAAGCTGTTGATGACTCTCAGGAGCTGCAGCAGGAAGGGTGGAAATGGAACCAGGTAACCACCAAGCTGAACCGTGGGAGATGAAGAAACATCAATATTCATACTCAGAAGTGGTGAGAATGACCAACAACTTCAAGAGAGTGCTCGGAGAAGGAGGGTTCGGAAAAGTTTATTACGGCCAGACCGCAGATGACACCGAAGTTGCTGTCAAAATGCTCTCTCTCTCTTCAAGTCAAGGCTACCAGCAATTTCAGGCTGAGGTTCACTTCTCTTGAACTCAAACTTCCGAGAAGCTCGTATCAGATTCGGGCAGCTAATTACTGATGTGCTCTTGCATTTTTCTTCAACAGGTGGAACTGCTCATGAGAGTTCATCATAGAAACTTGATCAGCCTTGTTGGGTACTGCAATGAAGGGCCTCATATGGGGCTCATCTACGAATACATGAACGGAGGAAATCTAGGATCTGTGTTGGCCGGTAACGCATTCATCAAAACCCATTTAATAATTTACTAGGAAACTTAGTTTCTATGGCCAAAAAATAACATTTTTCTCTTGGAATTCTAGATGAAAAGGCGGGTTTGCTGTCATGGGAAAAGAGACTGCACATAGCACTGGATGCAGCGCAAGGTTTGCACTTAGGACAGAAATTTATCAAAGATTTGGCATTATTCTTTCTTCACTCAATTTTTTCTCAACTGTAGGATTGGAGTATCTGCATAATGGTTCCAGGCCAGCCATGGTGCACAGAGATGTCAAGTGTGCAAACATCTTGCTAAATGACATTTTCCAAGCAAAACTTGCTGATTTCGGTCTTTCTCGGTCTTTTCCAACCGACGGCGGCGCCACTCATATCACCACCAATGTCGTTGGAACTCCAGGCTACCTCGATCCCGAGTGAGCATTTATCACATAGTTTCCCAAAACAAGAACATCTCTAGGTTTGTTATGTAATGCGTTTGTTTCTTGGGACTGCAGGTACTACGTATCATATAGATTAAACGAGAAGAGCGACATTTATAGCTTCGGAATCGTGATCCTGGAAATTGTGACTGGACGGCCAGTTCTCGTGAAAAATCACGAGAAGAGTCACATAACTCAATGGGTGGATTTCATGCTGAGTCAAGGAGACATAAGCGCCATAATAGATCCAAGAATGAAGATGGATTATGACGTCAACTCAATTTGGAAAGCTGTTGAAGTTGCAATGTCATCAGCTTCTCATAGCTCTGCAAGAAGACCAACCATGAGCGAGGTGGTCAAGGAACTCAAGGAGTGTCTGGACATAGAGATAGCCAACAAAGCTGGTACTCACACCCAACCAACTGCTTCCATCAACAACGACTTGGGTTCCGGATTTGGCCCCGTTGCAAGGTAGAAACAGCAAAACAAAAAACAAGCAAATTTCCCTCCTTTTCCCATTGTCTTTTATTTCAATGAAACTAGTCATATGATAAATCATCTTGTGGGCAATTATATTTGCCAACTTCTATATTTTACAAATATTTTTTAATTGTTTGTATCATTTTCTTCAGCTTATTCATGTCATAATAATTTTCAAAGATTTCATAAAAGGGCATTACAAATTCATATTCCGAAAAGATATTACGATATAAGCTATATTTCTATATAACTTGCATAAAAATGTAAATTTTTCGTAAAACTCACTAAATGCACACTATTCGACGAGTTCTAAATTCAAATTGCCTTTTACCAAGTAAAAATAGTAATATTCAAATTCATATTTCCTCTTGAAACATAATATGAAATAAACTAATTAAAAGTTAATAGTGAAGTAAATGATTCACACATACATTATTATAAGAATCGAAGTTTCATTTAGTGGGCAATTTTTGGCGGAGGGGAGTGCGAGCGAGGGTGTCCACTAAAACGTGTGAGGCGAGTCCGTCAATCTCCAATGCTTCATTGGATTTCTAGTTCTTTCAAATTAAAGACAAACATTTATGGTCCCACGCATATATCTGTAAATCCAATGAATAGCTTTTGAGTCCGTCTTTTCCCAATTTGTGATATATTTATCAACTCTACTCATTGTGTAAGATAATCTGGATGTAGACAAACCATAACATACAAAGAGATTCCACTGCACTAGAATACAGAATTTGACGACATATAATTAAATTCATCATCTGATAGTGAACACAACTCAGATGAAAGCTTGAATAAGCTGCTAACGAAGTACTATAAGATTTAACCTTGTTTGTGTTGAACCTACAAAGAACTTTTTGAATGTACCTATTTTGACTTATGTACAATTTATTGTCTTTTCTATCTTTTTGAATCTCCATACGAAGTATCTTCTTAGCAGTTTCAAATCTTTTACCTCAAATTCTTTACTCAATTGTATTTTGACTCTTTTGATTTCTTCTTATTTTTAGTTGTAATCAACATATCATCAATGTATAAAAGCAGATAAATAACTGACTTCTTCTCATTTCTTTTGATGTGAACACAACCATTTCATTTGTTCATTTTGAAATCCTGAGCAAGCATTAATGATTCGAACCTAACTGTCTTGGCGACTCTTTCATTTCAGAAGTAGACTTTTTCAAGAAACAAACACAGCTCTTATTTCTTGTGATTACAAAACCTTCAGTTTGTTGCATATAGATGTCTTCAATTTGTACATGTAGAAATGCAAAGTTCAAATCCAACTGTTTAAACTCAAAGTCGTGCACAGCCACAACACCTAGCACATCTCGAATCGAACTATATTTAACAACTAGAGAAAACACATATGTGAAGTCTTGGATTATTGATAAGTGTATATTTTACAGATGATAAGTGTGTATTTTACACACTTTATTATATTTTTTAATACTTGAATTGATAAATTTTACTCAAATATATGAAAGATTCTGATATGTTTGGTGTAAGTGCGCAGAAAAATTAGAAAATTGCAGGTTTTTAGTGAAATTAATCAGAAAGAAAGGCAGAGGAGTTGCCGATCGATCGGCCATGTTAGGCGATCGATCGGCAAAGTGCAAAGAATTTTACGAAAAACAAAAGAGGCGCCAACGATCGCCCACATCTCGCGATCGATCAGCTGAAGCATTATTTTATGAAAAGCAGAAGAGACACCGATCGATCGTCTACATCTCACGATCGATCGGCTGAAGATTTTACACGATAAAAGAAGCAGAGCGATAGCCGATCGATTGGCTATTTCCTACGATCGATCGGCTACCGCTGAAAATTCTATTTGTTTTAATCCCAACCGTTCAGCTATTTTAAGTGATTTAATTCGTTTTAATCTCAACCGCTGAGATTAATTGTGGGCTTCGGATTAAAGAAGAATTAGGTTAAAATAGAGGAAGCCCATTGAGAAAGAGGGAGATTCAGACGAAGGAGGCGAGATAGAGAGAGAGGCAGAGGAGCCCCAGCGAGACGGAGACCGGAACGAAGCGAGAGCTTCGAGAATTGCTTTTCAACATAGTTTTTCTTTCCCTTTCTCTTCTAAACCATGAACATCTTTATTATTCTTGTTGTTTTTCTTTATTTTAGCATGAATTAATTTATTTTTCTAGGGCTACAATGTAGCCGAATTATGATTATTTAGTTTTTCCTTTAATTCAATTTGTTGATTTTCTATTTCAATATTGTGTTGAGTAACTTATTATGTTCTTGATGCTTTGCCTGATCACCAAAAACATGTTCGTATGATTGTTTTGAGACTGAGAGGAGATAAATAATTGTGCACTGAATATTTTACTATGAAAAGGCTGTTAGGCTAGATATAGCTAATGCGTTCATGTGGTATTTTAATTTCTCGTTCTTAATGTATTCAATTAATTCTCAGGATTAGAGACCGAGAGGTAATAATTCGTTAATTGAATAAGTTTATCATTGCTCAAGAGAGATTGATGAATATTTTTGTGAAATTGCCATCAACACATAGAAATATAAATTAATGATTTGAATTAGGAAAACTAAATAGAATTAATTTAGGTGAAATCTGAAACCCTAGAGCTTTCTCATTATAATTTTAAACTCGTTTAATTTCTGCTATTTAATTAAATTATTTTATTTTATTCTTTTAAATTCAAACTTATCAAAATCTCGTATTCATTATAAACTAGGATTAATTTGTTTGATTATCAATTAAAAAGTTCTCGTGGGTTCGACACTCTATTTATCACTATATTACTTGTTGTGACTCGTACACTTGTGAACTATTTTTCACAACAACAGACTTATTCATACTTTTTATACTTGGTTCGATAAGTTATTCTCAAGTGTTTGAAGGAATTTAATATCTTTTAGTGTAAGAGTGTAGACAATTTACATAAACCAGGTTGGAACTTGAATACAAACAATGGAAGAAGATCAAGAGAACGAAAAGAAGAAAAAAAAAGTGAAGTAGGAGAAATTCAGAGAAGAAGCCGATCGATCAGCCATGTTGGCGATCGATCGGCTGATGGTATGATAAAAGAGTAGACCGAGAAGTCACCGATCGATCGGCTAAATGTGGCGATCGATTTATTGAGGCAAAGGAATTTCAAGAAGCGGGCAAAGCAAAAAAGTAGCCGATCGATCGACTATCTTTAGGCGATCAATCGGCTACCGCTGAAAAATTTACTTATTTTTAAACTCAGCCGTTGAAGATTTGTGGGCTTCAGATTAATTAAAAATTAGGTTAACTAACTAGGAGAGAGGAGACCAACATAGAGATTCAGACGATGGGAGACGAGTCAGAGAGAGATTCAGAGGAGCCCTAGCGAGACAAAGACCGGAACGGAGCGAGAGCTTCGGGAACTAAATTCTAGCAGAGTTTTTCTTTCCCTTTCTCTTCTGAACTATGAACTTCTTTATTATTCTTGTTGTTTTTCTTTACTCCAGCATTGTTGCGAAAAATCGTGATACGCAAGTGCACGTGTCGCAAAAGTAATAAAGTGTGTATAAGTACGAGTGCCGATCCCACGAGGAATAATTATGTAAATATTGAATATCTAATTTTCGATTTAATTTGAAAGGAAAATAATAATTGGTTTTTTGGATTTTAAACTAAAATAATTCAAATAAGAATCAAACAACAATTTAAATAAAAGATTTGAATGTAAAAGAGTAAGATTATATGATGAGAAAATCAAGGGTTCCGATTTCACTTAACTAATCCTATTTATTAAACCTAATTCAAGTGATTAATTCCTATTCCTTCGTGTTGATGGCAATTTCACAAAAATATTCATCAATCTCTCTCGAGCAAAGACAAACTTATTCAATTAACGAATTATCACCTCTCGGTCTCTAATCCTGAGAATTAATTGAATACATTAAGAACAAAAAATTATTTTACCACTCAAACGCCCTAACTATCTCTAGCCTAGGATCCTTTTTAAGGCAATTTATTCAGTGCAAGGTTAAATTCTCCGCTCTCGCATCCCGAACTAACCCTAATATTCTTAGTTTTGGTGATCAAGCAAACCTAAGTATTACGTTCAGAATAAATTACTCAACACAGAAAAAGAACAGAAAATTAAATACTTGAATCAAGAAAAATAAATAATCATAGTAAAGCTACGTCGAAACCCTAGAACTGGAAGTTTAGTTCATGATAAAAAATAAATAAACAATAATAATACTAAAGAGTTGCATAACGAAATAGTGGAAGTAAAAAGAAAAATAAAACTATTATGAATATAGTCTGATCGCCCCTCTCGCAGAAAATCGCCTCGGTGTTGCTCTCGGCCTTCGTCTCCAGAATGCAGAATCTCTCCAAAAATCGAATCACCTAAAGGCACTGCTTCGTTAGGTTTTTAATATTTTCTTTCAGCCGATTAATGGTTGAGATTAAGTCGGTCTTCAGATGAACGGCTCGGATTAAAACACATCATCTTTCCATATTTGTTAATTTGATCAGCGATCGATCTCTGACAATTATGGAGATCAATCACTGATATGTATGTCCTCAAAATTGCAAGCGATCAGTCGCTGAATATCGATCGCTTCTTCTTACTTCTCTTCATGTACGGCGATCGATCTCTGGATTGTATGGAAATCGATCGCTGCTAAGTTATGGAGATCGATCGCTGCTTTTGCTGCAAATATGTAGTGATCGATCTCTGCATTTCATAGAGATCGATCGCGGGCTGTTTATGGGAATGGACAGAGATCGATCGCGGCTCTTCACGGGCATGCACAGAGATCAATCGCAGGTTCTCCTTTATTTGAATACGAGTGTTGTGTAGCGATCGATCTCTGGCTCTTTTATTTGAATGGAGATCGATCGCTGCATGTCTATGGAGATCGATTGCTGCTGTGGTTTCTCCAACTTCACTATTTCTCCATGACTTTTACCTCTTTTCCACCTCCTGTTATAATTACAATTTCTGCACACTTTCCACAAAATTTATCAAATTCCTTCAATCGCTTGAGAGAAACTTATCAAATCAAGTATAAAAAGAGTATGAATAAGTGTGTAAAATACACACTTATCACACCCCCAAACTTGAATGAAAGCTTGTCCTCAAGCGAACAAAAAATACGCATAGAAATCTAGCAAAGTTTATCCAAGAATTTCTAAAAATTAAAGTCTGCAAAATATTTAAAATTTCCATGGTAAAATTATCTAAATCATAGTTCACAGTATTTTGTCTCAGCTTGATATTTGCATGCAAATAAACCATCTAAATAAACACTTTCAATAATACAACTCATGATATCACATTTAGAGAAACTTAATCAGAAATTCTTGTGTGTGTACATGCTCAAACTCATTCTCGTTTAATTGATAGATCTATAATTGTGTCTGATGAGAAGGGAAATCAAAAATACCTCTCATGGTCACTCCATCCACTCTTATTGTTCATCAGTCTTGCCCATTATTCACTAATAACAAATATGAGTAAACAAAATAAAAGTCGATAGGTCTTTAATTAAGCTTGTAATGTAAGGCCGGGTTTATAAGCTAGGAAATTTTTGGATTCAAGCGAAACTCTAGAGCACAATCCATCCTTATGCCATCCTCACTCCTTACACTCACTTGAACTTTTTTCTAATCAGTTAACTCTATAATCCCCCCCAAACTTGTCTCACTCTCTATTTTTTTTTTTATTTTTTTTTTATTTTTCAAAACCAACTCCTTTGTCAATGTCTTTACTAACAAACATAGAATACAAATAATAACAATAACAACAAATTAAATAGCATATAAGAAATTGTTCTATTACTGAACAATTCAACTTTCCAATAACTTTGATTTTTTTTTTTTTTTTTTTTTGTTTTTTTTGTTTTTTTTTGTTTTGGAACTGTAATCACTGAAAAACATAAAAGAAGAAAAATAAAATCCCAAAATACTAACAACTTAGACAATTGACATAAGAATTAGCTCTGATTCTCACCATTACTTTCTCTAACTCTCCCCATAATATGTACCCACAACCCTGTGCTCAATAAACAGGATAGTCAAAATAATTTCAAGGTAGGCTAAGTTAGGGTTGACAAAATAGTGGTAAATAAAGGTTCAAATAGGAGACTAAGGGTGCCATTTAAATGACACAAATGAGGTATGTCAATAAAAGCTCAAACGATTCAAAAATGGCCTAAGTCATTCTCTTAATTCTGCAAAAATCACAATTTGTATTCATGAATGCAGGGCAAAACCAAGAACAATTTAATACTCACTAATCACTCACTAAATTTAAATGGAGCTCACTCCCTTTTAGTGTTTACACTCAAGCACTCCCTTACTGTGTTTAGGCTCTCGATCTCAAGACAACAATTTATATCATTATCAGTTAAATTTAAACAAGAATGAGCATTTCCACACAAACAAGTCTAACTTCCTAAGCTCCAATCAATGCTACTATCACAAATCATACTATCTCAGAATCTCTTCAGAAGTTGAAACAGGCATTGATCAAAGGTGCAGTCATCGACACTTTAAACAAATGAAATAAATAATCATACCATAAAATTCAAAATATTAAGCAGACTTACTAAATAATATCCAAATAAAAACCCCCCCAAACTTAATATAGACATTGTCCCCAATGTTAAATCAGTTTAAATGAGTAGGGTAATATAAACGTACCTCATATCGTCTCGGGTAGCCGTCAGTGTTGTGGAGCGTCGGTCAAAGGAGCGATCAATCAGGTTTTTTTTGTTTTTTTTTAATAATAATAATAATAATGAAATGAAATAAAATAAAAATAAAAATAAAAATAAACAAAATTAATGCAAACACAAATTGAAATAATGAACTAAAAAGGATACTTGGGTGGGTTGCCTCCCACCAAGCGCTTGTATTTATTGTCGACAGCCCGACAGTATACTTCTTTATGTTGGGTCGAAATATATGATGGGCTTTGTATTTTGAAATGTACTATCCCAATTTGGTGTCAATCGTTACCCATTTGCAAACTTATCAGTCGCCACAAGCTTGTTGTAGTCGGGTGGTTTCTTTATATGTGGTAGGACCTGTAATGGCGACTCCCCCAAACTTTCAACATAATGCTTCCCATTAGGCTCAAGAAAATTATTTGGTTGACGTGAAGCTTCCATTGGGTACTCCAGTGATTTATACACCTTGAATGTGACATCTTCATCTTGTACGTGCAATTTAAGTTCTCCCTTTCTTAGGTCAATTACAGCACCCCCTGTGGCTAAGAATGGTCGACCTAATATTATAGGGATGCCACGATCTTCCTCCATGTCAAGAACCACGAAATCAGCAGGAAAAATAAATTTGTCAACTTTGACAAGGACATCTTCAATCACCCCATACGGATGCTTGATAGAGCGATCAGCCATCTGTAGAAATACACTTGTGGGCTTTGCTTCGCCAATACCAAGTCTCCGAAATATAGATAGAGGCATCAGGTTAATGCTTGCCCCCAAATCACAAAGTGCCCTTTCAAATATAGAATTCCCAATTTCGCATGGAATAGTGAAACTGCCTGGATCTTTTAGTTTTTGTGGAAGCTTCCGTTGAATAATAGCACTGCATTCTTCCGTCAAAGCGATCATACCGCCCTCTTCGATCTTACGCTTATGAGACAAAATATCTTTCAGAAATTTGGCATATTTAGGCATTTTCTCTAGAGCCTCGGCAAACGGGATGTTGATGTGAAGCTGCTTGAACACCTTCAAGAATTTTTCAAACTGTTTATCCAACTTTGCATTTTTCAGGCGTTGTGGGAAAGGGACCTCAGGGATGATCTCCATTGGAATCTGAGGTGGAATTTCCTGTAGCTTTTGATCCTTTGGTGTGGACTCGGATGATGACGAATGCACTCCGTCATGTGCGACCACTTTCTTATTTTCTTTGGTACAATTTTCAATCACTGCTCCACTTCTAAGTGTGATGGCATTGCACTGTTCTCTAGGATTGACTTCAGTGGAACTGGGTAATGTGCCATGAGGGCGGCCATTTAATGCAGCTGCCATCTGGCCCATTTGAGTTTCTAAACTTCAAATTTGAGCTGACTGGTTTTGCAAGGTTGTTCGTGTTTCGGCCATAAATTTATTTGTGTACTCCCCCATTTCAGCAATCATATTACTGAGGCGCTCTCCCATCTTTGCAATTAATTCTTCAAGATTAACTTTCCTTTCCTGCACTGATGGTTCTTGCTGAGGTACTTGAGGCGGTTGCAAGGCGTTGTTCTGATTTTTCCATGAAAAATTCGGATGATTGTTGCGCCCCCCATTAAAATAATTCCCTGAATTCTGGTAAGTTGGTCTAGTATAATTTCCCACAAATTGAGCTTGTTCAGACGAATTTCGAGCCATTTGGTTCCCTTGCTGACAGTTTTCACTAGCATGTGGTCCTTGTAAGATTGGGGAATGAATTGCATTAATTGGAGCTTGAGTACCTTGAATGTGCTGAGTGAGGGATGCAACCTGAGTAGTCAATGCTTTTATCGCTTCCATTTCTGGGGTATTTGGCTGCCTCCTCATAATCTGACGTTCCACTGGGCATTGATCATTATTGAGGGATAACTCCTCTAACAGGTTGAACGCCTCCACTTCCGTCTTTTGTAATAGTGATCCACCAGCCGCTGAGTTGACAAGAGTCCGTGTAGAAACTGATAAACCAATGAAGAATGTCTGTATTTGCATCCATTGTGGTAGACCATGTTGGGGGCATTTTCTTAAAAGCTCCTTGAATCGGCCCCATGCTTCATAGATTGTCTCACCATTAAATTGAGCAAAATTGGTGATCTCATTACAGAGTTTCGCCATCTTTTCAAAGGGAAAGAACTTGGATAGAAATTTTTGCACTAATTCATTCCACGTGGTAATTGAATCCGAAGGCAAGGAGTTCAACCAATTCTTCGCGCGATCTCTTAGTGTGAAGGGGAATAACCTGAGCTTGATAGCATCCTCAGAGACATTATGGTATTTAAAAGTATCACAGACCTCGACGAAGCTAGCAATATGATCCTTAGGGTCCTCATTAGGCAGATCGCAAAATTGAAACTGTTGGATCATTTGTATTGTTCCCGGCTTTATTTCAAAATTGTTGCACGTGATGGAAGGTTTTCGAATTGCTGATTGAACCCCATCCATGGAAGGCATAACATAATCGAGCAATGTTCGTCGCCCGACTCCCTCAGTCTCGATAATCGGTTGTACATCTGCATTTTGATTATCTGCCATAGTTGCTTGCCTTGTTTCCCTTCGATTTCGGCGACAAGTACGTTCAATTTCAGCGTCGAGAGGGATTATGTTGGCAGTACCTAATTTTCGCATACACCTGTAATGTGCAAATAATATAATTTAAGCCTAGCAGCAAAAGAAAATTCAAATATAAACTAAAATCAAATAATTCAATAATAACAAAATTAATTCCCCGGCAA
This sequence comes from Begonia masoniana, assembly GCA_022432975.1. NCBI lineage: Eukaryota > Viridiplantae > Streptophyta > Magnoliopsida > Cucurbitales > Begoniaceae > Begonia > Begonia masoniana. The sequence continues at coordinate 45,743,051 of CM039514.1, read as the reverse complement.
CGGCGCCAAAAACTTGTTGCGAAAAATCGTGATACGCAAGTGCACGTGTCGCAAAAGTAATAAAGTGTGTATAAGTACGAGTGTCGATCCCACGAGGAATAATTATGTAAATATTGAATATCTAATTTTCGGTTTAATTTGAAAGGAAAATAATAATTGGTTTTTTGGATTTTAAACTAAAATAATTCAAATAAGAATCAAACAACAATTTAAATAAATGATTTGAATGTAAAAGAGTAAGATTATATGATGAGAAAATCCAGGGTTCCGATTTCACTTAACTAATCCTATTTATTAAACCTAATTCAAGTGATTAATTCCTATTCCTTCGTGTTGATGGCAATTTCACAAAAATATTCATCAATCTCTCTCGAGCAAAGACAAACTTATTCAATTAACGAATTATCACCTCTCGGTCTCTAATCCTGAGAATTAATTGAATACATTAAGAACAAAAAATTATTTTACCACTCAAACGCCCTAACTATCTCTAGCCTAGGATCCTTTTTAAGGCAATTTATTCAGTGCAAGGTTAAATTCTCCGCTCTCGCATCCCGAACTAACCCTAATATTCTTAGTTTTGGTGATCAAGCAAACCTAAGTATTACGTTCAGAATAAATTACTCAACACAGAAAAAGAACAGAAAATTAAATACTTGAATCAAGAAAAATAAATAATCATAGTAAAGCTACGTCGAAACCCTAGAACTGGAAGTTTAGTTCATGATAAAAAATAAATAAACAATAATAATACTAAAGAGTTGCATAACGAAATAGTGGAAGTAAAAAGAAAAATAAAACTATTATGAATATAGTCTGATCGCCCCTCTCGCAGAAAATCGCCTCGGTGTTGCTCTCGGCCTTCATCTCCAGAATGCAGAATCTCTCCAAAAATCGAATCACCTAAAGGCACTGCTTCGTTAGGTTTTTAATATTTTCTTTCAGCCGATTAATGGTTGAGATTAAGTCGGTCTTCAGATGAACGGCTCGGATTAAAACACATCATCTTTCCATATTTGTTAATTTGATCAGCGATCGATCTCTGACAATTATGGAGATCAATCACTGATATGTATGTCCTCAAAATTGCAAGCGATCAGTCGCTGAATATCGATCGCTTCTTCTTACTTCTCTTCATGTACGGCGATCGATCTCTGGATTGTATGGAAATCGATCGCTGCTAAGTTATGGAGATCGATCGCTGCTTTTGCTGCAAATATGTAGTGATCGATCTCTGCATTTCATAGAGATCGATCGCGGGCTGTTTATGGGAATGGACAGAGATCGATCGCGGCTCTTCACGGGCATGCACAGAGATCAATCGCAGGTTCTCCTTTATTTGAATACGAGTGTTGTGTAGCGATCGATCTCTGGCTCTTTTATTTGAATGGAGATCGATCGCTGCATGTCTATGGAGATCGATTGCTGCTGTGGTTTCTCCAACTTCACTATTTCTCCATGACTTTTACCTCTTTTCCACCTCCTGTTATAATTACAATTTCTGCACACTTTCCACAAAATTTATCAAATTCCTTCAATCGCTTGAGAGAAACTTATCAAATCAAGTATAAAAAGAGTATGAATAAGTGTGTAAAATACACACTTATCAAGCATGAACTAATTTATATTTCTAGGGCTACGATGTAGCCAAATGATGTTTTTTTTCTGTTTCTTTGTTTAATTAAATTCAATAAGTATTTCTTCCAATATTGTTGACGTATTTTGTGATGACCCGAATGTGCACGTATGAGTACGATGACTGCACGAACCAGAACCCGGATGGCGGTACGTCCGCGTGGGAAAAACGAAAGGTGACAGATCGTAAAGAATGGGTCGTCACAATCCCACATCGCTTGGGAAAGTATATGGAAATGAAACATATGTAAGTAGACCCTTCCAAGATAGTAAGACGCGTTTTGGAGTACAATTGGCAACAGATCCCATAAAAACTCTGAAGTTAAAAGTGCTTTGGCGAGAGTAGTATCAGGTTGGGTGACCGACTGGGAAATTCTCGCCAAACAAAGCCTTGAGGGGAGGATATTGAGTTATGACCTAATTCCTAGAGCGGACAATATCTTACTGGGATAAGGGGTAGTTACAAATGGTATCAGAGCCTGTAACCAACCGGAAATGTGGCCAACGAGAATATTGGGCCCCGAGGGGGAGTGATTGTGATGACCCGAATGTGCACGTATGAGTACGATGACTGCACGAACCAGAACCCGGATGGCGGTACGTCCGCGTGGGAAAAACGAAAGGTGACAGATCGTAAAGAATGGGTCGTCACAATCCCACATCGCTTGGGAAAGTATATGGAAATGAAACATATGTAAGTAGACCCTTCCAAGATAGTAAGACGCGTTTTGGAGTACAATTGGCAACAGATCCCATAAAAACTCTGAAGTTAAAAGTGCTTTGGCGAGAGTAGTACAGGTTGGGTGACCGACTGGGAAATTCTCGCCAAACAAAGCCTTGAGGGGAGGATATTGAGTTATGACCTAATTCCTAGAGCGGACAATATCTTACTGGGATAAGGGGTAGTTACAAATGGTATCAGAGCCTGTACCAACCGGAAATGTGGCCAACGAGAATATTGGGCCCCGAGGGGGAGTGATTGTGATGACCCGAATGTGCACGTATGAGTACGATGACTGCACGAACCAGAACCCGGATGGCGGTACGTCCGCGTGGGAAAAACGAAAGGTGACAGATCGTAAAGAATGGGTCGTCACAATCCCACATCGCTTGGGAAAGTATATGGAAATGAAACATATGTAAGTAGACCCTTCCAAGATAGTAAGACGCGTTTTGGAGTACAATTGGCAACAGATCCCATAAAAACTCTGAAGTTAAAAGTGCTTTGGCGAGAGTAGTACAGGTTGGGTGACCGACTGGGAAATTCTCGCCAAACAAAGCCTTGAGGGGAGGATATTGAGTTATGACCTAATTCCTAGAGCGGACAATATCTTACTGGGATAAGGGGTAGTTACAAATGGTATCAGAGCCTGTAACCAACCGGAAATGTGGCCAACGAGAATATTGGGCCCCGAGGGGGAGTGATTGTGATGACCCGAATGTGCACGTATGAGTACGATGACTGCACGAACCAGAACCCGGATGGCGGTACGTCCGCGTGGGAAAAACGAAAGGTGACAGATCGTAAAGAATGGGTCGTCACAATCCCACATCGCTTGGGAAAGTATATGGAAATGAAACATATGTAAGTAGACCCTTCCAAGATAGTAAGACGCGTTTTGGAGTACAATTGGCAACAGATCCCATAAAAACTCTGAAGTTAAAAGTGCTTTGGCGAGAGTAGTATCAGGTTGGGTGACCGACTGGGAAATTCTCGCCAAACAAAGCCTTGAGGGGAGGATATTGAGTTATGACCTAATTCCTAGAGCGGACAATATCTTACTGGGATAAGGGGTAGTTACAAATGGTATCAGAGCCTGTAACCAACCGGAAATGTGGCCAACGAGAATATTGGGCCCCGAGGGGGAGTGATTGTGATGACCCGAATGTGCACGTATAAGTACGATGGCTGCACGAACTAGAACTCGGATGGCGGTACGTCCGTGTGGCCGAACCGAAAAGTGACAGGTCGTAAAGAGGGGGTCATCACAATTTCACATCTGTAGCGACCCTTAAACTATTCCTAATTTTACCATATAAATTTTTTTTTTCTTTTCTCTTTTATTTTATCCACCATAAACCTAATGACGTTAATTTGAAACTTAAAATCATTTAAAAGAAATATAAAAAAACAGTTGGTGATATTTAAAACTTAAAAACAGCTGGGTTGAAGTCAATAATTCCTCTCGGGTTTCTTCAATACGAACAATGACGGAAGACTGTTTTCCTCTCGGGTTTCCTCAATATGAATAGTGACGAAAGACTGTTTTCCTCTCGGGTTTCTTCAATATGAATAGTGACGGAAGACTGTTTTGAGCTTCTATCGCTAGAACATATCTACCGCTCAAATTCTGTCAAGTGACATCACCCGGTCATCAAACGACAAGATACTCATCTGCCGCTCGACTCTTGCAAACGACGTCGCCCGGTCACTAAACGACAAAACACTCATCTACCGATCAACTTCTGTAAACGATATCGCCCGGTCACTGAACGACAAAACCCTTACCTCTACCGATCGATTTCTGTAAATGATATCGCCCGGTCACTAAACGACAAAATTCTTACCTCTACCGATCGATTTCTATAAACGATATCGCCCGGTCACTAAACGACAAAATCCTTACCTCTACCGATCGATTTCTGTAAACGATATCACTCGGTGACTAAACGACAAAACCCTTATCTCTACCGATCGATTTCTGTAAACGATATCACTCGGTCGCTAAACGACAAAACCCTTATCTCTACCGATCAATTTCTGTAAACGATATCACTCGGTCACTAAATGACAAAACCCTTATCTCTACCGATCGATTTCTGTAAACGATATCACCCGGTCACTAAACGACAAAATTTTGCTTCTACCGGTGAACAGTGCTAAACACTTCTGCCGATAGAAAACACAACTTCTACCGATCACTCCCAAACCACATCCACCGGTGACGTCAGCCGGATGACTTATTCACCCAACATTTCTACCGATCGCTAACCCTACGTCTACCGTTCAACATCTACCGGTGAACAGTGCAAACACCTCCACCGGTGGACAACACTTCAACTCCTTAGCTGAAAAAAAATCATAAACTCCCTTCTTTCCAGAGAGTGCCAATCATTTACTCAAAACTTCCAAAACACTAAAATAACGTTATAACTTAAACTCAACCGAAACGTATCCTAACTCAAGAAACTTGCAACGAACGTTACGAAATCCAACCGTGTGGATAGCTCTAAAACTCGAGCATATCCATGTATAACCTAATACATCTCCAAACATTTCTATAAATTCCAAATAAAACTCAGTAAAACATTTTATAAAACTAGTTTATCAAAACATCATTTAACTACTATCCAGAACTAATCATCCTAGAATGTTCTATCTATGCAATTAAACTATCATATTTAATCCCCCTTCAGCCCAAAACGACCTGAGAACCCTCAAAATACATACATATATCCCCACAGGTCAAAATACGCCTCGACTGCGCTAGCACACTCCCGCGACCATCATTCTTCAACTGAACTCATGCCTCAGGAGGAGGAACGTCGTCCTCACCTGTCTCCTCGAAATCACCTACACCATACAACAACTATGAGATAAAAATCTCAGCAAGTCTCGTAAATGCAGATGCGTGCAGTGCGTATGTCATTCATAAAACATGCAGATAACAGATTCAAATTCATTACGTCGCAGACAAATTGTCACCGAGATCTACATCCACCTCGCCGTGACCAGATAACAGATTATATAGATTTATTTCGTTGGTTCATTTTACTTTTTAATTAGGTCACAAACAGATTGTCACCGAGGGCTAAACCCACCTCGCCGTGACCAAATAACAGATTACGTAGATTCATTTTGTTCTCTCATTTCAATTTTTCTTAAACATGTGCAGAAATCCGTTTTCATGCTATTTTCAAAAGACGTGATGCATGAACAGTTAAATGTATAAAGTAAACATATATCATACATACCATCAAGACAATAAAGAAAACATAACCTATAAAAGAACTAATTCTAACTACCTAACCAAAACATTTAAACAAACGCATCTCCAAAACTCCTCGAAATGACTTCGACGTACGGTGTAGGCCTATCGGCCAGAGTAAGTCACGAGAACTTACCTTACGTCCGTTGCCCTTCAAGCTCCGTCCACGAGCGTTGTTGACCTAGGCAATTCACAACATTTCTCAAAAATCAATCTAACTTCGTCCAATAACGTTCATTACGTTCATTACGTTCATTACGTTCATTATACCCATAACTACGGCAACCCTAAAAATTTCAAACTCAAATTCGCGTTTCTTCACGAAACCTAATCCGTGTAACTTCGTAAAAACCGAACAATAACCTTCAAAAACTATAGAATCATACCTAGGGTCGGGATTGGAGAAGAAAACGTGAAGGATCAGAGGTCAATCGGAGAGGAATCGGCGTTGGAAGTGGGAATTGCCGTGAGGAGGAGAGAAAATCGTAAAGGGAGGGAGAGAAGAAAACTGAAATCGTGAAGTGTCTGGAGAAGAAGAAGAAGATTTGTTTTTAATAAAAATTTGGCTTGGTAAATTACCATAACGCCCTTCTATTGTTTTTATATTAGTTTCGTCCTTTCTCTCGTTAATTTTCTAACAATTCGGGTTCTCCAAGTTCCTAATTTTGCCAATAACTCAACTCATTATCACGGTCCTTTTTAAAACTGACCGTTTGCAAAACGGACCTTGTTTACTATTTTTACCAAAAATACCATTAATATTAAAATATTAATATTTCGTACAGCCGGGTATTACAACATCGCTTGGGGAAGTACATGGAAATGAAACATATGTAAGTAGACCCTCCCAAAATAGTAAAATGCGTTTTGGAGCACAATTGGCAACGGATCCCATAAGAACTTCGAAGTTAAAAGTGCTCCGGCGAGAGTAGTACCAGGTTGGGTGACCGACTGGGAAGTCCTTGCCAAACAAAGCCGTGAGGGGGGGATATTGAGCTACGACCCAATCCCCAGAGCGGACAATATCTTACTGAAAAAAAGGGTCGTTACAAATGGTATCAGAGCCAGGTTTTGATCCTGGGACCTGTGGTTTATGGGTCCACCACCCTTCCGCTACGCTTCATTTCCACATACTTCCCCAAGTGATGTGGGATTGTGATGACTCGAATGTGAACGTATGAGAACGACTGACCCGTATACTGGATTCGGACCCGGATGACGGTGCGTCTGTGCGGGAAAAAGGCCGGTGAAGGGAGTAGGTCGGGGTCGTCACAATCCCACATCGCTTGGGGAAGTATGTGGAAATGAAACATATGTAAGAAATCTCTCCCAAGATAGTAAGACACGTTTTGGAGCACAATTGGCAACGGATCCCATAAGAACTTCGAAGTTAAAAGTGCTTCAGCGAGAGTAGTACCACGTTGGGTGACCGACTGAGAAGTTCTCGCCAAACAAAGCCGTGAAGGGAGGATATTGGGTTATGACCCAATCCCCAGAGCAAACAATATCTTACTGAGATAAGGGATCGTTATAAATGGTATCAGAGCCTGTACCCAACCAAAAATGTGGCCAATAAGGACGTTGGGCCCCGAGGGGGGGTGATAATGATGACCCGAATGTGAACCTATGGGAACGACTGGCCCGTATACTGGATCCGGACCCAGATGACGATGCGTCCGCGCAAGAAAAAGGTCGGTGAAGGGGGTAGGTCGGGGTCGTCACAATCCCACATTGCTTGGGAAGTATGTGGAAATGAAACATATGTAAGAAATCTCTCCCAAGATAGTAAGATGCGTTTTGGAGCACAATTGGCAACGGATCCCATAAGAACTCCGAAGCACTTTTAACTTCGGAGTTCTTATGGGATCTGTTGTCAATTGTACTCTAAATTGCGTCTTACTATCTTGGGAGGGTCTACTTACATATGTTTCATTTTCATGTACTTACCCAAGCGATGTGGGATTGTGACGATCCCCTCTTTACGACCCAGGATTCGCCTATATTCGAGTCCGAGATTCGCCTACACTCAGCTTAGGTCCCGAGGTTTGTCCCGCAATCCGAGGTTTGCCCCGCAGTTGTACACATACGTGTTGACTTAAATGATGTTTAAGTCTAAATATGTTTTTGATAATGAGTTTGTATGATTACTGTTGTAATTTGATTATGTTTATTGAATGAGAATAATGAATATACACTTGAGTTTAATCTGTTGGAAATACTCTTAAAAAGGGTATTTTAGTTGTCTAATGAATCGGGTTAAGTGTACAGGACTGAATAAGTAAAACAGGGCTGAAAACTTCATCTACCGATGAATTGTTAAAAGTGCACATGCCGATCGCTAAACGACAAAAGACAAAGTCGTTCAAAGCTGCACATTCCGATCGCTAAACGACAAGAAAAGAATTGCATCTGCCGATGGCTGTTTTCAAGCTGCATCTGCCGATGGCCTTTCAACCTGCATCTGCCGATGGCGGTTCAAGACTCATCTGCCGATGGCTTACAAGTTGCACCTGCCGATGGACTTTAAAGCTTGCATCTGCCGATGGAGTCTTCAAGCCGATAAAGTTCAAGATGCATTTGCCGACGATTTATCAAGGTGCATCTACCGATGGAAGTCAAAGCCTTCATCTGCCGATAACTTTTGAGATGCATCTGCCGATGGCGCTGTTAAGCTTGCATCTGCCGATGAAGTTCAAGATACACCTGCCGATGGTTTTTCAAGTTTCACCTGCCGATGGCGTTGAAGATACATCTGCCGATAACCTTTAAGTTACATATACCGATGGACTTTTAGAGCGACACATACCGATGACGTGGCGATTGAATTAAAGTTGCTTCCACCGGTGATCTTCCGCCAGAATTCAAAATAGCCGCGAAGCTACAGTGATGTCGTTTTCAGCATTAACTCCAGAACTTTAATGGCGACGACGAACAACACTCTCAGATGCAACGGCTATCTACATGTGTACGATTGCTGCTCCAACGGTAACAAAGTTTCTATTATTGGATAAGGAGCATTGAAGTCAAGCCGATTTTAAAAGACAGAGTATTTAAGCCGAGGCTAGAGCACAAAGATACAACTTTTGCGAATTTCATTACTGAGCCATAATCTGCAAAATATTCATACTCTGTAATTTCAACTACTCCTCTCGAACCCAAAACTTGAGAATTATTTTTGAGAGAGTTTAGATTGTGATATATTATTACACACTCAAAATCTGTAAAGGCAGTGGATTGACGCCCGTCAAGTTCAATCCAGATTTGTAAAGGCAGTTGATTAGAGCCCGGAATTTCGATCTGTTTATTCTCGAGGAGAAGGTTAAGGATCTTCAAGGGGTGAACCTTGAAGCGTGGATGTAGGCTGGGTTGAGCCGAACCACGTAAAAATTACTGGTGTCATTTTTCTCTTACTCTCTCTTTTATATCTGGTGTTGATTCTCTTGCTATTAGTGTTAAGTAAAATTTTTAAAAAAATGTCTAATTCACCCCCCTCTTAGACAATCTCGATCCTACAATTGGTATCAGAGCGAGGTTACCTTTGTCTAAGCTGTAGTTAAACACTCTGTGTTATACAATTTCACAATGGCATTCAACACTAACACCACACAAGTAGAAGGTCAAGCAACAAATAGACCTCCCTTCTTCGATGGGAGCGATTATGTCTACTGGATGTCTAGAATGAGAATATTCGTTCAAGCTGTGGACTATGAACTATGGAACAACATAGAAAATGGTCCATTTAAAGCCATGAAAACAGTAGATGGCACAAGTGTTCCTAAAATCTCTACTGATTTAACTGAGTCAGATAAGAGAAATCTAAGCCTAAATGCCAAGGCTATAAACACCCTGTATTGTGCTCTGAATAGAGACGAATTTAATAGAGTACAAGGGTGTGAGAGTGCCCAAGAGATCTGGCACCTATTAGAAGTCACACACGAGGGCATAAATCAAGTGAAAGAGAGTAAATTAAATATGCTTATACACGAGTATGAACTATTCTCTATGCCTAAGGATGAGTCTGTTTCTTCTATGTTTACAAGATTTACTAACATTACTAATGGTTTGAAAGCTCTTGGTAAATCTTATTCTTGTGAAGAACAGGTCAGGAAGATCCTCAGATGTCTTCCAAGAAGCTGACAGCCAAAGGTGACTGCCATACAGGAAGCAAAGGATCTCAAGGCTCTGAAACTTGAGGAACTCATTGGATCTCTTATGACACATGAGATCACAATGAGGTCAAACGAGAAGGAAGACCTCAAGGAGAAAGAGACTACAAAAAGAAAAGACATAGCTATGAAAGCTTCTTCCAGTAAACAAGATGTGTCTGAGGAAGAAGAAGAAGAAGATGATGATGAGGATATAGCCCTCATTACAAGGAGGTTCAGCAAATTCCTCCAAAGAAAAAGAATGCAAGGAAGGAGATTTCCAAAGGGTGAGAAATCTTGCAAGGAGAAGGAAATCACTTGCTTTGGATGTGAAAAGTCTGGCCACATGAAGGCAGATTGTCCACAGACAAAGAAGTATCCCAAGAAGTTTAAGAAGAAGGCTATGAAGGCCACTTGGGATGACAGTGAAGGTGACACTTCGTCTTTAGAAGATGAGGAAGTTGCAAATCTGTGCTTCATGGCACACGAGGAAAATGTTAGTACTTCTTCCTCAAGTATTTTAAGTGATAGCGATAGTGATAATGAAGAAGGTGAACTAATTGACGCCTTTAATGACTTGGTTAAACAATTTGGTATGCTTAAGACTAAGTATAACCTGTTGAAAAAGGAAAATGCAGGGTTATTAGAAAAGCATGCTAAAGATGTGAACTTGCATGAAAAAGAAACCACTGAACTAAATAAGAAAAATGAGTCTTTGAATAAACTTGTTCTTTGGTTCTCAAATGGTAGCAAAAACCTAACTCTGCTGATAGGAAATCATAGAGCTATCATGATAAGGCAGGTTTAGGTTATGATAAATTCAATAAAAGGAAAGTTTTCAAGAATTTCTTTGTTAAACCGTCCACTTGTCATGCATGTAACGAAGTAGGACATAAATCCTTTGAGTGTCCCTTAAAATCAAACAATATAAAATCTGGCAGTAAACTGAAATTGGTTCCTAAGGGAACCAAGCTTAACACTAGGACCCAAAAGATTTGGGTACCTAAGAAGACAACCTGATCTTTGTTTTGCAGGTTGAGTGCTCTCCTGGAAAGAACCAGTGGTACCTCGACAGTGGATGCTCGAGGCATATGACAGGAGACTCAACCAAGTTTGCAGTTGTCAACAAAAAGAAAGGAAGTGTCACTTTTGGTGGAAACCAAAAAGGCAAAATTATTGGCATTGGTAACATAGGTAACCATATCAATCCTATTATAGAAAATGTTTTATTAGTTGATGGGTTAAAACACAATCTGCTCAGCATAAGTCAATTATGTGACAAAGGTTATGAAGTGATATTTAAATCAGATTCATGCATAATTAAAGATGCTGCAAATGGCAAAATTCTGTTTACTGGCTTTAGGAAAGAAAATATTTATGTCATTGACATTGATGATATTGATTGTAGTGTTGAAAAATATTTTGCTGTGAATTCTTCTAATGACTGTTGGATATGGCATAGGAGATTAGGACACGTAGGGATGGATACCTTAGCTAAGATTACTAAGAAGAACTTAGTTAGAGGTATCCCTAAGATATCATTTGAAAAAGATAAGGTCTGTGATGCCTGTCAAATGGGCAAGCAGATCAAAACTTCCTTTGCATCGAAGAATGCAATTTCTACTTCTAAACCTCTCCAACTCCTTCACATGGATCTTTTCGGTCCTTCAAATATAGCTAGCTTAGGAGGAAAGTTCTATACATTTGTCATTGTTGATAATTTTTCTAGATTTACTTGGGTTCACTTTCTAAAGTCTAAGGATGAGGCTTTTGACACCTTTTCTAGTTTTAGGAAAAGAGTTTAAAATGAAAAGGAGCTCACCATAGTTGCTATTCGTAGTGATCATGGTGGAGAATTTGAAAATGAGAAATTTGAACTCTTGTGTCTCAAGTATGGAATTGAGCACAATTTCTCTTCTCCTAGGACCCCTCAGCAAAATGGTGTTGTTGAGAGGAAAAATTGGTCTCTTCAAGAGCTTGCTAGGACTATACTTAATGAGAATTCACTTCCTAAGTATTTCTGGGCTGAAGCTGTTGCAACAGCCTGTTATGTGCTTAATCGGGTCTCAATAAGAGCTATTCTTGAGAAAACTTCTTATGAGCTTTGGAGTGGAAAAACTCCTTCTGTTAAGTATTTTAGAGCCTTTGGTAGTAAATGCTTCATTCTCAACACTAAGGATAACTTAGGAAAATTCGATTCTAAATCTGATCTTGGAATTTTTCTTGGTTATTCTCTTTCAAGTAAAGCATATAGAGTATTCAATAGAAGAACTCTAGTTGTTGAGGAATCAGTTCATGTTAACTTTGATGAGTCCCCTCAACCCACAATCAATGTGAATGAGGATGATTCTTTGGATAATCAACTTGATTCCCTTTCTTTAGAAAAGCCTGTTGATCCTCCTCAAGTAGAAAAATCTCTAGAACCTTCCTCAACTTCTCTAGATATTATTCCTGTCAAGGATGAAAATCCTGTTCTTCCTAAAGATTGGAAATATGTCAGAAACCATCCAATAGATGAAATTTTAGGTGATCCTTCTTTAGGAGTTAAGACTAGATCCTCTCTTAGAAATCTCTGTGCCAATGTGGCATTTATCTCTCATATAGAGCCTAAGAAGTTTGAAGAGGCCGAGTGTGATGAATATTGTATTTTAGCTATGCAAGAAGAGCTAAATCAATTTGAAAGGATCTAGTCAAGAAGAGCTAAATCAATTTGAAAGGAGCAAGGTATGGGAACTTGTTCCACGGCCTAAGGATCATCCCATTATTAGAACTAAATGGGTTTTTAAGAATAAATTGGATGAAAATGAGATTGTAGTAAGAAACAAGGCTAGACTAGTTGATAAGGGATACTCTCAAGAAGAGGGTATTGATTTTGAGGAATCTTTTATTCTTGTAGCTAGATTAGAGTCAATTAGGATGCTCCTTGCTTTTGCTTGCTACAAAAACTTCACACTCTTTCAAATGGATGTAAAGAGTGCATTCTTAAATGGTTATATTACAGAAGAAGTTTATGTTGAGCAACCCTTAGGTTTTGAAGCTTTTGACAAACCAGACCATGTCTATAAATTAAGGAAAGCTCTCTATGGTCTTAAACAGACTCCTAGAGCTTGGTATGATAGGTTGAGGAACTTTCTTGAGGAAAGAAATTTCAAAAAGGGTAACACCGACTCAACTCTGTTTACCATGCAACAAGAAAAAGATATTCTGTTAGTATAAATTTATGTTGATGACATTATTTTTGGATCAACTAATGTCAACATGTGTAATGAGTTTTCCTCCCTCATGCAAAGTGAATTCGAAATGAGTATGATGGGGGAATTAAAATTCTTCTTAGGATTCCAGATTAGTCAATCTCCTGATGGAATTTTCTTATGTCAAGAAAAGTACATTAAGGAACTTCTTAAGAAATTTGGTTTAGATTCTGTCAAATCTTCTAGAACTCCCATGAGTACCACAACCAAATTGGACAAAGATGAAAATGGTATAACTGTGGACATCAAGAAATATCGTGGCATGATTGGATCTTTGTTATATCTGACTGCTAGTAGGCCAGATATTCTTTTTAGTGTCTGTCTTTGTGCTAGATTCCAAGCTGCCCCTAAGGAATCTCACTTATCTGCTGTTAAAAGAATTTTCAAATATTTAAGTGGGACTCATGATTTAGGATTATGGTATCCAAAGGGCACATCCTTTGATCTGATAGAATATTCAGATTCTGACTATGCAGGAAGTTTAGTTGATAGGAAAAGCACCAGTGGAACATGTCAATTCCTTGGTGAATCTTTAGTTTCCTGGTATTCTAAGAAACAGAATTCTGTTACATTGTCAACTGCTGAGAGTGAATATATTGCAGCAGGCAGTTGCTGTGCACAAATGCTTTGGATGAAGCAAACTCTAGAGGACTATAATCTGTTCTATGATAGGATTCATATTTGGTGTGACAACACCAGTGCAATTAACATTTCTAAAAATCCTATTCAACACTCTAGAACAAAACATATTGATGTAAGGTATCATTTCATCCGAGACCATGTTCAAAGAGGTGATATCTCTTTAGAATTTGTTAATTCAGTAGACCAACTTGCTGACATCTTTACCAAGCCTTTGGATAAAAAGACATTCAATAATATTAGAATAAGGCTAGGCCTCATTCGTGTGGAGAAAAACTAAGATTATACCTCTGTTGGAAATTCCTGAGTGTTAAAGAATTTCTTTCTGTGATGGCATCGGTAGATGCTGGGTTATCTCTAGGCATCGGAAGGTGCATGTCTATCGGAAGGCATCGGTAGATGCTGGGTTTTTTCTATAGGCATCGGAAGATGCATATCTCCAGGCATCGGTTGATGCTTTCTTAATCTGCCGACACGTGTGACCCATCGAACTAATAGTCTTACACGTGTGACTTTGTCTCGTTGGGCGATGCCCTATTCTCTTTTAAACTCAGTTTCTTCTCAAAGACGCTTCACATTTCGCGCTCTTTCAGAAATCTTCAACCAAAATCCTCCTTTGTTTCTCTCTAGGTTTTTCATTCCCAACAATGGCTTCATCCTCTTTTGCTGTTCCTAAACCAGCCAATAAGAAGGCCAAAGTCTCTGCTCGTCCTCCTCGGGTGATTCCTCGAGCAAAAGAGTGGCCCTCTCTCTACTTTCTCACTAAAGCTGCGGAAGTAAGGTACCATGAAGATTATCAGTTCAACTCTCTTATACCCAGTCGTGGGATTGACTTTGATGATTTAGCTGGGATGGACATTATTGAACCCTTGAAGGATCTCGGGTTATTAGGTCTGTTTAATGTAGAATCCTATTATTACCCTGAGGCCATCAAAATGTTCTATGCCAATCTTAGTTTCACCTCTGATTTCTCTATTATCAAAAGCTATGTGTATAACAAACACATAGAGATTACTCCCCAGTACATTAATGCTCTTCTGGAAGTCTCCCATTTGGATAGCTGCCCCTATAAGTATGTATCCGGCACTGAGCTTTCTTTCTTTGGTACATCTGATGGTGAGGATTTTCTACGGCTTATAGTAAATGACCCCAATCTCACTCCTGATCCTCTTAAAGGTAAACACCTGACCGCAAGGGCCAGGTTATTTCATCAAATGATTGGGTACAATATTGTCCCTAAGGGTGGTCATCACGATGAAATCAGTGCAATGAAGTTTTTTGTTCTGTTTGCAATTTACTTCAAGACACCCTTCAATCTTGGCTTTATTGTTGTTCGAAGGATGATTCAAGCAATGTCATCTCGGTCTACTTCCTTTCCCTACAATCTGCTGCTCATGAAGATATTTATGCAGCTTGAGGTTGCTTTTCCAGAGGATGAAGACCCTTTTCGTCTTCAACCTACAAGTTACTATTCCCAAACCACCCCTAAGAAAATGGGAATCAAGAGAACAAGAACAGGGAATCTTGTTCTGGATGTTTCTAGGCAAGGTACTGTTAAGGCTGTAGTTGCCAAGAAAGGGAAGAGAAAACTTATCCTGCCAGAGGAGTCCACTGCTGAGGGTGGGGATGAATCTGAGATACCTACTTTCAATAATTCTCCTTCTCAATCTCAGGCCTCTAGCTTCAGACCTCCTCCTTTAGTGCGAAGGCGTCGTGCCCCTCCCTCAAGACCACATATTTCCGAGGTTATCTCTGCTCCCTCCTCTGTGCCCCTTCCCATTTCAGAAAATCCTCCATCTCCTCCACCTGCACACACTTTACAAATTCTACTTCCTCCAAGTCCTCCATCACCACACAAACCCTTTCCATCAGTCCAACTACCTCCTCCAATACTCACACCTTCTCCAGTCCAACCCTATTCACCAGTCCAACCCTCTTCACCAGTTCAACCATCTCATCCAATCCTCACACCTCTTCCTGTCCAACCAGCTCCACTAGCTCTAACTACTCCACTAGTTCAAGTCTCCTCACCAATTCCTTCAGCTCCTCTTGCACCTCTAAAGACATATCAAAGGAGAGTTTACATAAGTGAGGACCAATACTCTGAACTGAAGTCTTCCATTGCCCACCTTGAGACTGCTCTCAGTACCATTGAAAGTAGGATTGAACAATCACTAGATGCTAAGCTAGCCAAGAATCGAAAAGAAATGAGCAAGGATTTAGATACTGGTCTTGGTTTGCTGTCTTAGAAAGTGGATGCGGATAGGCGCATGGTTGTCAGGGAACTTGACTCTCTCCGATCTTCGGTTGACGCCTTGAAACCTGTCCCTGAACTCGAACCATCTAGTTCAGACAGTGTTCTAGAGGCTTGCTTTGAAGATCTTTTTCTTCCCTTTTCCAAGCCTGAAGTTGCTGAGGATATACGCTTTATGTCATTGGATCTTCAGGAGGCTGAATTCCATACTCCTCCTACTCGTGAGCCTTCTCCTGAACCAGCCAGTCCAATGGATATCTCTTCTGCTGGTCCCTCTGTCGAGCCTCCTTGTCTGGACATGGTAGTCTATCAAGGACCCTATCCATCTGCTGCTTCTCAGCTAGCGTCTTCTCCTTGTATGGCCATGGTGGTATATCAACCCCCACTTCCTCAGGACATTGCTTCACTTCCCGCTCTCGTAGATGCTTATCTCAATTCGAACTGTGAAGTGCCAGCTTGGATTAGCCAAGCTTTTTGGACACATTTTGTAGCTTTCTTTAAATAAAAGACTTGATTTAATGTATCCACATTTCTTGTTTTTCTCTCTGATTGTTTTTGATAATGTCAATGGGGGAGGAAATATTTGATAGATTGATAATGGATATATGCATGTGAAATTAGTTACTATGATTTTGTGCTTGCATAGTTTGGCATCTGTATATATGCATATAATTTTTGAAACTCTGGTATAAATCTGGATATATGCATGTTTATGGATTATATGCACTTACTATGGGGGAGCTTGAATTATGAGGGAGAACAATTAATTAATCAAATTTATATTTTGTCATCATCAAAAAGGGGGAGATTGTTGACTTAAATGATGTTTAAGTCTAAATATGTTTTTGATAATAAGTTTGTATGATTACTGTTGTAATTTGATTATGTTTATTGAATGAGAATAATGAATATACACTTGAGTTTAATCTGTTGGAAATACTCTTAAAAATGGTATTTTAGTTGTCTAATGAATTGGGTTAAGTGTACAGGACTGAATGAGTAAAACAGGGCTGAAAACTTCATCTACCGATGAATTGTTAAAAGTGCACATGTCGATCGCTAAACGACAAAAGACAAAGTCGTTCAAAGCTGCACATGCCGATCGCTAAACGACAAGAAAAGAATTGCATCTGCCGATGGCTGTTTTCAAGCTGCATCTGCCGATGGCCTTTCAACCTGCATCTGCCGATGGCGGTTCAAGACTCATCTGCCGATGGCTTACAAGTTGCACCTGCCGATGGACTTTAAAGCTTGCATCTGCCGATGGAGTCTTCAAGTCGATAAAGTTCAAAATGCATCTGCCGACGATTTATCAAGGTGCATCTACCGATGGAAGTCAAAGCCTTCATCTGCCGATAACTTTTGAGATGCATCTGCCGATGGCGCTGTTAAGCTTGCATCTGCCGATGAAGTTCAAGATACACCTGCCGATGGTTTTTCAAGCTTCACCTGCCGATGGCGTTGAAGATACATCTGCCGATAACTTTTAAGTTACATATACCGATGGACTTTTAGAGCGACACATACCGATGACGTGGCGATTGAATTAAAGCTGCTTCCACCGGTGATTTTCCGCCAGAATTCAAAATAGCCGCGAAGCTACAGTGACGTCGTTTTCAGCATTAACTCCAGAACTTTAATGGCGACGACGAACAACACTCTCAGATGCAACGTCTATCTACATGTGTACGATTGTTGCTCCAACGGTAACAAAGTTTCTATTATTGGATAAGGAGCATTGAAGTCAAGCTGATTTTAAAAGACAGAGTATTTAAGCCGAGGCTAGAGCACAAAGATACAACTTTTGCGAATTTCATTACTGAGCCCTAATCTGCGAAATATTCATACTCTGTAATTTCAACTACTCCTCTCAAACCCAAAACTTGAGAATTATTTTTGAGAGAGTTTAGATTGTGATATATTATTACACACTCAAAATCTGTAAAGGCAGTGGATTGACGCCCGTCAAGTTCAATCCAGATTTGTAAAGGCAGTTGATCGGAGCCCGGAATTCCGATCTGTTTATTCTCGAGGAGAAGATTAAGGATCTTCAAGGGGTGAACCTTGAAGCGTGGATGTAGGCTGGGTTGAGCCGAACCACGTAAAAATTATTGGTGTCATTTTTTTCTTACTCTCTCTTTTATATCTGCTGTTGATTCTCTTGCTATTAGTGTTAAGTAAAATTTTAAAAAATGTCTAATTCACCCCCCTCTTAGACAATCTCGATCCTACAATACGTTCACATTCGGGTCATCACACCCGCCATGCTTACATCCCATCAGGAAAATCCAATACGTGAATGAGTTACCTACTGCCAAGGCTGTAATTAAAATCTTTTCCCCCTTTTCTAATAAAAATAAATATTTAGTTATTAATCTTGTAAATATCTAGAGATGTTTAACGGGCATAGCGAGCCGAGACAATAGCGAGACGAGCCTGTCCCGGTCCCATGAGGCGGGCCGAGCCGAGCCGAGATGCTGGGCTCGCGAGCCAGCTAGGGACCGAGCCAAGCGGTCCCCAAATGAGTCGGTCGAGCTAACGAGCATCTAATATCCCACTTCTAATATTATTCTTCTTATTTTTGTAGAAATTTTACAAAATATCGACTAGTAGATGAATTTAGTAACATTCTTAATAAAATATAAATAAAATTTAAATAATATTGGCATTACATTCCTCTTAGTTTTTGTTATGCATGCATTATGGATCCAATATTTAAATTAAAATAAGTATGTCTTATGCTCAATAGGATTTCTTTAAATTGATGTATTGCACCTTTAATTACTAGTGATGACATAACAAATGGAGTTGCTAATTTATATGCATCTTATAAAACAAAATATTCTAATGTTAATCGTTATTATTCACGACCTCCACATACTGAGAGTTATCCTAGTAGTAGTAAAGGTGGTGGTGGAGGTAGTTTTAGTAAACATTATAGTCTTCATGATATGTGGAGTGAATTATAAACTGAAAATTATTCTACTTCTTTTACAAATAAACTCAATATTTATTTTTAAGCTCGTTATCAATTTTCTCGAGATGAGAATTTTGATATTTTAATTTGGTAGAAAAGACATTATATCATATATTTTATTCTTTCTATAATGACACATAATCTACTAACACCTCATGTTTCTACTGTAATATCGGAATCTGCTTTTAGTGTAGGTAGACGTGTTTATGATAAACGAAGAAAAAACTTGCACAGGACCTTATGAAGGAACTCATTTGTATCAAAGATTGAACTGAGCCAAGAGAGAGATCAACAACGAGAGGATGAAATTCTTGAGGAGTTTACGAATTTGGATGTTGAAGACTAGAGATTTTTTTTGTAATTTGAAGTAATTTTTTGTCAAATTTATAATTTTTTCAAATTCTAATTTCTTTTTATACATCAAAATATTTTTATTGGATAATCTCAAATAATATTTTTTATTAATCCATTCAATTTTATATGCCTTAACATAATTTTTTAAATTAAATGAGTAAATATCGTTGGCATATAATTATTAATACTTATTATAATTTTAAATAAATTTTTTTAAAAAACTTATATTATATTAATATAAGTTAAAAATGTTTATATACGTTCGGCTTGTTAGGCTCGGCTCATTAAAGCTCATTGGGCTCATTGATTCAACTCGGCTCGGTTTATTTAACTCGTGGCTCGCGAGTCGGCTCGGGTTGAAATTTTTCAAGCTGGCTCATTATGCTTGACTCGTTAAACTCGGTAGATTCGTTAGCCTCGACTCGTTAGGTTTGGTGAGCCAGACTACTTCTGGCTCGGCCAAACTCATTTGTCATCTGTGTCTGGGTCTTCTTTAATCCATCAATTCACCATCACTTGTTATGACAACCTCTACGTCGCCTTCTTACTCTCTTTGGCATCAACGATTGGGTCGTCTCAATTCCTCTACCCTTTTTAAATTTCTAAATAGTTGTAATCTTCCTTTTCCTAAAATGAGTCATGATGTTCTGTAGAGATGTTAAATGGGCGGGCTGGGCTACAGTAGCAGGCCGAGCCTGGCTCGGTCCCGTTAGGCGGGCCGAGCTGAGCTCAGATTTTGGGCTCGCAAGCCAGCCAGGGACCTAGCCAAACGAGCGGGCCAACGGGCCGGCTCGTTAGCTCAGCGAGCCAGCTCGCCTGGCCCGCCCCAGCCCCAGCCCCAGCCCCAGCCCCACCCCCGGCTAGACCTTCGATGAAGGGAGAATAAACCGTCACCGTTCTTCTCAGCCTTCTCCGGTGAAGACAGTCGTCCCGTTCACAGATCGCTGAGCGTCAGAGTCTCCACCTCGCACTGTTCGGCGATCTGCTTTCTCCGGCTGTGAAGAAGAGATCGCCGACAGATCGTCAGATACGAACCTCCGTTACACTTTGTCGCCGCATGCCCAGCCGTCGTTCGTCGTTCGTCGTTCGTCTTTTGTCATTCGTCGTTCGTCGTTCGTCGTTCTTCACCCACAGAGATGCGTTGGTCTTCTCAGTTCTCACTTCTTACTCTTCTACTCTTCAGTCTTCAGACATTTGAGAAATTGATTAAAATCAAAGTTTGGGAAAGAGCTGTTGGCAGGGAAAGAATTGAAACACAGATTATGAACTTACACGTGGACAAAGAGTGATGGGTTAACTCATTGTGATACAATATTAATATATTACAATAACAATTAACAAATACAATAACACAGAGACATGGCCTATTGATTGGCTATTTATGAGCGATCGATCGGCTCTTGCTCGGTCAAAGATAGTTCAAAGTTAGTGTCGACACCTCTAATGTTAGGTTGACACCTAAAAAAATCATTTTATTCAAGTATGTAGGGTGAAAATTCGCCCTAGAGGCGATCAATCGCCCACAGAGGCGAACAATCGCCCAAATCCAGTGCTTGGGGCGATTACTCGCCCCGCACTGTTTATGTGAACAGTGCAGTACTGTTCACATGAACAGTAAAAATTAATGTTCACGTGAACAGTAAAATTTTATTAAAATTTTTTGTTAAAAGTTTTAATTAAATTTTATTAAAAGTTTTAATTAAATTTTACTCAAGTTTTCTATTAAGTTTTAAAAAAGAAAAGTTTACACATTTTGAATTCTTTTAAAAATTTATAGTATTTTCAAAGTATTTTTACGAACGGTCAAGTTAGTGACATTTAAATTACTGATGTAGATAATAGGTGAAATTCTACTTATTTGATGTTGAAAAATACTAGGCTATATTGGTAAGTTATTTGTATTTTTATTAGTGAGAAAACATAAAGTATTAATATTGATAAATCTAGTTGCAAAGTAGCTAATATATTTTTTGATTTTTTAAAACTATTTTATGATACTATAAATGAATGTTCGGAAATTTATTATCTCATTTATCATCTTGTTGTTCCAATTTTTATAAATTTAACGACTAATTTTGCACAATATCAACATATAGATGAATTTAGAGATATATTTAATAAAATAGAAACAAAATTTAAAAAATATTGACTTGATATTCCAATTTTTTGTTATGCAGGAGTATATCTCATTGTTAATAAAAATTTTAATCATTTACAAACTTCTTCTTTATTTTCTATGGATCAAATAATACATAAAATTACTAGTTTATATTTTTCTTATGAATATAAATATTTTAATGTTAGTCATTCACGCGTTTCTTCACATGTTAGCTCAAGTAGTGGTGGTGGAAATATTGTATATTCACAATTTGCTATTCATGAAAGATCGGATTTTGAATGAGAATAAGTGACTCTTTTCATCTCAAACTTTGAATGCTTGATCGGTTTTTTACAATCTTTCTTTAATCAAATGTTAGTCCTCAAATTGATTTTCAATTTGGGTGGAGATTGAGGACTCCAATTGTTGTCAAGTCTGTGGTTGCTCGGTGACTCTTATTCCTCACATTTTCTAATACCTTAGAGAGGTAAGAAGAGTAGAGCCAACCAAGCATTGTGCCGTTGTAAGTTTCTTAAAAAAATTATATTCACCATAAATTACAAATTTCACTTTACCTTATTTTGTATATATTTGTTTTCTTCTATTTTTTATAATTAAATGTCATTTTTGTATTAATTAAAGATTTTCATTATTTACATTTTACACGACTAAGTATTTATTATATTTCATCATTAATATAATAAATATTTATTATAATTTTAATAAATAAAAGATTAATGAAATATATAATATATTTATATAAAATAATTTATTTATGTAAGTTTGGCTCGTTAAGCTCGGCTCGTTACGCTCGTTGGGCCGGCTCGGCTTGGCTCGTTAGGCTCGTGGCTCGCGAGCCGGCTCGGGTTGAAAAATTTTAGGGTCAGTTCGTTAGGCTCGGCTCGTTAAGCTCGGTAGGCTTGTTAGGATCGGCTCGTTTGGCTCAGCAGGCTCGGTGAGCCGAGTCCGTCTCAACTTGGCTCGGCTCGCTCGTTTAACATCTCTCATTCTCTGTAATTCTTGTCAATTCAGTAAAACTCAGAGACTTCCATATATTGTTTCTCATTCCCATGCTTTGGCTGCCTTTGATTTAATTCAGATGGACCTATGGGGACCATCTTCCGTTACTTCTTCCAATAATTTCCACGCATTGATTAGAGCCATTGTACTGGCGCCAAGGTCGTCTCAAAGTCTTCTTCTACTTGGTTTGTCCTCTACTTAAGTATTCCTCCTCCGCATCAACTCAGGAGTAGGAGATCTGATGGAGTTGCAGCGATTTCTAATCCTTTCCTTCCTTGCTGCTTTTCCTCTCCTTGTTCCTGTCCATGGCCAGAGTCAGTCAGGTAGAAATGAATCAACCTATGATCACGTCGATGCAATCTTCTTAACGTCTTCTTCTTTTTCATCTTTCTCAGGTTTCATCAGCATAGACTGCGGTCTTCCAGGCAACTCGAGCTACAGAGAACCCCTCACGGGCCTAACCTACGTCTCAGATTCAGCCTACATCGACGCTGGAGAACCCAGAAATGTTTCTGATCTTTTCATGACACCCACTCTTGAACTACAGCTCGCCACTGTTAGAACTTTTCCTCAAGGAACCAGAAACTGCTATAAAATAAATGTGAAAGTGGGCACCCGGTATCTCATCCGAGCTAGCTTTCTGTACGCCGATTTTGATGGAAAAAACATCACGCCTTCCTCATTTGATCTTTATCTCGGACCTAATTACTGGGCTACTGTGGCTTTACCAAGAGTAGCTGCTATCCATCACGAGGAAATTATCCATATTTACGCTTCAAGTAATGCACATGTCTGTCTCGTAAACACTGGATCTGGAACTCCATTTATATCATCTCTAGAGTTCAGACCTCTCCGGAACGACACCTATAGCAATCTCGCTCTATCACTTCAACTACTCTTGCGACTTGACGTTGGCTCCAACAGCCGGGCTTACAGGCGAGTCATTTTCCTGCACAGTCTTGCCATTTTTTTACCCGAGTATGGATGCAGATAATGATATGGAGTTTTTGGTTTAATTAAAAACATTTATAGGTACCCATCTGATGTTTATGATCGAGTGTGGTCTCCGGCATCAGTACGTACAGATTGGACGACTATTAATACTTCATCGACAATAGCTGTGGACGACCCTCACGGCTACTATTCACCGTCTGTGGTGATGAGTACGGCTTCAACGCCAATAGACACAAGCGCTACGTCTATGGATTTCAACATTCTGACCGAAGATCCAAATTCTCGATGCGTTGTGTACCTGTACTTTGCAGAAGTTGTGCAGCTCCAAACCAACCAGTCCAGATCATTTAATATTTTTATGAATGGAGCTCCTTTATTAAATGAAATTTTTACTCCTGTTCACCTCGCTGAAACCGTGGTCTACACGCCTAACCCTGTTTCTAACAACACTTATATGTTTTCACTCAAAAGTACTCCCAACTCCACCCTTCCGCCACTCCTCAATGCCTTGGAGATTTACTCTGTTCTGAATTTACCCCACTCTGCAACTGATCAAGAGGACGGTATGCTTGCTTTTCTTTTTTCGCATCTTCATCGCTTTACTTTACCCACGGTTCAAATTCTGAACTTTTCTTTCTTGCAGATTGTTGAACCAAGGTGTACAAAACCGGGATCAGCCTAAACCAGAACCGTCTCAATATTCTGTTATAACAAAACAATCTACTGTTCTTCTCTCTCTTCGTCATTACTGTTTCTCTCTCTGTAATACCTAGCTTATAAAAAGCTGCATAAGTGTGTTTGTTAATAAGAGAATATAATACATTTCTTTCAAAAGTTTTCTTCTGTACCTCTTCCTTTTGTAATTTCACCATGGTATTAGAGCAGTGATCCTCTCTGAACTAATTTTTATGGTTTCCTCACAAAGCACTACAGATGCGCCGCCCTCTTCCTTTTCTTCTCTTTCTTCCCTCCTGTTCTTTCCTTCTTGACGCAGCGGGACGCGGAAACGAATAAAAAAACTCTCTCGCAAGAGAAATAAAGAGAAACTCTAATTTTCTGAATCTTGAATAATAACTGAATGATTACGAATTCGGAATACAACCTTAAATAAAAAAAAACCAACTAATTTAAGAAATTAAAATCAAATCAAATAATGCATAAAATCTTTTAATACTGATTTGAAGGTTTAGGGAATCTTTTAATGTTGATTTGAAAGATTTCGGGCCCGATTTAGGGGATCACCACATCATTCTCCCCCACCATGGAAAAACTCGACCCCGAGTTTTCTGGGTATGCCAATTCATCGTCCGGATAGAAAGGAAAGATGTCTGCCACATTAAATGTCTTGGATATTCCCATGCTGTGCGGTAAGCCAATGACGTAAGCATTGTCGTTGATTTTCTTCTTTATCTGATACAGTCTGTACTTCTTAGGTTGCAATTTATTGTATTTGCCGATCGGGAACCGTTCCTTGAGAAGAAACACCATCACTTGATCTCCCAGTACATATATTTTTGTACGACGATGTTTATCTATTGTTGCTTTATACTTGGCATTGGACTCCTCGATTCTCTGTTTGACCTTCGATGCGATATTTTGCCATTGTTCTTCCATGTGCTTTGCCAGAATATTGATGTAAGAATCCGAAGTCTTTGGAAGTTTAATCAAGTCAAGGGTGTGCTGGGGCGATTTTGTATAAATGATAGAGAAAGGAGACCTTCCTATTGTCCTGTGAACGACGTTGTTGTACGCAAACTCTGTTTGAGGTAGAGCGATGTTCCATTGCTTCGGTTTATCTATGCATATGCTTCAGAGTAAATTTCTCAACATTCTATTCGTAACTTCAGTCTGCCCGTCTGTCTGAGGGGGGGCAGTAGTGTTGTAGTTGAGTGAGGAATCGAACATCTTCCACAGTGTCCTCCAAAAATGGTTGAGGAACTTACTATCTCGATCAGACGTAATAGATTTTGGAACTCCATGTAAATGCACGACCTCTTTGAAGAATAATCGAGCTACATTCTGTGCATCGGCGACTTTCCTGCAGGGAATAAAATGTGACATCTTCGAAAATCTGTCAACCACCACAAAAATAGAATCGAATCCCCGTTGGGTTCTAGGAAATCCGAGGACGAAATCCATAGAGAGATCCTCCCAAAGGTTGTCTGGCACGGGTAATGGCATATAGAGTCCAGTATTCTGCGACTGCCCCTTTGCTGTTCGACAAACGTAACACTTCTGTACGACTCTGCTGACGTCTCGGCGTAGATGGGGCCAATAGAATCGCTCACTAACTGCATACACAGTTTTGTCCCTGCCCAAATGCCCTGCTAAACCTCCTCCATGCAAATCTCGAATGACTTTCTCCCGTAGGGATGATTGCGGAAGACATAGTTGGTTGCCTTTCATTAAAAAACCATCATGTAAGTGATAATCCACATAAGGTTGGCCACCGCTGCATTTGCTCCAAACATCCATAAATTCGGGGTCCGATTGATATAAATCTTTCAAGCATTTGAACCCCACGATTTCATTGGTTAAGGTCACCATTAGCATTTCTCTCCTACTTAATGCGTCAGCGACTTTATTTTGAACGCCCGCCTTATGTCGTAGCTTGAACGGGAATTTCTGTAAGAACTTAACCCACCTCGCATGTATATCTTTGCTGATTCGAGTCTAATTGTTCAAGTGTTTAAGGGCATCGCAATCAGAAAATAAGATGAATTCCTTTCCAACCAGATAATGTTCCCACGTTCGCAAGGCGCGTACAACTGCATAAAATTCTTTATCATACGTGCTCCACGTAAGTCTAGCTTGACACAATTTTTCGCTAAAAAATGCAATCGGACGTTTTTCTTGGGATAAGACAGCTCCAATACCTACACCACTTGCATCACAATCAACTTCAAATAATTTATCAAAATCAGGAAGAGCTAATACCAGGGATGTACAAAGCTTCTCCTTTAACAACGCAAAGCTTGCCTCGGCTTCTTCAGCCCAAATAAATTTTCCTTTCTTCAAGCACTCTGTGAGAGGTGCTGCAATGGAGTTGAAATGTCTAATAAACCACCGATAAAAACTGGCCAATCCGAGAAAACTTCTTAGTTCGGTCACTGATTTTGGTGTAGGCCATTCTCTGATGGCCCTGATCTTTTCCTCGTCGACTTGAATACCATCTGCCCCGATAATAAATCTGAGAAACAATAATTTCTGAGCGATAAAATTGCATTTCTTCGTATTAGTACAAAATTTATTGGCTTGCAGGATGCTGAGGACCTCACGCAAGTGCATTAGATGCTCCTCTTTCGTTTTACTATAAATTAATATATCATCAAAATATATGACCATAGATCTCCCAATAAGAGGTTTGAGTACCTGATTCATTATACGCATGAATGTACTAGGGGCGTTGGACAATCCAAATGGCATGACCAGCCACTCGTAAAGCCCTTCTCTCGTTTTGAAGGCCATTTTCCACTCATCACCGGGTCGAATTCTGATCTGATGATATCCGCTCCTTAGATCAATTTTGCTGAATATACGAGCTCCGCTTAATTGGTCTAACATATCTTTCATTCGAGGGATTGGAAATTTGTACCCAATTGTAATTTTGTTGATCGCTCGGCTGTCTACACACATCCTCCAACTCTCATCTTTCTTTGGAGTAAGCAAGGCGGGAATAGCGCACGGACTCATACTCTCTTTGATATGTCCTTTCTCTAGGAGCTCTTGCACCTTTTATTGGAGAATTTCACTCTCCTTAGGACTCATCCGGTAGTGAGGTAAATTCGGTAAACTGGCCCCCAGAATCAAATCAATGTGGTGCTGAATGTCCCTCATGGGTGGTAAACCACTCGGCAGCTCCTCAGGAATGATGTCAACAAACTCGTCCAGTAACAGGCTGACGTCTCGGGGTAGCTCGATCGACGACTGCTCTTTTTCACCAAACTACTAGAATCTGCCGCATAACTAGCGCATAAGCTTCCCGAGATTCTTTAATTGCTTCCTCCATTTCATGATCCGTCTGGGTAATAGTAAGGAAAGATCGTCCCTCCACTTTAGAAGTTTTAGGACGGTGCTTTGCCTTTAGAGGGAGCAACGTGAACTTCATTCTGTCCTTTTCCAATTTATAGACGTTTTCTCTGTCGGCATGTTGAGCGTCCACGTCAAACTGCCACGGTCTACCAAACAGAAGGTGGCATGCATCCATATCCACAATATCACAGTATACCTCATCCGTATATTTACCAATCAAAAATGGTACCTTGCAACGTTCTTTTACTTGAATCTTCTCAGCTACCTTAATCCATCCAATCGAGTATGGGGTAGGATACTTCTCTACCGGTAATTGTAACGTCTCTACAGCCTCTTTGCCAATAATATTTTCTCAACTACCACTGTCGATGATCAAATCAAAGACTCGACCGTTGATAGTGCACCTGGTACGAAACAATTGATGCCTCTGGGAGCAATATTCATGCTTAGGAGTGAGCATTAATTTTTGAATCACGAACGCCTCATCTTCTCTCTCTTCGTCCCCCACTTCAAATGCATCCTCGTCACCATCGGGTTCACAACAAATTTCTTGCGCATGTTCATCCTTATCAACGATGTTTACTGCTCTCTGATTTGGACACTCGTTCGATCGATGACCCGGTTGATTGCATCGGAAACACTTTCCAGGAATAGGTCTCGCATAGGGGTTGGTTGATTTTGGTGCTTCTTTATTTTCGGTTACCACTCGCTTCCCAACAGATTTATCTTCTCTCTGATCTGAGTGAGTTGGAATGTTAGAAACTGACTTTTCTTTCTCCGTATTATTTTTCTGAAACTCTTCATTCCCGAAAGTACGCCTGTTCGAGTCAAACCTACTATTGTTGCTCTGTTTCTCTTAGATCATCAGTTTAGCCTTTATCGCCATGTTCTTCGCTTCATTTAGATTTCATAAAACGTGAACCCCAATTTTATCTCGAATATAGGGATTCAGCCCATCCAAATATCGAGCTACTTGCTGCCTTTCGCTTTCTCGTAGGTCATTCCTTTCTGCCAATCTCATGAATTTAGCTGTATAATCATAAACAGTTTTTTGACCTTGATGACAACGCTGATACTGTTGGAAGAGGATTTGCTCATAATCAGGGGGCAAGAAATCCGCCCGTAGTAACTGTTTCATCTGAGCCCAAGTTCTGACGGGTTGTTTGCCTTCCCAATATCATCTGTTTTGTAGCCTCTCCCACCATGCAAAAGCTCCGCCTTTCAATCGGCACGCCACCAATTTCACCATTTTTTTTGATGGAATCTCCATGTATTCGAAGAATCGATCAACCTCAGCAACCCAATCAATGAAATCTTCGATTTTTAAATTTCCATTGAAGCTAGGGATGTCCACTTTCAATTTAAACTCGTTTTCAACAACATGATAGTCATGATTATTAAATCTGCCGTGACCACCACCGAATCTGCCACGACCACCGCCAAATCTGCCATGACTGCCGCCATAATCGCTGCCATAGCTATGGCCGCCGTAACGACCATAGCGATTTTCCATTGTTTCCACCTCTTTTTCTTCTTCATCTTCTGAATCGATCTTATAATTAGATATCGATCGTCTTAGATTATTTGCAGGAACAAGTAGTTCATAGCGTTCACCTTGAGCAGTCTCATCTCTCGGACGAACCCTCTCACCATCTCTGTTTCTGTTGGCATCAAATCCTAGGGTGTCAAAACGACCAGTCAAGTCTTCAAGGCGCTGCTCGATACGCCGGAATCGTTGATCAATGTTTTCCTCCAAGTTTTTGAATGCCGCCTCTTGAGCCTCTAATCCAACTCACAAGACTCCCACTTCCTGAACGACGTTCGGGACGTGATTGCTTCCTGAACTGGCCATCGCAGACTGAACTGAAAACAGCTCTGATACCACCTGACGCAGAGGGATGCGGGAACGAACAAAAAAACTTTCTCACAAGAGAAACCAAGAGAAACTCTAATTTTCTGAATCTTGAATAATAACTGAATGATTACGAATTCGGAATACAACCTTAAATAATAAAAAAAAAATCAACTAATTTAGGAAATTAAAATAAAATCAAATAATGCATAAAATAATTCATAAAAATAAAATCTTTTAATACTGATTTGAAGGCTTAGGGAATCTTTTAATGCTGATTTGAAAGATTTCGGGCCCGTTTTAGGGGATCACCACATCACTTCTGCAAACCAGCCCTTGACCATCAAACTTGATGAATCAAATTTTCTCATATGGAAGAATCAGCTACTCAATGTTGTTATAGCAAATGGATTGGAAAATATCCTTACCAGAACTTACTCATGTCCCGCTCAATCAAATGAATCCAGTACCCAGCTCCTCAACGCAGAATTTCTTTCATGGCAAAGGTATAACCGACTGATTATGAGCTGGATTTATGCCTCTGTTAATGAACAAATGCTTGGATAACTTATCGGCTACTCAACGGCTTTCGAGATCTGGACAGCACTCGAACAGATTTACTCTGCATCTTCCTTTGCCCGAATTACAGAACTTCACACGAGTCTTCAAGCATTTCGTAAAGATGGACTCAGTGCTCTGGCTTATGTTCAAAAATTCCGAAGTCTCTGTAACACCCTGGCTGCTGTTGGCGAACCTGTAAATCATAAAGATCAACTTCTATATTTCCTCAATGGGTTAGGTACAAAATACAATCCCTTCGTTACTGCTATGACAGTTTGTGTCGATCGCCCATCTATGGAGGAATTGAACAGCCTATTTTTGAGATATGATGCTCGTTTGGAAAGGCTAAATGCCCCAACCTCGCTGAGCTCTCTTCAAGCCAACCATACTGTCATTTCAGGCTCTAAAACCAAACTGAAATTTTCTACTCCACCTGGACCCCATTCTTTTTTTCCACCATCCCGACCCCGTGGTTCTCGTCCACCTTCTTCCTCTCCTCCTCTGCTTCCTACTCCGACTTCCCGCCCCTCCTCTTCTTCCGTCAACTCCACTCGGCCTCCAATTCTTCCCCGATGCCAGATTTGCCTCAAACCTGGTCATGTTGCCAATGTTTGTTACCACCAAACCAACCTTCAGTACCAACCTTCCCCGCATCCTCAGAATTTCTCGGCGATTCTGCCGGTCACTGATACCCAGTTGGCTACTTCCTCTACACCCATAGATTCTTCTTGGTACATGGATTCTGGAGCTTCGCCATTTAACCCCGACTTAAACATGCTTGACTCCGCCTCTCCATACTCAGGTGATGCTCAAATCACAGTTGGCAACGGTAAGTGTTCTCCCATTTCTCACATAGGTCAGGCCACCATTTCTACTCCATCTTCCTCTTTGTTTTTAAAAAATGTCTATCGCTCCACTTTTCTTCAAAAAAATCTTATCAGCGTCTCGCAATTATGTTCTGATAACAACACTTATGTTGAATTTTTTCCTTCTTTCTTTGTCATCAAGAATCAGGCCACACACCAAATCATCCTCCAGGGAGTTCTGGATAATGGACTATACCGAGTCTGCTCTTCCTCCTCCTGTCTGTCGCCTTCTGCGCAGCTTCTTTCTGCTTCGGGGGATTCCTCAAATCTGTGGCACTTTTTCCTGGGTCATCCGTCTTCACCAGTCATCCATTCTGCTCTCTCGGCTAGCAACATTGCTGCTTCTTCTCGTCATTTAGATTTTTGTTCATCGTGTCAGTTAGCCAAGTCTCACCGTTTGTCATTTCCTATTTCTCTTTCTCATGCTACTGTTCCCTTTGAATTAATTCATACTGATCTTTGGGGTCCTTCCCCAATTTCATCCATTATCAGTGCTAAATATTTTTTACTTTTCATCGATGATTTTTCTCAGTTCACATGGTTTTATCCCTTAACAACTAAAGATGAAACTTACACAAATTTCATTTTATTTCAACAAATGGTACACACTCAGTTTAATGGCACTATTAAACGTGTTAGATCGGACTGAGGTGGTGAATTCCATTCTTTATCTACGTTCTTTACCTCTCGCGGCATTCTTCATTAACTTTCTTGTCCCTACACTCTGCAACAAAATGGATGGGTCGAACGTAAAAATCGACATGTTGTTGAAACCGATTTAACTCTTCTTGCTCGTGCCTCTATGCCCTTAAAATATTGGCCTTTTGCATTTGTTACTGCCGTCTATTTGATTAATCGGCTTCCGTCTCAGGTTTTATCCAACAAATCTCCCTTCCAATCACTATACAACAAATCTCCTACTTATCTCCATTTACGTATTTTTGGTTGTCAGTGTTTTCCATTTTTACGTCCTTACAACACCCATAAACTTCAGTTTTGTTCAGCCCCCGGTATTTTCCTTGGTTACAGTAGTAACCATAAGGGATATCTGTGCCTTCAACCTTCCAATGGTCGGATTTTAATTTCTAGACACGTCATCTTCAATGAACTTATCTTTCTTTTTTCCTCAATTACTTCAATCACTGTTTCCCCTCCAGCAATCCCTGTCATCACCACTTTACCTTTTTCCCGTCCCTCACAGAATCTTCCTCCTCCTTCTTCTTCTTCCTCACCTGTCACTGAATCAAGTTCCCCTTCATCCCTGGTTCCCTCCTCTCCATCTCCTACCTCTTCTTCGATTTCCTCTGCGACTAACGTAATCGAACCCATCCCTGTCCCGCCAATTGTCAATGAGCATCCTATGACAACGCGGTCCAAGTCTGGCATCTCCAAAAAGCGGGTCTTCTACAGTGTTGCCAATACTATTCTGTGCGAACCCTCCTCCTTCAACGAAGCTTCCCGCCTTCCTGAGTGGTGTGCTGCCATGCAACTTGAATTTGACGCCCTTCAATCTCAGGGCACTTG
Source organism: Begonia masoniana (assembly GCA_022432975.1). NCBI lineage: Eukaryota > Viridiplantae > Streptophyta > Magnoliopsida > Cucurbitales > Begoniaceae > Begonia > Begonia masoniana. Next base: position 45,710,900 of record CM039514.1, on the reverse strand, counting down.
GTCTCTGGTTCCTAAACCAACGAACACTTGAGTCATCGATTCTAAATGGGTTTACCGAATTAAGGTTCGCCCGGATGGGTCTACTGACAGATTTAAGGCTCTCCTAGTCGATCTCTCGGAATTGGCTCATCAGACAATTAGATGTCCAGAATGCATTTCTTCATGGAGATCTTCTGGAAGACGTCTATATACATCAGCCTCAAGGCTTTATTGATCCTACTTGACCATATCATGTATGTAAACTCCATCGTTCCCTCTATGGTTTAAAACAATCACCCCGGGCTTGGTTTCTCAAGTTAAGCACCGCTCTTCTCCAGTGGGGTTTCACAGCATCTAAGGCTGACAGCTCTATGTTCATTTATCACATTGCCTCTGATATTCTGGTTGTTTTAGTATACGTTGATGACATCATTATCACTGGATCGTCATCAGCTCTGGTCTCCGATCTTATCCAACATCTCTCTCACTTATTTACCATCAAAGATCTTGGTGACTTGCGTTTCTTCTTGGGTATTGAGGTTCACAGGAATTATGCTGGGCTTTATTTAAGCCAAACCAAATACATCTGGGACTTACTCCTTAAAACTGGTATGTTGCATTCTAAACCTCATTCCGCTCCTCTGGCTATTCTCCCTCTCTCTATACATGCTGGGCAACCATTATCTGATATCACTAAATATCGGAGCATCGTTGGTGCTCTTCAATACTGCACCATCACGAGACCAGACATCTCATTCGCTGTCAATAAACTTTTTCAATTCATGCATTCTCCAACTGATCTTCATATGCTTTCTGTCAAGTGTGTCTTGCGTTATTTACAGGGTATTGTTCATCTCGGCCTCTTCCTTCAACACCACAGTGATCATAATCTATTCTGCTACACTGATGCTGATTGGGCGTCATGCCCCGATGATCGCCAAAGCACCAACGGCTATTGTGTCTTTCTTGGTCATAACCTTATTTCTTGGTCATCATCAAAACAACGAGCTGTCTCCCGATCTAGCACCAAGTCTGAATACCGTGCTCTAGCAAACGGTGCTGCTGAAGTTCTGTGGATCCAGTCCTTACTAACAGAGCTCCGTCTTCCTCCTCTTTTGTCTCCGATTCTGTATTGTGACATCATCAGCATGCTCAGTCTCGCCTCTAACCCTGTTCTTCATTCTCGTTCCAAACACGTCAAAATAGACCAACATTTTGTTTGGGAGAAGGTTAAGACTGGGCATTTACGGCTTGCTTATGCCTCTTCAGCTGATCAACTTGCTGACTGCCTCACCAAATCACTTGTCGATGTCAGGTTTCAGGAACTTCGTACCAAACTGACCGTTCTTCCCAGACTATTTCGTTTGCAGGGGGATGTTGAACCAAGGTGTACAAAACCGGGATCAGCCTAAACCAGAACCGGCTCAATATTCTGTTATAACAAAACAATCTACTGTTCTTCTCTCTCTTCGTCATTACTACTTCTCTCTTTGTAGTACCTAGCTTATAAAAAGCTATAGAAGTGTGTTTGTTAATAAGAGAATAGAATACATTTCTTTCAAAAGTTTTCTTCTATACTTTCTTCCTTTCGTAATTTCATCACAGATGATGCCATCACAGGCATCAAGTCTACTTATGGAGTAGTGAAAAACTGGCAAGGAGATCCTTGTGCTCCGGAAGAATATGTCTGGCAAGGTGTTACCTGTGATTCCTCTAGAATTACATCCTTGTGAGTTTCTTAGCCATCCAAGTAATTGTAACTTTTCCCAATTCCTTTCTTATAAACTTTCTCATGTTTCATGACTAATCTCGCAATCAGGGACCTTTCGTCTAGCGGATTGACGGGTGGAATATCGCTCGATATTTTGAATCTCAAAAGGCTTGATACCCTGTAAGTTTTTTTCATATTTTAAAACATCAAGACATCTTTTTCTTTTTTCCTTGATCAAAAGCAACTTCCTCATTTTCAGGGATCTGTCAAACAATAACTTAATTGGATCAATTCCTGATTTTCTCTCTCAACTGCCACTGCTAAAAGTTCTGTAAATTACCTAAACTTAATTTGGCAGTGAGAATCATAAGTTAGGATGATTCAGTTTATCATTTTTTAATCAAATTTACCAGAAACTTGGCGAAGAACAACCTTTCGGGCTCTGTTCCTGCTTCCCGCATTGAGAAGTCAAATAGTGGTGGCCTGTCCCTAAAGTATGAATTCTTTTTCATAATAAGACTTGTGTTAATTTTCATTTTCAAAAATTATGTGTGAATAGATGCATATTACTTGAAAGGTTGAACAAATCCTGTATGCACTCACGTTTTTTTTTGCATGAAATGCAGTCTTGGTGACAATCCAAATTTATCAACAACCACAACTCCAAGCTCGGAAAAGAAGAGCAGCAATGTTGTGGTTGCAGTTGTAGCATCAATTGTTGGAGTCTTTGCCTTGGTTCTTGTTGAAAAACCGAACTGAAAACGAAAAAGAAAAACGAGAAACAATGGACACCAAGATTTACGTGGAATCACTAAAAGGGAAAAAACCACGGACAGAGGAGAAATCACTATCAAAATCAAGGTACAATGAGTTTAGCCGATTAAGTATATATTTATACAGAAACAGAAAACCCTAGTCATATTGAGATTCACACGTGGGCCGAATCGGCCTGACCCAGTCAGAAATCGGGTCACACCGAAACTAATAATCTCCATCTTGACACGAATTCTACTGCATAAAATATACTCCAAAACTCCAACGAAGCTCCTCCACCATAAAAGCCCCTTAGGGCGAAATCAGCAGCTAATACCAACTAAGCCCAAACAAAGTTTGAACTTAGATGTGGACAAAATCTTGGTCATCATATCAGCAGGATTATCATGAGTACTAATTTTACTCATTGCAAAATCACCACGAGCAATCACATCGTGAACAAAATGATAACGAATATCAATGTGCTTCGTCTTCTCATGAAACATCTGATCTTTGGTGAGAAAAATAGCACTCTGACTATCGCAAAATACTGTGGAAATCTGCAATTCTTTATTGAGCTCACTGAACAAACCTTTCAACTATATGGCTTCCTTGCATGCTTATGTAATACCCATATACTCTGCCTCTGTAGTAGACAATATTTTGTAAAGTAGCTCTCCAACTGATGGCATAACCTCCAACTGTAAAAACATATCCTGTGAGAGATCTCCTCTTATCAAAATCTCCTGCATAGTCAGAATCAACGTATCCAATTACCGGATCTCTATTTCTTCCAAATTGAAGACATACATCACTAGTCCCCCACAGATACCTAAGAATCCACTGAACAGCTTTCCAGTGTTCCTTTCCTGGATTTGCCATGTATCTACTAACTACACTGACAGCATAAGATAAATCTGGACGCGTGCAAACCATAGCATACATAAGTGATCCCACTGCACTAGAATATAGAACTCGTGACATATAATTAACTTCTTCATCGGACTGAGGACATAAAGTAGCTGAAAGTTTGAAATGAGCTGCTAATGGAATACTAACAAGCTTAGATTTATTCATATTAAACCTACAGAGAACCTTCTGAATATACCCATTTTGACTTAGGTATAATTTACCAGCTTTCTTATCTCTCTGTATTTCCATACCAAGAATTCTTTTGGCGGCTCTCAAATCTTTCATCTCAAATTCATTACTCAACTGTACTTTAACCCTTTTGATATCTTCTATATCTTTAGCTGCTATCAACATATCATCTACGTATAAGAGTAGATAAATTATTGACTGTTCTTCTCATTTTTCATGTAAACACAACTGTCGTAATTGCTCCTTCTAAAACCATGATCAGACATGAATGAATCAAACCTCTTATACCACTGTCTTGGCGATTTCTTTAGACCATAAAGAGACTTTTTCAACGAACAAACATAAGCCTCCTTTCCAGGAACTTTGAAACCTTCAGGTTGCTGCATATAGATATCCTCCTCAAGTTCTCCATGTAAAAATGCAGTTTTCACATCTAACTGCTCAAACTCAAGGTCGTGCATAGCCACAACGCCTAACAAAGCTCGAATCGAGCTATGCTTAACAACTGGAGAAAACACATCAGTGAAGTCTACACCTGGAATCTGACTGTAACCCTTAGCAACAGACGTGCTTTGTACCTGTCTTCTTCAACACCCGATGTACCTTCCTTTCTCTTGAACACCCATTTGCAACTAACAGATTTCTTGTTCTTAGGCAACTCAACTAAGTCCCACGTGCCATTCTTTTGAAGAGAATCTATCTCCTCCTGCATAGCAATCATCCATTTTTCACAATCCTTTGAACTTACTGCCTCTGAATAGGTTGATGGTTCATCACATGCATCAAGGCTTTCAGCTACACTCAAAGCATAAGCAACTAAATCTGCTTCCCTATATTTCTGTGGAGGTCTAATCTCCCTCCTCGGTCTATTTTTGGCAATACAATATTGTGGAGAAGCCAATACCGGTGACTGTAGAGGAACAATATCATGATGTGATTCTGAACTGTCTTGAACTGAAGATCCTGATGTTGACCCTGATCAAAGTCCAACTTCAAAATTTACACTGAATATTTGATTAGTCTTTTCTGGCAGGACCTTTGGAGATGGTTTATTCAACATTGCAGTCTCGTCAAATACCACATCTCTACTGTATCTGACTTTACTATGTCCTGGACACCATAATTTGTATCCCTTTACCCTAGATTTGTATCCAATGAATACACATTTCAGTGATCTTGATTCTAACTCACCCTGATCAACATGAGCATATGCAGGGCAACCGAACACTCTCAAAACTGAATAATCAGCAGGAGTACCAGACCAAACTTCTTCAGTAGTCTTCTTATTAAGAGCAGTACTTAGAGAATGATTTACAATGTAACAAGCAGTTTCTGCAGCTTCAGCTCAAAATGACTTAGGTAAACCTGAACTTGAGAGCATACACCGAACCTTTTCCATCAAAGTTCTATTCATTCTCTCTGCTACACCATTCTGTTGTGGAGTCCCCGGGATTGTCAGATACCTCAAAATTCCTTCTATTCTGCAAAAAGAATTGAACTCCTCTGAACAAAACTCCAACCCATTATCGGTGCGAAGATGTTTTACCTGTCTCTCTGTATACTTTTCAACCATCGTTTTCCCGTCCTTGAAAGTAGAAAATACATCACTCTTTTTCTTCAAGAAGTATACCCATACTTTTCTGGAGAAATCATCTATGAATGTTAACATATAATGTGCCCCTCCCTTGGAAGGCATCTGTGCTGGTCCCCATAGATCTGAGTGAATGTAATCTAGAATCTCCTTTGAATTGTGAGTGCCCATAGCAAATTTGACTCTTTTCTGTTTCCCAACTAAACAATGCTCGCAAAACTGTAATTTATTGGTGCTCTGACCATTCAAAAGTCTCAATTTGGTTAATTCAGACAAACCATGCTCACTCATGTGTCCCAAACGCATATGCCATAAACTGATGAGATCTTCATCTGTCATTGAAGTACTAACTGCCACATCCCCAACAACTGTAGAACCCTGCAAAATATACAGATTTCCAGACTTTCTCTGTCCTTTCATCATAACAAAAGAACCTCTACTGATCTTCAAAACTCCACCTTCACCGGTGTACTTGTATCCATTAATATCCAGAGTACTCAATGAGATCAAATTCCTCTGCAGCTCGGGAACGTGTCGCACATCACCAAGTGTCCTGACTACTCCGTCATACATTTTGATTCTCACTGTACCAATTCCTGCAATCTTACACGATGCATTATTTCCCATTAATACAGCTCCTTTTGTCACAGTTTCATAAGTCGAAAACCATTCTCGATTGAGACACATATGAAATGTGCAGGTCGAATCCAGAATTCATTTCTCAGATGACCTTGAGTTTTCCTTAGACACTATCAATAGATTACCTTGATCGTTTTCACCACTTTCATTTTCAGCAACAACTGCTTCACCAGAGTTCCCCGACTGTTTTTTATTTTGTTCACCTTGTTCTTTTCTCTTGTTTTGCAGCTGACAACACTTTGATTTTATATGCCCTTTTTTCTGACAGTAAAAAAAACTTTATTTCTATTCCTGGACTTTGATCTGCCCCTTGAATTCTTTCTGCCATGACTGTTTTTCTCCGACTTTTCTGTAGCTCTACCCCGAGTAACCAGCCCCTCGCCTTGAGTTCCAGATCCAACTACAATGTGCTTCATCTTTTCCTTCGAAAGCAAAGCATCACAGACTTCCTTCAGGGTTAGCGTGTCACGACTATATAACATCGTGTCCCGAAAAGTATTGTACGAAACAGGAAACGAGCACAACAAAATCAAAGCTAAATCCTCATCATCATATTTGCACTCCAAAGTTTCCAAATCCGAAACTACCTCTTTGAATGCACACAAGTGTTATTTGATAGAAGATCCTTCTCCCTTATGATGAAAATATAATAGTTGCTTCAAATGCAGCTTACTTGTGAGAGTTTTATGTTGGCACAATTTTTCCAATTTTGACCATGCTTCAGCAGCAGATTTTGCCTTCAACACATCCTCCAAAATTGAATTTGACAAATGTAGATGAATCAAAGATAATGCTTTTCTGTCTCTTGTGAGTTTCTCCGCCTCTGACCAAGATTCAGACATATTATCAAAACCAAGTAACGTGTCATCCAATTTCATTTAAGCGAGCAGATCTCGCATCTTTACTTGTGATATTAAAAATCTTGTATTCCTATCCAGCAAAGGAATATCGTATTTTAATGATGTCATCCCTGAAAAAATTCAGAATATTTTCCACACAATATCTCCACCAGATAATTATTCCGAAAAAATTGTAGCAAACAATATCTCAACCCTCTAGAAACTTCTTCAGAACCCCAATATTTCACAAACAAGAATTTCAAAATATAGTCCAAAATTAACCAGAAAATTCGCAGCAGTAATCAATACGCAGAACACGACGAAATTCTGTGACCTGTGAAAATAACCAAAAACAGATCAAGCTGAACTGTTATTGGCTAGCTGGTCAGCGGTGGGTTCTTGGACAGCAAGGCAGAGGGTTGTTCGCGTGGCGACGCTCTGAGGTGGGTTCTAATCGGCGTTCGGAGCAGATCGGTGGTGAGGAGAGTTTTCCCTCGCGGCGACTAAGCTTCTCGCGGGTGCGTGATAGCAGAGTTTGCGGGGTGGCAGCTGCGTCGACGTTGGAGCGACGTCGGTGGTTGGTTCTGTGCACATGTCGACGTCAGCGGTTTTGCGGGCTTGGGCGGCGTTCTCCTCGGTTCTTCTCTGTCGAAGAAGAACAACAGAATCGAAGTTTTTTTTTGTTCTGTTTCTTCACATAGAGCAAAAACAGAAAAGAAATTAACTTTTCTTTTCTATTTTCTATTTTCTTTTTCCTCTAAATTCCAATTTCAATTACCAAAATTGCAAATCTAAAAAAATGTTCGATACCTTTGAAAAATCAAACCCTGACTTTCGAAACCTTCAACCTAAAGCTCTGATACCAATCTTTGAAAAATCGAACTGAAAACGAAAAAGAAAAACGAGAAACAATGGACAACAAGATTTACGTGGAAACCCTAAAAGGGAAAAAACTACAGGCATAGGAAAAATCACTAATAAAATCAAGGTACAATGAGTTTAGCAGATTAAGCATATATTTATATAGAAAAAGAAAACCCTAGTCATATTGAGATTCACAAGTGGGCCAAATCGGCCTGGCCCAGTCAGAAATCGGGTCACACCGAAACTAACAGTTCTTATAGTTCTAGGCGTGCTCTTTTGAATGAGAAGAAGGAACGCGCAAAGGGGTAAGAGACTAAACATGTTGTCATAGAATTAGGGAAGTGGATGATGTAATTTTCATTAAGAAGCTGTTGATGACTCTTAGAAGCTGCAGCAGGAAGGGTGGAAATGGAACCAGGTAACCACCAAGCTGAACCGTGGGAGATGATAAAACATCAATATTCGTACTGAGAAGTGGTGAGAATGACCAACAACTTCAAGAGAGTGCTCGGAGAAGGAGGGTTTGGAAAAGTTTATTACGGCCAGACCGCAGATTACACTAAAGTTGTTGTCAAAATGCTCTCTCTCTCTTCAAGTCAAGGCTACCAGCAATTTCAGGCTGAGGTTCACTTCTCTTGAACTCAAACTTCCGAGCAGCTCGTATCAGATTCGTTCAGTTAATTGCTGATGTGCTCTTGTATTTTTCTTCAACAGGTGGAACTTCTCATGAGAGTTCATCATAGAAACTTGATCAGCCTTGTTGGGTACTGCAATGAAGGGCCTCATATGGGGCTAGGATCTGTGTTGGCCGGTAACACATTCATCAAACCCATTTAATAATTTACTTGGAAACTTAGTTTCTATGGCCAAAAAATAACATTTTTCTCTTGGAATTCTAGATGAAAAGGCGGGTTTGCTTTCATGGAAAAAGAGACTGCACATAGCAATGGATGCAGCGCAAGGTTTGCACTTAGGACAGAAATTTATCAAAGATTGGCATTATTCTTTCTTCAGTCAATTTGATGTTTTCCAACCGAGGGTGGCACCACTCATATCACCACCAATGTCGTTGGTGTTAGAATTTTGTGTGACCCAAATTCTAGGTAGGCTGGGTCGGGCCCGTTATTAATATTAGGGTTTTACGTTTTCTCTATATATTGATGTTTGAGTCACAAAACTCATTGTACCGAATTTGATATTAGTGATTCTCACCTCTGCCTGTGGTTTTTTTCCTTTCTAGGGTTTCCTCGTAAAATTCGGTGTCCATTATTTTCTCGTTTATCTTTTTCGATTTCTAGCTCGTTCGTTACAGGTGGATTAGGGCGTCTAATCCTAACAACTGATATCAGAGCTTCAGGTTGAAGTGATTTTCGAATATCAGAGTTTGATTCTTCGAAGGGTATCAATCGATTTCAGAGGTTTGCAAATTTCAGTGGTGAAAGTTTACAATTTTGTTTGAAAAAGAAAAGGTTGTTTTTTCTTCTTCTTCAGCTAGGAATTAGAGAAGGAAAAGTCAAATTTGGAGGAAATAAAAAAAAAGGGTTGTTTTGTCTTCTTCTTCAGCTACGAACAGAGAGGAGTTTAGTTCTTTCTCTAGTTCTTCATCACCAGCGAAGAACAGCGACGAACAGAAGCCGTCGACGCTGCAGACCGCCGCGCGAAGGAGAACAGAGAGTGCTGCCTCAGCTGATGACATGGGATCCCCTAGAGAAGGGTCCGTGCGATACCCACAAAAATAGGAAATGTGCTCGGGTGCAAATGTTATGCAAAAAATTAAAATAAAGAGAAGGAAATGGAGAAGAAAATGAAAATAAATGCAAGTGATGTGTGTGATGAGTGAAGGCCGAATATTATAAGCATGATAATGGCATGAACTATGATAGAAAATGAAGAAATAGATTAAGAGAAAGGTGTGTGAAAAGTGAAGAAATGAATAATAATAACAAGAAATAAAATGACAAGAAAATAAAGGTGGAGTGTGTGATATTGAGGGTCGAATTTAAAGGTGGAAATGTGTGTGAAAGTGAAGCGGAAATGAAAATAATGGAAATACCGTTGGCGGACCCGTAGAGTGATCTTACGGTTTAAGCTATCGGATAAACGATTTTCCCGTAGGAAAATCGACCACCTAAGGCCTAGGTTTTCTTCCTCAACTCCGACTCCCGTTGGAGAAGGCGAGGGAATGAATAAGGATTATCCTAGCAACCCGAAGCTAGGATAATAATGGAGGGCTTCTCCACTTGGTTCAAAGAACCAAGGAAACTCTCAAAGGCTAACCACCTTAAAGAAGCAAAAAAGTGATATTTTATAAATTGGCAAAAAGTTCCATACAAACACTAAAGCCATGCATTTATAGAAGTCCTAGAGTGGATTAGGGTTGGAAGGGATGAATGGTGGCCCTTTGATGAAAAAAGGATGGATGGCCAAGATCAAGGCAAACAACCACACATCCTAGGGAGGAGATGAATGTCATGCCTAAAGGGATCAATGGAGGGAATCTTGCCACATCATCAATCCATGAGGCCACTATCTCTTGTCCTTGCAATTCCATAAGGATGAATGAATGGTGGCTCTTGGATGAAAAAGGATGGATGGCCAAGATCAAGGCAAACAAGCACACATCCTAGGGAGGAGATGAATGTCATGCCTAAAGGGATCAATGAAGGGAATCTTGCCACATCATCAATCCATGTTGCCACTAACTCTTGTACTTGCAAAACCATACCTTTAAATGTGGGCTCTTCTTTGGGCCATGGCTTCCTTTGGGCTTGATCTTGTGAAGGCCTTTTTCCTTTAAATAATTGGTTGAATTTCTTCAACCCATAATCCACTAACATACATCTAACCCTAACCACACAATCTAATGCATGATGTAATTATATAATCCATACAATAAAGGCGAATGTATGCCAAATAAGTTTAAAATAAAATTACAAAAATAGGGGCCCGGGAAGACAAATTCCCATCGGGCGATTTGGTGACTTCCTCCAAAAGCTCCATATGCATTCCTTCCGATAATTATACCTACAAAAGAAAAATACGTAATAAGTAGGAAGATGATTTAAAGTTTGAGACTTTTACTAAATTTTCTTTAAATTGCAATCCGAGGCACGTCAGCTGACCACCGGCGACCGCAAAGAACAGAGGCCCTGTTCTGTTCTGCCTGAGCCCTAGCCCACGCGAAGAGTGACCAGAAAAATTTACCGTCTATCGTACTCAAAGAACCGACCACCGACGCAGATTGAAGTAGCTCCGACGCAGACCTGAGCAAATTTGTTGACGCCGTTCTGCAAACCAGTCGCCATGAACAGTTGAAATTGAAAAATCAATGAAGACCACGAAGACAGAGAAGCCGAGCCACCATCGTTCGAGCCTGAGAGAGGGGAAAGGATTCGCGAATCTCCTCTGTAGCCAAACTCCGATTGCCTGACCTCCGATTGGTTTTGGTCTTTTTCGAACAAGGACGAATTATTTTGTTTGAAAAATTGAGTATTTGGAATTTCTGTTTTGTGGAATTCTGTTGGTGAGATCTGATATTGGGTGAACAGGGAAGGCGAAGTGGAGAGATTAAAGTTGGAAATTTTGTTGAATTTCAATATTTGAAAATATCAGAGAAAATATTTGGGCAAGGTTATTTATTCATATATTTTCAGGCTCGAAAAATTTATTTGGCAGATTTATTGCTATTGTGGAGATTGATTAATGTGGTTGAATAAGTGATCTAGAAATATAAGTTTTTTGGGCATTGATTATTGATAACGATGACAGACAAAGATAGCACAGGACAAGTTATTGAAAAATTCGATGGGACAGATTTTACACTCTGGAAAATGCAAATTGAAGATTACTTGTACGAAAAGAAACTTCATCTTCCTTTAAGTGCGAAGCCAGAGAAGATGGAAGACAGTGAATGGAATCTTCTTGACAGACAGGTTTTGGGAGCCGTCAGATTGATGCCAGTCAAAAGTGTTGCTCACAACGTGGCGAAGGAGAAAACCACCGTGAGTCTGATGAAGGCTCTGTCTGATATGTACGAGAAACCGTCTGCGAATAATAAGATATTTCTTATGAAGAAGCTCTTTAATCTGAAGATGATTGATGATACTTCTGTCGCAGCACATCTGAATGAATTCAATACGATTGTGAATCAATTGCTATCTGTTGAAATTGATTTTGAGGATGAGGTTCGTGCCCTAATTTTGTTGGCGTCTCTATCGAATAGTTGAGAGCCTATGAGAGCAGCAGTTAGTAACTCAGTTGGAAGTGCTAAACTGGTATTTACCGATATAAGGGATCGTATTCTTGCTGAGTAGGTTTGTAAGATTGATTCTGGTGAAACATCGAATGGTTGTGCTATGAATATTGAAAATAGGGGCAAAAGTCAAAGTAAATGTCCGGGCAATATAAATCGAAGTCAGAGGAAGTCCGAAAAATACGCCAACTTTGAGTGTTATCATTGTGGCAAGAAAGGACACATAAAGAGATTTTGTCACAAGTTTAAAAATGGAAAAAAAAACTACTATTTTGTCAATCTGACAGACTCACCAGTGATATCAGTGGCTAGTTTTCCATTGCAGAACCTTCTGGTAGCCTCATGGTTGATAAAATCCCTCCCATAAGGAGGATAATTAGCTTTAAAAATAGTATAGAGATAATTATTGTTTCCCACGTCGACAGTCGAGTCACCGAACGCTATGATCGTCGGAACGAGCATGTCTTAAGCATTTCCGGTTGAAATATATACCAATGCAAGTGCCAAGAACATCGCCCATACTTTGCTGAGAAAGGTATCCATCTTCCTAAGCTTTAGCTTTTGAGAGTGAGAAGGCAGTGAGCTCTCAGTGAGAGCTTATAAGTGAAGTTGAAATGACCCACTCTTAAATTCAGAAGATGGGGGTTGAGAATGGCTCATAAGAGCTGTCCCAAGTAGGGGCGGGCAAGAGTTCGGTTCGGTTCGGTTTCAGACCGAACTGAACTGAACTAATCGGTTTTGGTTTCGGTTTCCAAACCCAAACCCGAAACTGAAACCGACTGACTTATACCAGACCCGAACCAAAATGTTTGGTTCGGTTCTGTTCAGGTCGAGTCGGGTTCCTGCTCATTTACAGATTTTTAAAAAACACTGCTTTCTAGTTCAAAAAAACACTTCATTCTATACATTGCTAGTCTCACGTATTTTCCTCTCAACTATCCAGTATTCATGCATCAACCAATCTGTTTTAAGGGCACGAGGGGCTTGCCCTTCATAGTATTCAAAAGTGGTTCGCCAACCAGTAATGAATTGGTTTGAAAATGTAACACCCGGTTATTAGAATTAAAATGACCTATTAATCTTCTAAGTGTGAATTTTATAGAATAAAATTAGGGGTAAAATCAATTAGGTTAATGAGTAACTAAGTGAGGGCATAAGGGTAATTGTCAATTTATGTTATGGATATCATATTTAAGGAAAGGTTGAATGAGGTATAGCCGTCATACTCATTTCACTCTCGGTTTTCAGCTCAACCCAGCAGAGCTCTCTAGGCGATTTCCTCACTGATTCCTCCAACCAAGGTGAGCTTTGATTCGATTAATCGCTGATTTTAGTACCTAGGTAGCTTAAGGATCCCAATGTATGCATTTTTATAATGTTGCGAGTGAGAGATTCTGCTTGAGGATTAGAGCAGAATCGGGAATGTTAGATAAATAGAAATGTCAAACCAACTCCTTAGATTTCTGAATAGCTTAGATTAGGTTTAACATTCTGTTTATGAATATAGGTGAACAAACCCTCGAAGTAGCTCTTAGCCGAGCATTTGCTAGGAATCCAGGTAAGTAAAGTTTGCTTGTGCCTTCGGGCCTACATCACAGAACATTAGGATATTGGTGTGCTTGAATGTTTTCCTGTTTCATGCATCATATATTTGAAAGTATACGAAAATGAGTTTACATGTTTTGATATAGTGAGGAAGTGAACATTCTGAAGTGATTTATGTGAAATATTTTCTGTTAAGGGAATTAATCCAACCCTTAATGAGCCAGGGATCATACTTTGGGAAAACTGATCCAACTCCCAATTTCGAAGTGGATCTGAACATTGATCAGTATATATATTCACTGTTAGGAGAATTAATCCAACTCCTAATGAGACAGGGATGTTCATACTTTGGGAGAAGTGATTCAACTCCCAATTTAGAGAGGAATCCGATTATAACGACGAATATGTAACAGAGAAGAGAAAAGTAGAGACTGCATATTAGGATATTGTGTTTTCAGCTTTTCATTCATTATTGCTTTACTTGCTTAGCCTTAGGCTAATAGATGAGTTTTGTGATGTAGGTGAAGAAGAATTAGCAGGTGTGTCCTTTGATCACGTTGAGGAGTAGAGGTTGTTGAAGGAGTGCATTCAGGCTTCGGCACGGCAACTGATGAGGCGGTTTAACAGATGGTTATAGATGTGGAGGTTTAGTGGATAATGATTTAATTTGAGTAAATGAAGTTTTTTTAGTAAATGAGATTACAGCTGTTTGACTTTGTTTTCGAGAATTTCTTATTTTCATGTTCTTACTGATTTTGATCAATACAATGACTTGAAGTGTTATGAATGGATTTTTGGTAAAATGTTTTAAGTCTGTTAGATAGTTGAAGCTTTCTCAGGTTATAGACAGGTTGTTTAGTCCATTGGTAGGAATTGAATAATTTTCGTATCAGTGGATATGTGTAGAGGTTTATTGTGTTCTGTTGAAGGAAATTGTGTTGATGTCTGTCGGAAGATGAAAGTCTATCGGCAGATGCCTTAAGGAGTCACGTGAGAAGCATGTGTCGGCAGGTGCAGTCTGAGAGAGTTAAGGGGGGGTTTGTCGTTTAGCGAATCGGAAGATGTAGAGTAATGTATTTTGTCGTTTAGCGAATCGGAATATGTAGAGTAATGTATTTTGTCGTTTAGTGACCGGCAGAAGTTTTGTTTTAAACTTACCGGAAGATGTAGAGTAATGTATTTTGTCGTTTAGTGACCGGCAGAAGTCTTTTGTTTGTACACGTCATCGGCAGGCGCCGAGTGAAGTCTTTGTTTGTACACGTCATCGGCAGGCGCCGAGTGAAGTCTTTTGTTTGTACACGTCATCGGCAGGCGCCGAGTGAAGTCTTTTGTTCGTACACGTCATCGGCAGATGCCGAGAAAAGTCTTTGTTGTGCATGTCATCGGCAGATGCCGAGAGAAATTCTTGTTGTACATGTTATCGGCAGATGCCGAGTGACGTCATCGGTAAGAGCATGCTATAGCCTCTTCCGTTGACTTATCCATCGGCAGAAGCGTTTGACTTCCGCGATTTTCCTTGTAATCCTCAGTTTTAAACTTTAACTCCAAAATTGCCGATTGTCTCTTAACATTTCGAACCATGATTTATAGTTTCGTTTAACTTCATCGTTGTTTAGAATTATTTCCGCTGCAAGTTTTAAAAGTTTTGAGTTTTAACGTATGTCAAATGTTAAGTGTTGAACGAAGTTTTAAATTACGGATTGAAATTTCTTAGTCGTGTGTAACGAACCGGGTTCGGATAACTTAGGGCGTTACAGAAAATAAACTACAAGCCTCCCCTTTAATCTATAGGTTCCATAACCCAAAACTAATACGAGCTTTCTCCCCGGCACGAACAAAAAACCAGACACCATCTGTAAAAACATGTAATATTCCATTATAACTTATGTTGCAAAGCAAAGACGCAATAAAAAGATTGAACAACTCAATAAATAGAAATCTAAAATAGAAAGATTTCATATGGAAAAGTAATCGACATATTAAATGAAGAGCAAGTGAAGATAGTTTGAGACTGGAAAATGATAGCTAAAAAAATGTATTGACCAGGCAAATAGAAATTGATCAAATTGCTTAATCGTACCTTAGCTATAACTCGATAATATCTTTCTCTTTTTCTTCATTCCTTTGAGTTAAAGCATCAATTTCTATAACAAAAATTCAATAATATGAAACTAGTGACTAGTAAGAATAAAAATAATATTTGCAATATAATAGTTCATATAAAATAAATGAAATACCTTAATCAATAGTTTTATAATCACTGTCAGACAAAGTTTGACTCTTAGAACGGATCCAACTTTGAGTGCAAATAATAGCTTCCACCGTCGTTAGTCATAAAGATGTACGCGATGAGTCCACAATACAACCACCACAACTGAATGCGGACTCTTAAGTGACGGTCGAAATTGGAATGATGAAAACATCTTTAACTATTTTGCTCAAAATAGGATATTTGTGGCCATTCAACTTCCACCATGTTAATATATCTAAACTATCTGAGTATTTTTCAAGTTTCTCGGTCATATACTCATCAATTTCAGACATATTAATAGAAGCATCAAACTCTAGAGAATTGTCAAAGAATGTAGAGGTTGCAATATTAGTTGCCTTTGGAATCTCAACCCTTGAAGTTAGACATCCATCATCTGAATCACCTTTGAAATCCAAATATAGTCTTTCCATTACATTCTCCACTTTGTTCATAAGCTCTGCAACTCTATCATTCCCAAACAAGATGCTTAGATAATGTTTTAATAGTTTTGACTTGCATCTTGGATCGAGAAGGACCGCCACGAAGACAAAAATATTGAACCTTTCAAAAGTCCCCCAATACTTGTCAAATTTATTCTGCATGCCTAAAGCCATTGTCCTTAATAGCATATTGTCAGCCATGACATGTTGTTGAATGATCATCTTTAACTGACATACTTCACTAACATACAAATTAGATGTAACATGTAATGAAGCTGAAACAGTGTTAGTTGAGTCATAAAAAACCTTCAAAAACTTGCAAAATACTCAAATATTTGTCCAATCTTCGCTTGTAAGAGGCCCTTCTTCATCGAGGTCTTATATGAAATTGATGTCACATTCTCTCATTTTTTTCAAAAGCTCTTTCATATTTCTCAGCATTATCTAGCATCAAATACATAGAGTTCCATCTAGTGCACACATCCAGGGTTACATTTCCTTTAAATGTAATCTTGCAACTATCAACACAATTCTTAAACTGTCGTAATCTTCCTGGGGAAGATTTGATATATTTGACAGCTTTTCGTACCCTGCTAATTGAATGTTGATGTTCCTTCAATCCATCATTAACAATCAAATTTAAAATGTGCGCAAAGCATCTAACATGAATAAATTCTCCATTTAAAACAACCGAACTCTGCCAATTACGCAAAGTCTTAACCAAACAAGAAATTGCAACATCATTAGATGATGCATTATCAACAGTAATGGTCATAACATTCTCAATGCCCCAGCCAAACAAACAGTCTTCAAGTAACCATCAATAAAATGACCGGTCACAACCATATAATTGATATTTTGATTCGAAGTCCAAGTATCAGTAGTTAAACTCACTCTTTGACTTTTTCTACTAATAAATTCTTTCAACTTTCTTTTCTCATTGTTGTATATAGCTTCAATATCTCTTGCTATTGTTCTACGAGAAGACATAACAAAAAAACTTTGAAAATATTGAAGACATTCTTTAAATCCTTCCCATTCAACCATTCTCATAGGCAATTCATCCTTAATTATCATGCTAGCAATCACTTTACGCCCCCTATCTAAGTAAATTTTGCTACTTTAGAACATTCTCCCCCACTTTCCTTCTTTAAAAAAGGCAATGTTGTTTGTTTGACATCTAATTGTGACAAATACTTTTTACACACCTTTAAATGTCGGGTCATATTTGAAGTACTATTTCATACAGAATGATATGCATATGACTGACCACAGTGGTTACAACTAGCTTTAGGTGCATTTTCATCACAATTTTCATCCAAAGTGAAGTTATCCCAAGCATTGGATCTACTTCTTTTCTTCGGATTACTATCATTCACATTAGTTTGCATCCTAAAAAAACAATTAACAACAATCATATTCATCATTCAATTAACGAGACAAATTCAAACAATTCTATAGCAAATATGAAATATCACAAATTTCTATACTTTAATTCAGTAATTCGATATCAAATATCACAAATATGTCACAATCAATAGTCATACTCACAGCAAGCAACAATTACATAAATAAACACCCTATAATTTTAAACAGCAAACAATGCTTTCGATCAACAATTTCGAAGAGTCTCCCACATCTCTAATTTTTACCAGTACATAAATAAAAAATTATAAACACATTACACATACATACATGTCTGATTTGTTGGATTGGAGGCTGAAGGCTCGAGCTCATAGCGCTGAAGGCTGGAGCAGTCTGACGAGACCGAGAGCAACTAGGGAGCAGGGCCAGGGAGCTGC
The DNA here is from genome assembly GCA_022432975.1 of Begonia masoniana. Classification (NCBI taxonomy): domain Eukaryota; kingdom Viridiplantae; phylum Streptophyta; class Magnoliopsida; order Cucurbitales; family Begoniaceae; genus Begonia; species Begonia masoniana. Next base: position 45,693,133 of record CM039514.1, on the reverse strand, counting down.
AAAATTAACAACAATTTCAAAGCATAATGAGAAGAAACAAAAGCCAACCGTTTGCAAATCGGATAAAAATTTTGTTGTAAAATTTAGGTTTGAAAATTTGAGAAGCAGAAACCAACCGTTTGCAAATCGAAGGCGGGACAGTGAGCCAGAGCACAAATCAGAGGCGGGACAGTGAGCCAGAGCGTGAATCGGAGCTAGGAGTCGACGAGTCGTCACTCGTCTGTTGTTTGTCGGAGCTTGTCGTCTATCAATCGCTGGAACACCAAGGAGCCGTCACCGTTAGTCCTCTCACCTCTGTCGACTGTCGCTGCCGCTGGAGCGCCGAGGTGTGGAGGCTGGCTGGAGGAGTTGATCGAGACTGAGGGTCAAGGCGTTCTGAGTTTTTGACCTAAACCAAAATGCCCGACACCCTAATATGATTCATATTAATCAAACATCCCTCCAGGGTTCGATTTTTCGGTTCAGTTCGGGTTTGCCTTCAACTCAAACCGAACCCAAAAGCGTATTGGTGAGGCCAACCCGAACGCCAAAAAAACCTCTTGGATCCGAACCGAACCCTTGGGTCGGTTCGGTTCCTCGAGTTAGTTTCGGGTTTGCCCACCCCTAGTCCCAAGGCTTAAGAATAAAATAACAGCATCCCATTGGAAGCAAAAGAATCTTAAATAGCTTCAACAAACTCAAAACTAGTAACCAATGGCTTAATCTTAATAATCTCGTTCCTCCATTTGATTATGGAAACATGTCAACTTATCCACTCAAAATCAGTGATCACTTCAAGATTGGTAAATTTCTGGCTCATTTAATTACAATAAAGTTGGGGGAGTTGGTTGGGAGATGAAAGTCGGTGCGCTTTTAAGTTTTAAAAGAGTTAAAAGCTATGAGGAGTTGCATGTGCAGAAGTTAATTGGGTGGTTGCAGAAGAGCAAAGCTGTGAGTGTGGCATCAACAGGAAACAACTGGGCGTGGCGTTGCAGAGATAATTGTTGATTGGCAAGTATTAAACGAGAGTGATGGTGGGATTAAAGGTAGGAAATCCAGGCGACTTCCGTAGTCTCGTCCTTTGTTTGGTGTTTGATTTGGGTTTGTTAATGTATATTTATGTTGGCATATATTTGTTTGGCAAAATTTATCTTGGAAGTTAAATATAGATGGCAATATTATTCAGTTGCAAGGCTGGCAGATTTTGTAGAGATTTATCTATCGAATATTTGCTTTTGGAAAACTTGAAAAATAAGGAAAATATCAAGATTCGTCATCCAACTATTCAGGGATTCAAATATGTTATATTCTGTTACAGATTTATTTAAGCAACTTCCTTTCACAGAAGATGGCGCGATTTATCGATTAATTCTTCCCAAGTTCTTGTGCCGCAAGTCGCAATTATTCACCTCCCTCACGTTTCTACGTTCTGGGTTGTTATTGATTATTTCAGTCTCTCTTGACTGTTTTCTACACTCTATCTCTGTTGCTGTTGGATTTCATTATTATTCGAGTGTGGTGGTTGGTTGCTTCCTAAGACAACGGTTGGTGTCACAAGCGGTGTCATAGGAGCAATCCTTTTATTCTTCATTAAAGATCAGTCTCGGGAGGAGACTTCGCTGGAACTCTGTAGGAGTTCTATTGATTGACAAGGGGAACTTGTCTTTCTGATCGTGGGCAAGGGGATCTTGTTATTCACGGATTTCGGGAGGAGTCATTATCGAAAAGGGGAGCTTGTCGTATTTAGATCTCGGGAGGGATCGTCTCAAAGTCGAGAGGAGCTCGCAAAAACAATTTCCTTCGAGGAAGTTAGTGAGAGACGGCGACAAAGATAAGAGGGAGTCTTTATTTGTATAAGTCTGGTTGTCTTGTAACTTTGATAACTCTCTGAAATGTTTTTATATCTGAGCGTGGCCCCGCAGACGTAGGCAATTTGCCGAACTGCGTTACCAATCTTGTGTCTCCTACTTTACGTATTTCTTTATTGTTTATTATTGCCGTTTACGATTGGTGTCACAAGCAGTGTTACGACACCACATACCTAATCACGATTTCAATTGGTATCAGAGCAGGACGCTTTTGTTTCTTAAGCGGGATCCACAGGATTTGATCGTGTTTTATTCTGTGCAATGGACTCTATGAAAGAAGGAGGGTCAACAATGCGTACACCACTATTGGACGGAGGCAACTATGCTTATTGAAAGGCCAGAATGAGGGCTTTTATTAAAACTATTGATGAGAAAGCTTGGAAATCTATTTTGATAGGATGGGATCCTCCAACTATTACTGACAAAGAAGGTGTTACAACTCTCAAGAATGAAGAAAATTGGTCTATTTCTGAAGATGCCATGGCCAACAGTAATTCAAAGGCTCTAAATGCTATTTTCAACGGTGTTGATCCTACTCAGTTCAGACTTATTTCCACTTGTGAGTCTGCTAAAAGAGCATGGGAAATTCTTCAGATAACATATGAAGGGACGTCGGCTGTGAAATTATCCAAAATGCAGATGATTACTACAAGGTTCGAGAATCTAAAGATGCATGAAGACGAAAATATTGGAGAATTCAATGCTAAACTTTGTGACATAGCCAATGAGGCGTTTGCTCTTGGTGAGACATTTTCTGAAGAAAGACTAGTAAGGAAGACTCTACGATCTCTACCTCAACGGTTTGCATATAAAGTCACAGCTATTGAAGAAGCCAACGATGTCTCAAAAATGAAACTAGAAGAATTAATGGGATCTCTTAGAACTTTCGAAATTAATCTCGGTGTTGACACCAAAACAAAAAGGATAAAAGGAGTCGCTTTAAAGGCAGATACTCAGATTGTGAGTGATAATAGTGAAAATGACCTTGAGGAATCTTTAGCTCTGTTATCGAAAAATTTTAGCAGGGTTATGAAGCGATTTGGAAGAAATAATAGAGGTGTCAAGTCCGGTGTCACGAACAACAGGAATGGTTCTTCGAGCAATACAAAATACAGAGATGAAAAACATATTTCTGATCAACCTATTAAGAGCAGAGGAATTCAATGTAGAGAATGTGATGGCTTTGGGCATATTCAGGCAGAATGTGCTAATACTCTGAAGAAAAAGAAAAATTCACTCAACACAATGTGGAGTGAGGATGAGTCCGAAAAAGAAGATGAATTCTAGAACAATCATGTGGCTTTGGTTGCTAAACACACAGATGATGATAGTGTCTTACAAGATGTTCCAGAGGATATATCAAATTATGGTGATGAAGATACGAAAGAAGATCTCATTATGGAGTACAAATTTCTTCATGAAAAATGGTCCGACCTTGCTAGAATCAACCAGTGCCTTCGCATTCAGAATAAAGACTTGAAAGCTGAGAAGATAAATCTGAAAAATTTTGTTGCTGACTTGGAAGCCAAATTGAAAATAAGTCGGGATGAAGCAATGAATCTACATAATGAGCTGAATCACATGAAGAAAAATGTCAAGATGCTAAATACAGGTTCCTCTAAGCTGGATGATATTCTAAAAATCAGTAAATTAAGTGGTGATCGCTCTGGACTCGGCTTCAAAGGAGAAAGCTCAATCTCACAGCCAGTGTCGCGTGGAGTGTCGTCATCAGTATCAAATTTTATATCACCAAAATTGTCAGAAAATATTTTTGAATACAGAGGGAAGCAAGTCGTAATTAGCACTACTGGAACTGAGCAGAAAGAAAACTTTCATCATGTTCCCATGAATAAAGGTAACAGATTTACTACTATTTGTCATTATTGCAACCGACGCGGTCATATTCGTCCTAGATGTTTTATATATCTTGCTGATTTAAGACAAGGTACTGCTAGAAATCTCTCTTCTCGTAGATTTCCTCAACAAAGATGGATGATTAAATCAAATTTGACATGTAATGCTACACAAATCTCTCTAAAGGCCATTACAACCAATGCTTGGTACTTTGATAGTGGATGTTCTCGACACATGACTGGTGAAAAGAAGTTCTTGAAGGACATCGTATCTGAAAATGTTGGAAAAATGACTTTTGGCAATGGTGTCAGGTCCAGTGTCATGGGCAAAGGTACACTAAATGTTCCAGGACTACCAAAATTAGAAAATGTTCTTCTGGTTGATGGTTTAAAAGCTAATTTAATTAGTATTAGTCAACTATGTGATCAAGATCTAAAAGTTCAATTCACTAGTGGAAAGTGTGTGGTATCCGATCATGACCGAAATTGCATCATGGAGGGATTACGATCTTCTGACAACTGTTATCTTATCTACTCATCTTCAACTTGTTTACGTTCAAGCATGGAAGATCCTATTTTATGGCATAGAAAGTTGGGACATGTCAATGATCGCATGTTAAAGATGATTATATCAAAGGGAGTTGTCCGTGGTGTTCCAAAATTAAATTTTGATGAAGGAAGAATTTGTGGACCATGTCAGATTCGGAAGCAAACTAAGGTGTCACATCCAGTGTCGTCAACACCAGCAACAACTCGTGTACTTGAGCTGCTTCACATGGATCTAATGGGTCCAATGGCTGTGGAAAGTATTGGAGGAAAACGATATGCTTATGTTACTGTGGATGATTTCTATTGGTACACATGGGTGGAATTTCTTAGAGAAAAATCCGACACTTTTAAATCTTTCAAATCGTTGTGTATCCGTCTCCAACGTGAAAAAGATAGTATCATTATGAAGATTATTTGCATCCGCAGTGATCATGGAAGGGAATTTGAAAATTCCGCATTCTCAAATTACTGTAATCAGCTTGGAATATTTCATGAGTTCTCAAAGCCTAAAACTCCTCAACAAAATGGGGTCGTCGAAAGAAAAAATCGCACTATTGCTGAGATGTCACGAGTAATGTTACATGAGAAGAATATTCCACAAAAATTATGGGCTGAATCTATGAACACTGCATGCTATACTATCAATAGAGTATATCTTCGTGGAGGCACTTCTATGACACCCTACGAAATATGGAAAGGTAAAATTCCAAGTCTTCATTACTTTTATCCTTTTGGTAGTACTTGTTATGTATTGAATGACAGGGAACATATGGGGAAACTAGATCCCAAGAGTGATGAAGCTATTTTCTTGGGTTATGCCATAAATAGTCGTGCTTATCGCGTATACAATAAAAGGACGCGAAATGTCTTGGAATCTGTAAATGTTCAAGTGGTTGATTCTCTCGAAACCACTGATACTCTCATAGAAGACGTAACTACTATCTTGAACGACGACCAACTCGGTGTTTCAACTAGTATTACAGGCAATGTTACGAGTAGTGTCACAGACCAGGATGACAAAATTGATGAAGTCACTATCTCAGATCAACGTCAACCATCCACACGTGTCCAGAAAAATCATTCTGCAGATGAAATTATTGGAGGTCTAAATGATGGTGTTCAAACCAGGGACAAACCGAAAGTCAATTATCGTGAAATGATTCAATCTGTTTGCTTTACATCATCAATTGAGCCCAAAAATGTGAAAGAGGCCTTGTTGGATGAATATTGGATTGGTGCTATTCAAGAGGAACTTGCTCAATTCAAACGAAATCAAGTTTGGGACTTGGTATTATGCCCCCACGATATGAATGTCATTGGTACCAAGTGGATATATAAGAATAAAAGTGATGAGGATGGTAATATTACCCAGAACAAGGCTCGATTAGTTGCTCAAGGATATGCTCAGATTGAAGGTGTGGATTTTGATGAAATTTTGCTCCGGTTGCTCGCCTTGAGTCTATTAGTCTACTATTAGCCACGGCATGTGTTATGAGATTCAAATTATATCAAATTGACGTAAAAAGTGCCTTCCTAAATGGTATTCTTAATGAAGTAGTGTATGTTGCTCAACCAAAGGGTTTTAAAGATCCTCATCATCCCGAGTATATCTACAAATTGAAAAAGGCGTTATACGGGCTCAAACAAGCTCCTCGGGCATGGTATGAAAGACTCACCGTGTATCTATTGTCACAGGGATATGAGCGAGGGGGAGTAGATAAAACCCTTTTCATTCGTCGTGAAAAAGGTCAATTTTTACTTGCCCAAATCTATGTTGATGATATAGTGTCACGACCCTAATACTGTACCCAATTTCCGCATTATTGTTTTTTTTATACTTATGACTTTAAATGACTCTAAGCGGAACCTAAACCGAAATCGAAACAAGAATCAAAATCGGAATAAGAATCTATGTTTTAAAACATTTAAAACAACTTAAAACAAATTAAATAAATTAATTAAAACTATAAAAACAATTAAAGAAAACAAATAATTAAAGGGAGGGCAAAACTGTCCAGCTGCTACAGGGGAGAGGGGCGCCCGATCGCTGCACATTGCAGCGATCGAGCACTGCATATGTGCAGCACTGCAGCGATCGATCGCTGCATTGCTGCAGCGAACGGTCGCTGCATTGCTGCAGCGACCAATCGCTGCACACTCTGAATTTCAGAGTGCAGCGATCCGTCAGTTTGCTCTCCGAAATCCAATTTCCAGAGAGCAAAACTTAGCCCAATAACGTGCATTTTTCCATCCTTTTACGCCATAAAACTTTGAACAATTTAACATAACTTAACTCTCATCCCAATTTATCAAATTCCGACCTAACGAACTAAACGCACAATAAAGCGTGTTTAAAACATAACGAACTTTCTTGAAAACAAACTTCATGGATATATTTAAAACTATACTTTTCCTCCTGATTTAAAACGTCCAAGCAGTTTATAAAAACAGGTTTTCAAAATGTTTAAAACCTCAAACGTAAACCTATCAACTACCAGAACCAAGCATCCTAAAATGTTCTATACAATTCATCAGCCCAAAACATCCAAATAACCCCAAAATCTATACATACTTCCCCACGGGTCGGTTAAGCATCGACTGCGTCAGCACACCACCGCAGCCATCCTCCGTCAACTGGACTCAAGCCTCAAGAGTAGGGATCTCATCCTCACCTGTATCCTCGTAATCACCTACACCATACAATACACTATGAGATAAAAATCTCAGTAAGACTCGTAAATGCAAATGCTATGCTATGTTATGCCATGCTATGCTATGCATTGTAGGTGTCACCGAGATCCTATCCCTCTAACCGGAGAGAGCTCATCCAGCGGGCGGACTACTCTTTCCAGCTAGAGGCGGGGGGTACACGCTTACAACACGTACAGCCGTGCCTGAGCCCCACCTCGCGTGACCTATAAACTGTATGTCTTTCGGTCTGTATGTCTTTCGGCCCATTTTAACTATATGCCTTACGGCCCATTTTAACTATATGCCTTACGGCCCATTTTATTCTTTGCATTATCTTTAAAACATTGTGCGGAAGTTCATTTTCATGCTTTTCTTTAAAACACGTGATGCATGAACAGTTCTATATCATAAAGTAAACAAGCAATAATGTATACCATCAAGACTGTAAAACATAACCTATAATCTATAAAACAACTAAACCTGTCTACCCAACCAAATTAAATAAACATATGCTTCACCAAAATCCTCGAGACGACATTCGACATACGGTGTAGGCCAATCGGCCAGAGAAGAATCACGAGAACTTACCTCGTGTCCAAAGCAGCTCAAGCTTCGTCCACGAGCGCTGTTCACCTAAGCAATTTACAAGGATTGACGTTAAAACGAGTTTAAGTTAATAAACGTCCAATTGTCAAAACCTTAACTAAAGGAATTTCCTAACATTCCAACTTAACTTATCGAGGTATTTAATCCATTAATCTACGCTCGATACCCCGAAATCCAATTTACGAGTTTTCCGAAAACCCGAAATTTACAAATTTAACATTTCTCCTAAATCAATTAGATTTCGTCCGAAAACATTCAATACGTCCATTATACCCCTTATTATGGCAAACTTATTAATTACGAACCATAAATCTCGTTTTTTACTCAAAACCCTAACGAACCCTAATTGGTTAAAACTCCATAAACATCGAAATAAAAGCTCTAAGATTGTAGGTTCATACCTAGAATGTCGATTGGAGGAGGAAACGTGAAGAAAACAGAACGAACGGAGGTCGGATTGGAGGAAAAACGTCGACGGCAGAGGGAGAAGTCGCGAGGGAGGAGGGTTCTGTTTTTCTCGCGGCCAGAGAAGAAAATGAGGAGAAAGAAGATTTAGGTTATTTTTATAATTTGATTTGGCAAATTACTAAAATGCCCTTCCATAGTTTTTATATATGTTTCGTCCTTTGTTTCGTTAATCGACAAAGGATTTGGATTCTCGAAATTTCCTTATTTCACCAATAGGTTCAACTTATTATTTGGGATTTACTAAAACTGTCTGTTTGCAATTTGGACCTCGTTTACTATTTTAACTAAAACGTCATTCATATTACGAGAAACCTAATTACTCGGAATATAGCGTCAAAACTCCTAAAATTCCCCAAAATTCCTTAAAATTCCTATTAATCGTTAGGATTGTAATGACGCTTTCTTTTAACAAAACAGACTTGATTTGACATATTTACAAAAATACCACTTTATATTAAAATAATAATATCCCTTAAAGCGGGGTATTACATATAGTGTTTGGTTCGGTGTCACAAGCCATGGTGAATACATTTATAGCTCAAATGACCGGTGAATTTGAAATGAGCATGGTTGGAGAACTCAGTTACTTTCTTGGTCTTCAAATTCAGCAAGGTACTAATGGTATCTTTATTTCTCAAAGTAAGTATGCTAAACAATTATTGAAACGATTCAAGTTGGAAAATGCTCGTCCGAAGAGAACACCGCTTGGGACACATGAGAAAATTTCCAAAGATGAGAAAGGAATCGCTGTGGATACTAGCTTATATAGAAGCATGATTGGAAGTCTCTTGTATTTAACTGCTAGACAGCCGAATATTTGCTATAATGTTGGAGTATGTGCTCGTTTTCAAGCAAATCCCCAAGAATCACATTTAATATCGGTCAAGCGGATACTTAAATATATTAGCGGGACGGCTGACTATGGGATTTGGTATTCATTTGATACTAATGCAAATCTTGTTGGTTATTGTGATGCTGACTGGGCTAGGAGTTCAGATGATCGAAAAAGTACCTCCGGTGGATTTTTTATTCGGGACATAACTTGGTGTCTTGGTTCAGCAAGAAGCAAAACTCAATCTCTCTGTCCACTGCCGAGGCAGAATATATTGCAGCTGGTAGTAGTTGCACACAGCTTCTCTGGATGAAACAAATGTTGAAAGATTATGGTGTCACGCATGATGTCATGACACTCTATTGTGACAATATGAGCGCCATCAATATTTCAAAGAATCCGGTTCAGCATTCTCGGACCAAGCATATAGATATTCGACATCATTTTATTAGATCTCTTGTGGAAGAAAAGATTATCACTTTGGAGCATATGGTAACCGAAAAATAAATTGCGGATATCTTCACCAAAACTTTGGATGGTGTAAGATTTGAAGAATTAAGGTCTGCTCTAGGCCTCTGTGTTATGTGAAGAAATATTGTGGTTGTAAGTTTTTATTTTCTTTCATAAAAAAAAAAAAAAAAAAGTGTGTTAGCATTTTCGCCACTTGTTTTTTAGGCGACGTTTTTATTAGCTAATATTTTTTGATTATAGTCAACAATCTCTTACATGACACATTATCTATTATGGAAATTTCGGCTGATTCCTTGAAAATTGGGAGTATTTTCAAATTTGAAGAGATATTGGTTGATTACTGGAATTATTAAATATGGTTTATTTCCATATTCCCTACACACGGAATTCTCTCTCCTTCTCCCGATCACTGCCTCAGTTTCTCTCTCAAAAAAGGTTAGGGATTTCAGAACTTCTCTGCCAATTTCTCAACAATGTCACAAGGAAAGTCTTCAACGCCTACTCCCTTAATGGAGTCTCCTATTTATGATGCTGATCTTTCTAAAGTTGTGGTAGATGTAGTTCCGATTCAACAGGTTGATCCCTTCGGAGTTAGAACTCGATTCAATCTTCTAACTGGACCTCCATCAAATATCAGTGTTGGTCCTCCAAAAGCTCCAGACTATTCGAGAGTTTCTCAAGTGTTGAAGAAGAAAAAGGTTCACATAAAAAGGAACGATGAATCTTCTGATGAGGATTGGATGGAAGAAAAGGCAGAAGCTGTTCCGTCTGTGGATGTCGATATTGTAGAAATTTCTGACCCCGAATCTACTGATGAAATAATTTCCAAATCTGAGAAAGAAAAGTCGGCTCCTGTATCTTGAAAATTGACTCGCTCACGAACCAAATCTCCAGAAAAGCCGAGACCTTCAACAACAAAATCTTCAGTAAACTCTCAGAAAAGGTCCAAAAGAAAAAAGGTTATTGTTCCCTCACAAACCAAATCTCCAGTAAAGCCGAGACCTTCAACATCAAAATCTTCAGTTCACTCTCAAAAAAGGTCCGAAAGAAAAAAGGTTACTGCTCCCTCTCGCACAAGTCCAAGAAAAAGTAAGTCACCTGAGCCTTCTTCTGCATATGATGATTTTAAGTCTGAATATTGTGCTGGACTATGGTCTTAGGTCTCCAAAAGAACTATGTGGTCTGAAAGGAACATCCATGAAGGTGATTTTAAAAACTGTCAGGGGATTATTGATTTGCTCACAAGTCAAGGTTTGGGCAAAACGATTAGAGGATTAAAACCTTTTCTTTTAAAGGTTGTGCAAGAATTTTATTGCAACCTAGATTCCCAAGTGGGAGATCTTGATCATCAAAATTATGGTCATGTATATGTTCGAGGACACCTGTTTGAGTTCTCTCCCACGGCCATTAACACTTATTTATGCAGTTATGGCGATGATTCGGTGGAATTTTCTCCTGATTTTGACAAGATAATAACTGATGTCACGGGCGGTGTTAGGTGTGTTTGGCCTCATGGCAAGGACTTTCCTACTTCTCAACTCACTGTGAAGTATGCCATTTTACACAAGATCACCATGAGGAATTGGCTTCCTACCTCTCACGGAACAGGGGTAAACAAATCTATGGCATCTTTGTTATTTAAAATAGGGAACTACATTACTTTTGATGTTGGTCTATTTATGTTTGAGCAAATAGTTAAACATGCTGACTGTAAGAATGAAAGGACTGCCCTTCCATTCCCAAGATTAATCTATGGGTTGATATCATCTCAAAAATCAGTCATCCGGAGCAAAGAAGTTCTTGATTTAGAAAAGGAGGAAATCAGAATTCGTCCTAATCTGTTTGAAGGTGACCACATAAAACTGCTGCTACCCAAATTTCAACTCCTGTTCATGCTGCTCTATTTTCTCGCAACCTGAAAGTGATGAAAGATGAGTTACATTTTTTAAATGATCAGCAAGTATTGATTGAGAAGAGAAGGAAAGAAATTATTGGTCTGATTGACGACCTTGAAGGAAAAATTTCTACAGATGCTTCTGTTTGTGATATTTTTGAACAACAAAGATACTGCTGAATCTACTGAAGAAATTGATGAGACAATTGACGAATTTGCTGATGCAGAAACCCAGGTTCCTTCTACAACTTCTAATCATGATCTACCTGGTGTTCCCTCTGATGTCATGACACCTGCAACAGAAACTCATGATACTCACAAATGAGCATCTATCAGTATCCGGGTTTGTCATTATGTTGTGTTTAAACAATTATCATTTGCTGTTGACTTTTCTGTCTTACTGCTGGATATTTCCATTCGATACTGAATATTTTTCTTTTGATGCTGGATATCTTCTTTTGATTATGGATTTTTTTTCTGATGCTCTGGATATATGGTTTTCTGTTATCTTTTTGTCCTTTTATGGCAAAAAGAGGGAGTAATTTCTGTTATGCTTACACTGATTGCTGGGATATGATGTGCATGTCATGTATAGTGTTTTGAGCGTTTTCTACTATTACAAGTATTAAGGGGGAGCTTTTATGTTCCTACATCCAGCATTCAGGAGGAATTCTTGATTATGCCAAAAAATGACAAAGGGGGAGATTGTTAATGTATATTTATGTTGGCATATATTTGTTTGGCAAAATTTATCTTGGAAGTTAAATATAGATGGCAATATTATTCAGTTGCAAGGCTGGCAGATTTTGTGGAAATTTATCTATCAAATATTTACTTTTGGAAAACTTGAAAAATAAGGAAAATATCAAGATTCGTCATCCAACTATTCAGGGATTCAAATATATTATATTTTGTTGCAGATTTATTTAAGCAACTTCCCTTCACAGAAGATGGCGCGGTTTATCGATTAATTCTTCCCAAGTTCTTGTGCCGCAAGCCGCAATTATTTACCTCCCTAACGTTTCTGCGTTCTGGGTTGTTATTGATTATTTCAGTCCCTCTTGACTGTTTTCTACACTCTATCTCTGTTGCTGTTGGATTTCATTATTATTCGAGTGTGGTGGTTGGTTGCTTCCTAAGACAACGGTTGGTGTCACAAGCAGTGTCATAGGAGCAATCTTTTTATTCTTCATTAAAGATCAGTCTCGGGAGGAGACTTCGCTGGAACTCTGTAGGAGTTCTATTGATTGACAAGCGGAACTTGTCTTCTGATCGTGGGCAAGGGGATCTTGCCATTCACGGATTCCGGGAGGAGTCATTATCGACAAGGGGAGCTTGTCGTATTTAGATCTCGGGAGGGATCGTCTCAAAGTCTAGGGGAGCTTGCAAAAACAGTTTCCTTGAGGAAGTTAGTGAGAGACGGCGACAAAGATAAGAGGGAGTCTTTATTTGTATAAGTCCGGTTGTCTTGTAACTTTGATAACTCTCTGAAATGTTTTTATATCTGGGCGTGGCCCCGCAGACGTAGGCAATTTGCAAAACTGCGTTACCAATCTTGTGTCTCCTACTTTACGCATTTCTTTATTGTTTATTATTGTCGTTTACTGTTGGTGTCACAAGCAGCGTTACGAGACCACATACCTAATCACGATTTCAGGGTTGATAAAAAGAAGTAGATGGTGGCCAGGCCTGGACTTTAATCTGTTTTCTTATAAGAGTGTTCATAATCTGGGATGGGTCACATGTAAATGGGCACATGCAAGTCCAATACTGATGTCGCCAAATCTAAGCTCTAGTTGGGCTCTTCCTGAGCAGCAAGTCAGTCACTGAATCACCACTACAAGTACGGACGGCTTCATTATCGTTGAGAAAGTTTATCTGTATATTTGTCTTCCCCAATATTTCACCTTACATATACATGAATCAAGAGAAATTAAACGTTGTAATCTAACTAGACTAAATAAAAGAAGTGGAAAATATAAAGAAAGGTGATTGGCATCATGTGCGGAAAAGAAGGACCGCCGAGTTTGAAATTTTGGGTCTTTTTGTTTCGGAGCAGCCCCAGAAGTTTCGTGGTTAAAACACAAGAGGTAACAAGTTTGGTGGTCCCAATAACAAAAAAGCCGACGACCTTTGGAGCCCCAGGCCAAAAGTTTCGTGGTTGGATTCATTGTACGGCCTGCCTCCAGGGGCTCCAAGTGGTCGTCGGCTTTTTGTTATTTGGACTACCAAACTTGTTCCCTCTTGTGTTTTTACGTTTACCGCTCACACACGCAACACATTGACTACTTCCAAGTCTCCTCCCAACCCATGATTTAGCATACTATTTTTTAATCTTAAGCGCTCGCCTTTTTCAACTTTCAGTATTTATCACCTTTCAAAGTCTTCTTCTACTTGGGTTGTATCAACCCAGGAGGAGACCTAACAGAAATATCAAGTTAAACGATTAACTTCAAAGAGATCCACCGTCTAAACTCAGGCTCTGTGTGGAAGTTTTATGATTGATCTATAACCTCTGAGTAAACCAAATGTAATAATACAATTAGTAATAGAAATACAAGATAAATGAATGTAGTTACGTGCCAAAGTACAGTACAATCTCGAATATGTTCTTATTCATTAAAAATTAGGAATGAAAAAGACAAGAAATATAATGTCTCCGGTGCTGATCCCAAACAATTTTTCTTTCTCTTTACTTTACCTGAAGAGGGAAAAGTCGATGGGGTGAGTGACAAACTTAGTATAGGATGCTATACCTACCACTATCATACATAGTCAGTTATAAAATCAGTGAATGAATAGAAAATCTCAAAATCAGTTCCATATTATTAAATCTCTTCTCATTTTTAGATAGATCGATCGTACTAACTTTTAAAATAATGTAAATGTAATAAACTATGCCTTCATCATCCATACCATACTACATAGTCAACCACCAGGGGGATCACGGTCGGCATACCCTGAGCCTCGTCGATCACACGATAGCTCATAGGAGGGAATCAACGATCACTTTGCCCTGGGCCCTCAACAACACCGCACAAGGGTCTTAGTCAACCACCAGGGGGATCAAGGTCGGCATACCCTGGGCCTCGTGGATCACACAGTAGCTCACAGGAGGGAATCAACAATCACTCTACCCTGGGCCCTCGGAAACACCGCACAAGGGTCTAAGTCATCCATGAACGGGATCACGGTCGGCATACCCTGGGCCTCGTGGATCACACGGCAGCTCACAGGAGGGAATCAACGATCACTCTGCCCTGGGCCCTCGGGAACACCGCACAAGGGTCTTAGCCAACCACCAGGGGGATTACGGTCGGCTTACTTTGGGCCTCGTGGATCACACGGTAGCTCACATGAGGTAATCAACGATCACTCTACCATGAGCTCAAGGGAGACCATGCAATGGACTTATCAACTAGGAGGGACTCAACAACCACTCAACTCTGGATCACCGGGACACACGCGCTAGAGCACACCAGTAGGGACTCAACAACCACTCAACCCTGGACTTTAGGAGACCACGCAGTTGACTTATCATATCGGGGGTATTAACGAACAGACACTAGCCAGGTCGGGTAACAGGACTAACATGGCTCAGAGTCCATTCCACCATTCGCAGGGCGTACTGCACATTCCTCTATAAGCGGGGAGTACCGCAGCTCCATAAGAGGGGAGTACCTCAACTCCATACGCGGGGAGTACCGCATTCCTCCATAAGCGGGGAATACCGCAGCTCCATACGCGGGGAGTACCACATTCCTTCATAAGCGGGGAGTACCATATTCCTTCATAAGCGGGGAGTACCACAGCTCCATACGCGGGGCGTACCGCAGCAACCCTCAAATACGGGTGCATTTAGGACAAACCCCTTGATACTCTCAGCGTATGGGCCCAAATGAAAGTGTTAGACAGTTTTCCCCAATATCAACTCCACTTACACTACAGAAAAACCGATACATGAATAAAACTCATCTGCATTCCAATCTAGTAAATCTCAAATCGAGCCCGTTAGCTAAGGCGAGTAAAACATAGCATTTAAACTCTACGAGGCAGTATATATGAAGTAAAACGTATACATGCCTAAATGATGTAGAATGCACCTGCTAGTAAAACAGCCGGTGTGAATACTAGTGATATCCCACCAAAATGATATAAGTGCATGCTATGTTAGGTACAACACAATAAATATAATAACACATACCTCTAAGGCGAGTCCTCCTAAACTCGGCAGCCGATGGCTCCTCAGGAATTGCTTCGAATTCAGCGAAATCCTCTGAATCTGTTTTTCTCCTAAACATGTTTCCAACACGTTTCTTATCTCCTTTCCGGTCAAATCCTTCAAAAACTCTCTTCGCCAACGATCTACTCTTCGAGACGAAGAGTTTGACACCAAGCTCAGGCCGATCGGTTGTCGTTCTGGTGTTGGCGATTCTCCCTCGTGGTCGGCTTCTCCCCCTCTCCTTTCTGGGTTCTGCCGACGGAATGAAAAGAAAAGATAAAGTTTTCTTCTAAAAACCTTATCGTTTAATATTTTTACTTATTTTATTTTATTTGTTTTATTTTATTTTATTATTTTATTTTTAATTTAAATTAAAATCGTTTAATTATTTTTTATTATTCGATTTAAATCCTTTTAATTAATTTCTTTAAATTTTATGTATGGTTCATAAGTGACTAAAAATTCGTACGTTATAACTTGATGAAAATTAGCAAATCGGGCTCAAATTTACACTGAAAATTCACGAAAAATTTATATGTAAATTTATCTTTATTAAATTTTGACGAATTTTACATCTTCTCCTCATTTTTATGAATTTCGTCTCCGAAATTCGCTTTAACTACACATTATAAGGTTCCCTCTTGTGTTTTTACGTTTACCGCTCAAACACGCAACACATTGACTACTTCTAAGTCTCCTCCCAACCCATGATTTAGCATACTATTTTTTAATCTGAAGCGCTCGCATTTTTCAACATTCAGTATCTATCACCTCTCAAAGTCTTCGTCTACTTGGGTTGTCCTCTACTTTATATTTTTAAGGGAAATAATCATGCCTTGACTTGGTATCAAATGAACAATACGCGTTGCATCATCTTTTCACATGCATACCAAATTATTATAGGGTAAATTCCAAAACATCTTCTGAACTATGAGTATTTATCGAAAAACTTCCCAAATTAAAAGTCTTTGTAGTCAAAACCTCAAACTATTGAAAAATTGTCAAATTAAACACCGGCGGGGGGCCGCATGCCCAATTACAAAGGAATTCGGGGGGGCGCTTTAAAATCGCGGCCTCCCGAATCTAAAATACACTGGATTCGGGGGGCCACATACAAAATTCGGGGAGCCACATGCTAAATTAGGCCCCCCGCACGCTCAAATTATTCTTTGGTATTTTTTAAAATAATTTTAAAAAATACCAAATCATATTCAATTCACTTAAAATTTTTACCACATATTCATCACTTCATGGGAAGATAATGTAAAAAGTTTCCTGATTTTTTTAAAATTGTTATGATTTAATATAATTTTTTTATAAAATAATGTCATTAAAATTACAATATATCGCACAAGTGTTATAAAATCACGAAACTTTTTACATTATCTTCCCATGATGTGATGAACATGTAGTAAAATTTTAAGTGAATTGAATATGATTTGATATTTTTAAAAAAATTAAATCCTCATTTCTTCTTTAGACGTCAATTTGAGGCATTAAACGATAGATTTTGGACCCAAAAAAAGCTGTCATGGGGTTGATGCAGTGTGTAGATCTCTGCGCGAGATTAAATTGATTAATACAACCCCATGACAGCCTTTTTCGGGCCCAAAATCTATATTTTAAGACCTCAAATTGACGTCTGAAAAAGAAATGAGGATTTAATTTTTTAAAAAATATCAAATCATATTCGATTCACTTAAAATTTTTACCACATATTTATTCAATTCACTTAAAAATTTTACCACATGTTCATCACATCATGGAAAGATAATGTAAAAAGTTTCGTGGTTTTATAACACTTGTGCGATATATTGTAATTTTAATGACATTATTTTATAAAAAAAATTATATTAAATCATAACAATTTTAAAAAAATCACGAAACTTTTTACATTATCTTCCCATGATGTGATGAATATGTGGTAAAAAATTTAAGTGAATTGAATATGATTTGGTATTTTTTAAAATTATTTCAAAAATTACCAAAAAATAATTTGAGCGTGTAGGGGGCCGAATTCAGCATGCGGCCCCCCGAATTTGTGCGGCCCCCCAAATTACAATTCGGGGGACATGCGACCCCCGGTTGGAATTTATTTTGACAATTTTTTAATAGTTTGAGGCCCCCTGTTGGAATTTATTTTGACAATTTTTTAATAGTTTGAGGTTTTGAGTGTAAAGATTTTTAGTTTGGGATTTTTTTTGATAAATACGGGGTTTTTTGGAATTTTTCCATTATTATAAACTGATAGCGATCGAGTTGCCTCCATAAAAACAATTATTTGCGGTTCAACCCGAGGCCAAGTTGACCACAACTATCTTATTCATCGTTAGAAACGAAAAATTAAGTATTCCTCCTCCGCATCAACTCAGGAGTAGGAGATCAGATGGAGTTGCAGCGATTTCTAATCCTTTCCTTCCTTGCTGCTTTTCCTCTCCTTGTTCTTGTCCATGGCCAGAGTCAGTCAGGTAGAAATGCATAAACCTATCACCCCGTCGATGCAATCTTCTTAACGCCTTCTTCTTTTTCATCTTTCTCAGGTTTCATCAGCATAGACTGCGGTCTTCCAGGCAACTCGAGCTACAAAGAACCCCTTACGGGCCTAACCTACGTCTCAGATTCAGCCTACATCGACACTGGAGAACCCAGAAATGTTTCTGATCCTTTCATGACACCCACTCTTGAACTACAGCTCGCCACTGTTAGAACTTTTCCTCAAGGAACCAGAAACTTCTATAGAATAAATGTGAAAGTAGGCACCCGGTATCTCGTCCGAGCTAGCTTTCTGTACGCCGATTTTGATGGAAAAAACACCACGCCTTCCTCATTTGATCTTCATTTGGGACCTAATTACTGGGCTACTGTGGCTTTACCAACAGTAGCTGCTATCCATCACGAGGAAATTATCCATATTTTCGCTTCAAGTTATGCACAAGTCTGTCTCATAAACACTGGATCTGGAACTCCATTTATATCATCTCTAGAGTTCAGACCTCTCCGGAACGACACCTATAGCAATCTCACTCTATCACTGCAACTATTCTTGCGACTTGACGTTGGATCCAACAGCCAGTTTTACAGGCGAGTCATTTTCCCGCAGTCTTTTGCCATTTTTTTACCCGAGTATGGATGCAGATAATGAATGATATGGAGTTTTTGGTTTAATTAAAAACATGTATAGGTACCCATCTGATGTTTATGTTCGAGTGTGGTCTCCACGGGCCTTACAGCCACAATTACCGGTCCCACAGTCAGTTTCATGGTCCTCAGAGCCACATCCACGTGCTCCACAGGCACCTCCAAAGGCCTCACAGCCACTGCCCAGCTCCTCGGCTCCCAGCTCGTCACAGCCAGCTACATCGACCTCACAATCGAAGGACTTTCGCAGTCAACTTTGTCGAGAGCAATATCAGCTGGATATAGTACACTGAAAGGTGTCGTTGACAAAGATGGTGGACTTTACAGGTTGAGCCAATTATTCTTACAAATTGTTTCTACAATATTTCGTTGAACTAGTCTTATTCATTTGTTATTAAAAATTTTCAGGATGGGAGTCCTTAGAGATAAAAGAAATGTTTGACAGAATCGGACTTCAAGGACTCTACACTATTCGGGGAGTCAGCTGTGAAAAAATGGTTCGCCTATTCTATGCGAACATGAGATTTTCTGCGAGGTCGGGAGTTATAAAGACCTACTTATTGGGTGAGGAGTATGAAGTGACGCCACAGGTTGTGAATGAGGTGCTTAGCTTTCACGCAGAAGGGGCAGAAAAGTACTACCATGCTCAGAAAAAATTGTCCATGCTCGCCACAGCGGAGGGAACAGCGTTCATTAGACAGATTCATCGGAACGCTGATATTGTGGATATCGTGAAGGCAGGAGCAAGAGATATGGATGTGAAAGCTCGCGTCATTCACAACCTTATAGCACACACCATTCTACCGCGCGTTGGACATAGAGATCATGTTAGCTACATATGTCTCTATGTCATGGAGAAATTGTATAGCGGTACCTTCTTCGACCCCGGCTATGTGATTCTGAATCACATTAGTGAAATCTCACGCACACGGACCAAGAACCTCGCGTACACTGTCTTGATTCAGAAGATTATTGAGCATTTTCAGATTCAGTTACCGCGAGGGGCACAGACTATACCACAGCGGCCCGCGGATGCATTCGGCAGCCTGCATTTGGTGAAGATGGGGCTGCATGAGGTCGACGGAAGGTGGATGGAGGGGAATGATGTTCGGCCCCCTCCTGTGCTCCAACGCCCTCGTCGAGGGCAACTCCCCCCTCAGATCGTGCCTCCCACGGATATGGCTTCCATTACGACGCTGATAGATACTGTTCGAGCGGAGGTGGTGGCTGTTCGAACAGAGGTGGTGTAACACCCGACATTCCGGCCAGGTGATTTTCTGACCATTTAATTGTCACCCTTTTATTTAACCTTTTTTATTTAAATTTAATGTTAAGACAAATTTATTACAAGTTGAGTAAAACTAGGTTGGGTGGCAGATTTGTAATTAAGATTTGATGGATTTAGTATAAATAGAAAATGGAAACCTTAAACCTCATTTAAAAACCACTATAGCCGACATTTCCTTCTCGGCGATTTCTTCTCCCCAAGCTCCTGCTCTCTGCTACCGGAATCTTCACTTGCCAACGGCTGGTTTCAGCTTGCTTTTCCTCTGCGAATCCATATTCGAGGTATACATTAGACAATGTGGCTATCTATTAGTTTGTTATCCTGTTCTCAGCTCGGCATTTGAGTTTTAGATTTTATCAATGGCTGAGTAATGTTAGAACATTGTGTAAACTGAGAGTGGTAATGTCATTCCGAACCGATTCTGATCATTTAAAGTAATCAACTCAGTTTCAATCGATGTTAGGACCTGCATGCCTAGTTTTGGATTTTCTGGCAACACAGTGTATCAAACAGAGTATTTAGGAATGACTTTAGCTATTAGATCCTATGATGGTTTGTGATTAGAACTATTAGGATTTTGTTTTAACTACTGTAATGTGAAATGTTTTAGGTGAAGAAGTTTAAAGAGAAAGAGATTCAAGTTGCTGAGGAATCCAGGTAAGTGAATGTATAGACTTCCAGCCCTTAAGGCCCTACATCTTGAGAATACTAGGATATGATGATTAAAGTGTTGTCTGCTCTATTGTGTTTTCTTAAGATGATGTTGCATCTGTTAGCGAAGTTAAGTGCATTCATGTCATGCATCACGATTTATCATTCAAGTAAATGTAAATGTTTTAAAGTATGTTTTCTCTCATGAACAAGTTATGAATATGAAACTTATGAAAACGGTTTAAGTGAGGGTTGGGGGTGGATTGACGCATGTCACTATCCGCAGTAGGATCATGATTACGCCCCGAAAGGGACTATGTACACTAACACCGTCGTCCCCCTTTACCGGCACAAATCCTCAATTAATCCATACGATGTAAACGATGATCCAGAATGTAAAGTAAATGATAACGATGATGGTCATGAATATGAAAAGAATATGATTGTGTTTTCTCAAATGTGCATCCCATTACATGTCAGTATTGCATTCCTTACTAAGCATTAGGCTTATAGTTTAAACCTCATGATGTAGGTGAAGAATTCTCAGGTGAGGATTCCAAGGTTGATGAGGATGTTTAAGCTTGGTTGCTGGAAGGTGTTCAGGGAGCAGTTCTGTGGCTGGATGGCAAATGAGAAACCCTGGTTAAAGCTCCTATGATTTTATTGATGGTCATGGATACTGAAGTCTAAGTATGGTAAGATTGTTTTTAACAATTGGAATTATTGAAGTTGTTTGTCTTAATTCTAGAGTCTGAAGATATCTTTAAGATTAATGAATGTTATATTTGGGTTTAAGCCTTCCGCTGTAAGAAATTTCTGTATAAGTCTCTGTTTTTCATGTTTACGAGTGACTTACTTTAAAAGAGTGATGAGTCAGTAAAGTTAGAGGTCTAAGTATGTTGCCATCGGCAGATGTAGTGTTAGTCTGTCGGAAGATGTAGTGTATTAAGTTACCGGAAGATGAAAATGTCATTTTTCCCTTACCGGAAGATGTAACGTATTTTGTCATCGGCAAATGTAGTGTTAGTCTGTCGGAAGATGTAGTGTATTAAGTTACCGGAAGATGAAAATGTCATTTTTGCCTTACCGGAAGATGTAACGTATTTGTCATCGGCAGATGTAGTGTTAGTCTGTCGGAAGATGTAGTGCATTTTCCATCGGAAGATGCAAGTGTTATTTTGTCGTTTTCTGACCGGCATATGTGGTGCATTTTCCATCGGAAGATGCAAGTGTTATTTTGTCGTTTTCTGACCGGCAGATGTAGTGCATTTACCGGAAGATGTAACGTATTTGTCATCGGCAGATGTAGTGTTAGTCTGTCGGAAGATGTAGTGTATTAAGTTACCGGAAGATGTAAATGTCATTTTTGCCTTACCGGAAGATGTAACGTATTTGTCATCGGCAGATGTAGTGTTAGTCTGTCGGAAGATGTAGTGCATTTTTCATCGGAAGATGCAAGTGTTATTTTGTCGTTTTCTGACCGGCATATGTGGTGCATTTTCCATCGGAAGATGCAAGTGTTATTTTGTCGTTTTCTGACCGGCAGATGTAGTGCATTTTTCATCGGAAGATGCAAGAGTTATTTTGTCGTTTTCTGACCGGCAGATGTAGTGTTAGTCTGTCGGAAGATGTAGTGTATTAAGTTACCGGAAGATGAAAATGTCATTTTTCCCTTACCGGAAGATGTAACTAGTTGTTTAGCGATCGGCAGGATCATTTATCGGCTGATGCATCTTGCACTGTTCGCCGGCAGTTGCATTATGTAACGTTTAGTAAATTGAATGAGATGTTTTAAGTTAAGTTAAGATAAGTTATACTCTAATTTATTTTATGTAAAAAAAAAGAGTGTACTACGATTACAAGGGTGTAAATGTATGGATGAGTCTAAAAGAAGTCATGTTACGTAACGATCCTTCCCGGGTCGTTACAGGTGGCGTCTGTTCGAACGGAGGTGCAGATTGTTCGATCAAACATTATGGAGTACCTCACAGAGACGATGGATTACCACAGAGAGACTAGACGGATCATCCAGGATTGGATAGAGCTCCATACCTTTGATCCCGACGATCTTGGGGGAGGTGATGCCGATGGTGACGATGATGAGGTACTCCTGCCCGGGGGTGGAGACGACGAGGGTGTGCTGTCGAGGGCTGGAGATGACGAGGGTGTGCTGTCGAGGGCTGGAGATGACGAGGGTGTGCTGTCGAGGGCTGGAGATGACGAGGGTGTGCTGTCGAGGGCTGGAGATGACGAGGGTGTGCTGTCGAGTTGGATATTCATTCATTTGATGTACATTAGTTATATTTATTTTTGTTGGATGCAATGATGTTGAGGCAAAATACTGGAACTGTTTGGATATTCAAATATGCAGGATGATACTAGCTGTGGGGGAGACTAAAAACAAAGGAAACTCTGCCCAAATTTCTAATTTTTTTCTCACTTTAATTATAAAATAGACATTATAAAATACAATTTGCTGTACAAACTATAAGATACATCAAATATGCTTAAAATAAAGATAATCTGCTCTCCACCATCTGTATGTCATCGTCTTCCATCATTATCTCTCATGGGTGTTTTCTTCAAAGGCTATGAGCCTTCAAAGAAGACCGGGATATGGTACCGTGGACAAAAGATAGTTGTCCAAGCGAATCATTTTCTCGTGAAGTTTCAGACAAAGATATCTCTCATTCTCTTCATGGCCGCTTTCCTCATTGCCTGTAGTAGATTCCTGCACGTATTGAGAGTTATATTATAACATAATAGCGATATTTTGTTTACGAGAATAATAGTAAAAATGTACCTGCGTCTAGCCAACATGTGCATGTTTCTTCAAAGGCTATGAGCCTTCAAAGAAGACCGGGATATGATACCGTGGCCAAAAGATAGTTGTCCGAGCGAATCATTTCTCGTGAAGTTTCAGACAAAGATATCCCTCATTCTCTCTCATGACGCTTCCATTGCTGTAGTAGATTCCTGCACGTATTGAGAGTGCTGTCGAGGGCTGGAGATGACGAGGGTGTGCTGTCGAGGGCTGGAGATGACGAGGGTGTGCTGTCGAGGGCTGGAGATGACGAGGGTGTGCTGTCGAGGGCTGGAGATGACGAGGGTGTGCTGTCGAGGGCTGGAGATGACGAGGGTGTGCTGTCGAGGGCTGGAGATGACGAGGGTGTGCTGTCGAGGGCTGGAGATGACGAGGGTGTGCTGTCGAGGGCTGGAGATGACGAGGGTGTGCTGTCGAGGGCTGGAGATGACGAGGGTGTGCTGTCGAGGGCTGGAGATGACGAGGGTGTGCTGTCGAGGGCTGGAGATGACGAGGGTGTGCTGTCGAGGGCTGGAGATGACGAGGGTGTGCTGTCGAGGGCTGGAGATGACGAGGGTGTGCTGTCGAGGGCTGGAGATGACGAGGGTGTGCTGTCGAGGGCTGGAGATGACGAGGGTGTGCTGTCGAGGGCTGGAGATGACGAGGGTGTGCTGTCGAGGGCTGGAGATGACGAGGGTGTGCTGTCGAGGGCTGGAGATGACGAGGGTGTGCTGTCGAGGGCTGGAGATGACGAGGGTGTGCTGTCGAGGGCTGGAGATGACGAGGGTGTGCTGTCGAGGGCTGGAGATGACGAGGGTGTGCTGTCGAGGGCTGGAGATGACGAGGGTGTGCTGTCGAGGGCTGGAGATGACGAGGGTGTGCTGTCGAGGGCTGGAGATGACGAGGGTGTGCTGTCGAGGGCTGGAGATGACGAGGGTGTGCTGTCGAGGGCTGGAGATGACGAGGGTGTGCTGTCGAGGGCTGGAGATGACGAGGGTGTGCTGTCGAGGGCTGGAGATGACGAGGGTGTGCTGTCGAGGGCTGGAGATGACGAGGGTGTGCTGTCGAGGGCTGGAGATGACGAGGGTGTGCTGTCGAGGGCTGGAGATGACGAGGGTGTGCTGTCGAGGGCTGGAGATGACGAGGGTGTGCTGTCGAGGGCTGGAGATGACGAGGGTGTGCTGTCGAATTCATCCACAGCATTCAACAATCCCTGCAATTTTAAAGCAAAACAGGCTCAGATTAAAACAATAACTTTTACCTATTCAAATAATAATAGTAATAACAATATATACCTTCTGTCGATCCGACACAAATGTCCATCCTCGGCCTTCATCAATCCCTAAGTCGTTTCGCAATATCTCCAAAAACCACTTCCACGATACATGGGATTCTGATTCCACGTTGGCAACAGCTATGGGATATATGCCATTGTTGCCATCAATACTCACGGCCGTGAGTAATTGGCCGGGGCAAGCTCCCTTCAGATGACATCCATCTAAACAAATAAGAGGTATGCCCATATCCAACAAACCTGCTTTGCAAGCAGCCATACACATGTACATTCTTTTAAACATTATCTTCTCATTTCTATCCTCAACGACCAGGTCACCATCTATTACCAATGTGCTACCTGGATTTGATCTTAATATTTCAGCTCCGTAAGAACGAAGTATCTTCAGTTGTTCTTCGTTCCTCCCAAAATTTGCTTCTTTTGCTTGGGTTCTTCCTCTTCTCGCAAGGCTTGGCTTAATGTTAACTTTGTGTTCCCGCCTCACTGTCTCGATAATATCATGAATTGGCCAGTCAGGTTGACTTTTGAACCTATCTGAATAAGCTGTTGCCAACCACTTTGCTGTAGCGTGCCGATTATCAAATACCCTTACGCAATTGTGATCATTACAATATGACTTTATTTGGAAGGTGGCCTCATTTTGCATGCCCGACGCATGCAGATGCCATTGACAATCTACTCCTTTACATTTTGCTGTCAATTTGTTCCTCCCACTTTTAACAATCTTGATATCATATCCTTTTTTCAAAGAATAGTCTCGTATTTCATTTCTAATAGTCTGCAAAAATGTATATTTCCTACTCAAAGCAAAATCACCAGAATCTGCAGCCCTTGTTTGTCTGCTTTGCACCTCGTCATCCTCAGAATTTAATGGTGTTCGTAGCTCATCGTCTAAGGTTTTTGAAATTGAACACACTTGTATTTCCCCATCACCCTCTAAGTGGTCAAATGCTTGCATATCACGGTACATGGGAACGTCCTCCTCCATAAACCAGTCTATGTTCGCAGTCTCATTTACATCATCCAATCTCTCAGCCATTTGCGACAATTATCTGTAAAAAAATCAAAATTTTATTCAAGTCAAACATATCCTATGAATTGAATACAAAATAGTTTTGACAATAATATAATTTCATATACACACAATAAATGAACAGAAAAATTGAAAAAGACAAAAAAAAAAACAAATTAATAATATTTGGTCTCGGCCGGACGGACGCATGTTTACGCGTCCGTCCGGGTATAATTAAATGAAGAGACCCGGACGGACGCCTTTTTACGAGTCCGTCCGGGCATTATTAAATGAAGAGACCCGGACGGACTCCTTTTTACGCGTCCGTCCGGGGTTTATTCAATGAAAGTCCCGGACGGACGCTATATTGGCCCATCCGTCCGAATGCCACATTTTTCCCCTTTTCGAATTAGGGCTCGGATTGTCAGGTTATTTAGCTTAAAACTTGAAGTAAATAAATCAGAATTGATCAAGAAATTACCACAGACGTTTTTTTGTCGTAAATCTACGAAAAATTTCAAATCTTCGAGTGAAAAGTCTAATTTCGTCGCCTTCTGTATCGATGTTTTTGTCTCCGGTGAAAAATCCAAATTACCCTTTTGCTGGTTTTCATAACGATGACCCGGACGGACGGAAAAAGATAGCGTCCGTCCGGGTAATTTTTAAGTTAACCCGGACGGACGGGGAATTAGAGCGTCCGAACGGCTAGGTGGCGGCTACGTGGCAGCTTACGATTGGTCGATACAGTGGGGACGGACGGACGTTTTAGCCGTCCGTCCGGGTGAGGGCCAAATTTGGTGTGGACGGACTCAATCCGAGTCCGTCCGTCCGGCGTGGTCATTTTTGGCAGGTTTTCAATAGGTGATGGTTTGAATTGTTAGAAAATTTAGTTTGTGGTTGAATTCGGAAAACGCACGTAGTTTGTGGTCATTTTTAGTAATTTCCCTTTAAATAAAGACAGCACAGTCGGAGTTGCTGCCGTAACGGAGATGGAGAGAGCTTTGGAAGCCTCTAGGATAATATATCGGCCTCTATAATCCACGTTACTTTATTCAAAGTCCAGCCCACGAAACTCTCTGATTTAGACAAACCTACGTGGTGGATGATATGAATCATAAAAGAGAGAATAAAAGGTGGCAGTAAATCATTTCATGGAGTAACGTCGTTATTCTTTTCTTGCTCTTCCACCTCTCCCTTATTCCCTTCACTTCACCTACATAAGCACGACATCAATGGCCGCTGTTCATCCTTTCCCTGCCTGAAAGTCATCTTCTTCGTTTCTCACCATAAAACATGCCCAGCTCCAACTTTTTACCAGTCCAAGTTAGCCCAGGAAGCCAACCCGTCAAACGCCACCGCAGTGCCAGGTACTTCGCCAGCCGAGTGAAGGAAAGCCTCACAACCCGTGTATCCAAAATTCTATGCTCCGTAGTGCTCTCTCTCCTACTCATTTTCGGCATCATCACGTTTATACTATGGCTCAGCCTACGCCCCCACCGTCCACGCTTCTACATTCATGAATTTTCGGTTCCTGGTTTGGGCCAGGAGTCCGGGTTCGAAAACGCCCTAATCTTCTTCAACGCCACGGCCCGAAACTCAAACCAAAATATCGGCGTTTTCTACGATTCAATGGAGGGAGCAGTTTATTACAAGGATCAGAAAATCGGGTCGACGCCACTGTTATCTGCTTTTTATCAGCCGCCGAAGACGACAAAGATAGTAGCGGCGGAGCTGAGTGGTGCCACTTTGACGGTGAACAGCCAACGTTGGACGGAGTTTCTGAATGACCGTGCGACCGGGACGGTGGTTTTCAGGCTAGAAATTACGTCGATCATCCGATTTAAGGTGTCTTCGTGGGACAGTAAGCACCATCGAATGCATGCAAACTGTGATGCTTTCGTTGGCCCGGATGGTTTGATCTTACCAACTGCTAAAGATAAGAGATGCCCCGTGTATTTCACGTAAAATGTAATTAGCAAAAACTTATCTTATTTTTCGAACAACGTAAACAAAAGGCACAAGTAACTTAGAAAAGGACTGATACATATCATTCATTTGAAATTATGCGTCATACATCTCTCACTTTGTGTGAATCTATATCTATCTATATATATGTATAATACTTGACCTCAACAAGTCAATTTGATTAGCCCGAGACAAGTGCCTTACGGAGAGAATTAATATTGGTCGTCCACTGCTGCTGTGACAAACATTATGAAGGAAATTTTGGGCTTCTCTACCGCTTTAATCTAATTAGATGATTGCAGCGGCCATCAAGGCAACTATGAAGCAGCATTTATAGTTCGTCGTGTGTTGTTTCTTCAGACAACTTGGGTGCTGGTTGGAAATCAAGAAGATACCTCATCGCCAACGATGCATGAAGTGCGGCACCGTAAGGAAGTACATCTTCGTTGATCTGAAAGTAGGGAGAGTGCACCGAGTCAAGTTGTCCTCGCGTCTTGTTCTGCATTCCGAGAAGGAAGAAGTATCCGGGAATCAACTCTTGGTAAAATGCAAAATCCTCAGACCCCATTAATGGTTGCATGTCATTGACTTTGTCCATTCCCAGCATATTGCCTGCAATGTTTTGAAAGTGGTCGTGCAAGCCTTTGTGGTTTACTGTGGGAGGGAAATAAGGTTTCTCACTTTCAAGGAAATCTACAGTCGCATTACACCTTTGAACTGCAGCTTGCCCGGTGATAACCTGTTTCAAATTACCAGTTACCAGCAATTAATTGTATTATTAGAACCAAAAACTTTAGATCCATCCTATGATACTCATAGTCTCGATGATATTCTTGCTACGATTATGCTTGCTAAGCTCCAACAAGAAGAACAAAAGTGGCCAGACATCAATTACTCAGATTTAATCAAACCCTTATACCTCCTCAATTCGGTGCCTAAGTTTCAGGAGGCTATTCTTTGAAAATGCTCGGAAAGTGCCGCCAATTGTAACAGAATCTGGAATAACGTTAAATGCGCCACCTCCTTGGAACTTGGCGACGGTAATGACCTATCATTTGTACATCATGATTAGCAGACTCAAGCATGTCTACAAACTAAAGCTAAAATATTTGCTTCAAACAATCTTTCAAATGGATAAATGAGAAAAGAACCAAAATTTGCAAGAAATTGGAAAAGGACTAATTGATACTAGAAGCAACAAATTGAGTATTTAGCGAGAAAAAAAAGACGAGGGGAAAGGAACGAAGAGTATACCTGTGAATCTAGAGGATCAGCTTCACGAGAAACAAGATGTTGTAAGCTAACAATTACATTAGAAGCTGCTAATATTGGGTCTATTGAGTGCTGAGGAATGGCTGCATGACCCCCTTTCCCCCTTATTATTGCTTCAAAGAAGCCACTTCCAGCTAATAAAGGACCTGGTCTTGAGGACACCTCCCCAACAGGCAAGTTATGAGCCACGTGCAACCCGAAAATTGCTTCAACTTTCTCCAGTTCTCCACCATCTACAACTCTCTTCGCCCCTCCACCTCCTTCCTCTGCCGGTTGGAAAACAAGGACTACAGTACCCTATTCATACATTAAGATAAACATAACACGTGCACAAGCAAAATTTGCATCTGCAAAACTTTTGTTAGGTGCTTATGTGAAATGAAGCAGCATAGATGAGAAAAGATATATCCATGTTATCGCCAACTAAACTATTAGAAGTCAATATAAATTTACAATCGGGCATCAAGAACCACCAAAAATAGATCCATTACTAGGTGATACAGTAGAAAATTCATTCTTCAGTGGAGAATGATCGAGTAATTATCACTGAGGATACCTTTAACTCTTCACGATGCTCCTGAAGGATGGTGGCAGCACCAAGAAGCATTGCAACATGAGCATCATGCCCGCAAGCATGCATCTTTCCTGGATTTTTACTCTTGTGATCCCATTCCAGCAGTTCCTGTAAAAAAACAATCACAAATCAATTAACAACTCAGACACCTAATTCTACAAATAAAATGATGTGAAATGAGGAAATACCTGCATAGGGAGAGCATCCATATCTGCCCGAATGGCAACAAAAGGCGGGTGGCCAGAGCCAATGAAGCCGATAACACCGGTGACTGCGACAGGGTACTTGTAGGGAATGCCCAATTGATCTAATTCGGCTCTAATGAGCTTACTGGTCTCAAATTCTTCATACCCCAATTCAGGGTTCTCGTGGATTTTCCTTCTGATTCTCACCATCCAATTGAACAGGTCTGGGTTCTTGGCGAATTCGAGGAATTTGGTCGGAATTTCAGATAGCCAACTTGAGCTCGCGGATGAGTCTGGGAATACAGGGCGCACAAGCGCAAACAGAAGCAGGGCAAAAATAAACGAGAGAAACTTGAAAAAAGGCATGGCTTCCCTGCAACTTGGACTGAGGCTGAGAAGTATGGTAAAACGGAAGAGAATAAAGAAGATGGGTTTGGTAGAGGATAATGATGGATGCGAGAGAAGAGACGATGGTGGTAAAATAATCAAATAATAATGCCAGAAAGCGGGGAAATAGGCGGGGAACATGGAAAGGACAAGGAAGCTTCAGGGTGGCGGCTGCATCTTCCTCGACGTGCTAAAGCCCAGTTTGACTTGTGTTTTTGTTTAGCGAAATTACCAAAAATGACCACAAACTACGTGTGTTAATAGATTAGGATGCCTACTTGGCAACTACTTGGTGCATTCTTTTCTCCTGCCTCATTGCTCATCGTCGCTGCCATTTTATCTTTTGCTTTTAAAACCCAAAACAAGCTCCATAATTTATAATACATTTGGAAAAAGCCTCTGTTGGGGAGAATATAATAGCTCTGGGACCAACAATGTAGCTGTTCTCATCCATTTGTTTCGTAATCCATAGGATAGTAGCGACACTCTTCTCAAATCTCAAGAGATAGAAACAAATACCTAATATTCAATGTTCTAAACACAGGAATGACTTGTGTTGACCAACAAATTTTACATATTTGAAACAAACACTTGAGAAATGGAGCAATAGATCCCATGTACACCATGACCCAACCGTTGAAAAGATCAGCCTTGCTGGTTCTGAATAGAGGAAGCAAAGAAATGGAAAAAACCAGTACAGGAAGAAGAAGAAGAAGAAAGAATGGCGGCAGTAATAATGAGTTCTGTGTACACTGTTTCCAAATATAGTTTTTACATGTATAACTTCACAAAACATCAATGATGAAATTGAAAAGACTACAATTACAATCTAACTAAGCTCTAAATGAATAGTAATAGTATATAGTTTAATATCCCTCCTCAAGATTAAGGTTGATAGCCGAAGATCTTAGATAAGAAAAGGTTAAAAGCCACTGGTGGGAGAGATTTAGTGAATGCGTTAGCTAGTTGGTTTGACGAATGAGTGAACTTGACCGATAGCTTCTTTTGAAGCACTTTTTCCCAGATGAAATAAAAATCTATCTCCACATGTTTAGATTTTAAATGCAAGACTGGATTTGAGGCAAGATAGGTTACACTCAAGTTGTCACAGAGTATGATTGGTACTGTGAAAGAGATAATACATAGCTCTTTTAGAAATGATTGTAGCCATAGAACTTCGACCGTACCATTAGTGACACTACGATATTCTGATTCCGTGCTAGAGCGTGAAACGACTTTCTGTTTGGTAGAAGATAAAGAAATAAGGTTGTTGACGAAAAAAACACAGAATCCACTAGTGCTTTTACGATCATCACGACAGGAAGCTTAGTCGGCGTCCGTGTAACATGTCAGAGCACAAGAGATGGAGGGCATGAAGAAGATGCCGAGAGAGGGAGTACCTTTTAGGTATCGTAGAATTCTTTTGACTGCTTGCCAGTAGACATCAAAAGGCGCATGCATTAACTGTGAGATATTGTTTAGTGCATATGCAATATTTGGTTGTGTAAGATAGCAGTATTGGAGGCCTCTAACTATGTTCCGGTATAGAAAGTCATCACGTAAAGGTGTCCCTGAATGTATGGATAACACGGGCCCGACCACCATGGGTGTCAGAACCGGCTTGGAAGAATCTATATTTACCTTGTGAAGTAGTTCAGAAATATATCGTGATTGCGAAAAATTCATACCAGTAGGTGTCTGAGTGACTGAGATGCCTAAGAAATATGATAATGGTCCGAGATCGCGAACTCTAAACTGAGAGTGCAAGTATGTGAAGAGCTAGTCTAAGAGGGCAACAGAGTCACTTGTCACAATAATGTCATCGTCATACACAAGCATAATAACGATGGATGATGGCGTACAGCGCATGAACAGTGACGAGTCGGACTTTGATGCTGAGAAACCTCAATTAATTAATACAGTGTCTAACTTGGTATACCACGCTCTCGGAGATTGTTTGAGACCATAGAGAGCTTTCTGTAGAAACCATACGTCTAATGGAGAAGATGGATCAATAAACCCAGGAGGCTGCTGCATGTACACCTTCTCCGTTAAATCACCGTCTAAGAAAGTATTGTTAATATCTAGTTGTCTGATAATCTAGCAAGATGAGACGAAAAATGGTGGGTTTCGCAGGAATCAAGAACTCAAGGAGCGGCTGGCAAAGAGAGATCCAGTGTAGGAAGGATTCCGGCGAGATTCGGTAAGGGTGAAGACGGTCGGTTCTGGAAACTGAACGATTGGAAATTGTTTTGTGGTTGGGTCAGGTCAGTAGGGAAACGAGTATTGGATGATGGGTGGTTTTGAGATTGAGTTGGGTCAGTCGGGTAATGAGTAAAAGCTGAGTGGGTATGGGCTTATGGGTAACAGGCTTGGGTCGGGTCATAGGGTAAAGTGGTTAGGTTGGCTTGAAAAGTCGAGTTATGGGCTCGGTGGACGGCAGAGGAGAGGTGGTAACACTTTTGGCCGAGTGGCCCACTTTATTGCATATCTGGCACCGAGGCCCGTTGTTCTGTGTGGGCTGAGAAGAGATCCATGGTTTTATCTGCAAAACGTGCCCGTTGTGAGGATAACCGACCGATGAAATTGGGCGAGACAAAAGATTTTGCCGAGGGCTCCAGGTCGGACGAAACGAACGCTGGTATGTGGCGTTCACCTAAAGTTGGGTCGGCGTCGGGAGGCAGATCGCGAGGTTCTGTTTTTCCATCCGAAAGTCGTAACTTTGGAGGAGACTGTAGATTTCTTCGAGTGGTGGCTGATCGAAGCGATTAATAATCGAAGTCACAAATGCGTTATATTCACTACCTAATCCTCCCAAGAAATATAAGAGTTGGTCTTGGTAAGCGATGGTTTGCCCAATGGCAGCCAGTGTGTTGCAAATTGAAGTAATTTTGTGGATATAGGCAGCGGCAAAGACTCCGTCTTTGGAGATGCAGTGGAGTTGATTGCGAAGATCAGTGATGCGCACTAAGGACGAAGAAGCAAAGCAAGTTGCCAGAGTTTTCCAGATTTCGCTAGCGGTCGTAAAAGCGATGAACTGTGGGAGCAAGTCCTCCTACATTGAAGAAAAAATCCAACTCAGTAGAATGCTATTGTACCGTTGCCAAATGTTGAATTCAGAGTTTGGTTGAGAAGAGAGATTATCCCGAGTTGGCGGAGGGGGTGGACAGGATCCATGGAGTATACTGGCAATTCCATTTGCGGTAACAACGTGAAGAATTTGAGTTTTCCACACTAAGTAATTTGTGGAATTTAATTTTGTGTTTAAGATTGACTGCTAGAAAGGGTGGAAGAGGGGAGGAGGAAATAAGGGTTGAGGGAGAAGAGAAAACAAAAAGTGGGCGGGTGGGGGAGAGGAAGGGATTGTTGAGCTAGTGGATGCCATCAGTCTTGCTGATTCTGAACAGAGGAAGCAAAGAAATGGTAAAAACCAATAGAGAAAGAAGAAGAAGAGAGAATGACGAGGACAGTAATAATGAGTTCTGTGTATAATGTTTCCAAAGATAGTTTTTACATGTATAACTTCAAAAAACATCAATGATGAAATTGAAAAGACTACAACTACAATCTAACTAAGCTCTAAATGAATAATAATAGCATATAGTTTAATACCAACAGTATCCAACTGTGTTGTAAAATTTAGATCCACAAAGAAGAAATTAGAAATCCAGATGCCTAATCAGAAATAAGCATAACTCACACTACAAAACTAAGACAAGAGAAGAAATAAGTATAGCAACATTCAACAGAACCAATCCAATCCACCAGTAAATCCAGATATAAAGCTTGTATCTCATGTTGACATATTAATATCACATCTTGGAGCAGAAATGGAGCCAACTATACAACATTACTCGCCAAACAAACTTTCATCCACATCAACAATACAGAAACTGGAAAAACATATACATTAAAACCACATTTAAACAATAATTACATGTCTTAGCTTTACAAGTGAGAACCAAAAAAACATTCAAATGCAATTTCTATTTGCCAGTGATGATCAAAGACGACAGAAATGAAAGTAGAAACTAGTTCACAAAATATATACAACCGCAATTAAGAGGTATCAAGCCACAAAGATCTCAACTTGATCCAAAACTTAGCATCTGGGGAACTAATCTCAATTCAAATTCTTGGCATGCAAAGACTTCCCACAAAACACACAACTCATTCATACAGATACAATAATCCAACATAGTTTTACACACGTTCAGTATCCACGCAAGCTAAGATATGAACAGCGTCTTAAAGCATCAAGTCTTAGATAAATTTACAAATACTATATGTAATTCCAATAAAATCCACAGTCCAATTATGTAATACTCAAGTATCATAAACCATGTAAGACTCGGAATGGTACTATTACCAGCCCTTTTCAACCTCGGGCCTTAAGCTCCGCAAGCCGCCTGGACAAGTCGTCCTCGTCGACTTTCTCAGTCTCCTTGGTCGGCACAGCGTGGGCAGCCGGCTGCGGAAGTCCAACAGACACCTCCAAGCCATAATCGTCGGCCACCTGCTGCATCAAACTGTTGACCTCGCCCTCCGGAGTGGACAGCGATGTAGACCCAGCCATCGCAGTCTCCATGAACTCAGCTTGAACCTCCATGTTCACAAACTGCTTCTCAAACTGGTCCATAGTCTCAGACATCTTCTGCAAATTGCCAGTGGCCAAAGAAGATTCCAAGGACTTGACGATCGAAGCCATGGACTTGTTGATGGTGGTCATTTTAGCCTGGGTGTCAAGGCGGGCGACAACGGCGTCGAGACGGGAAGAGAGTCGGAGATAATTCATCTGCTCCGATCGCTTACGGATGGCGTTCTCGGCGTAGATTCGAGCACCGTCCATATTCCCTTTCTCCATAGCCTTCTTGATCTTGAGCTTCTCGGACTTCTCTTCCTTCTCGCATTTACGCGCTTGGCGTTGCAGCGACTTGGCCGTAAACTTCAATTCCATGATCTGATTCATCAGCTTTTCAGTGTTTCCCATGATCGAAGAAGAAACTCAAAAAATCTATGTATGGCCCTGGGCGAGGGGGAATTCTGAAATCAGAGCGAAAGAGAGAGGGGATTGAGGGGAATGAGAGAGGGATTGGCCTAAGTTGGAGACAGTCGGACGGTGTAGATTCCATCTAAAAATCTCATCTTGAGCGTGTGAGTGAGCACGTGGAAAGATTGAGAAATTGATGAGGCTTTGGAATGGGAGAGAGTTGGTGAGGGAGAAGGCATCTTTGGCTCTCTCTTTTCTTCTTCTTCTGTCCTCTGCGTTGTACTCGTTTCGTCGAATCAATTTGAAGTTTTGAAGTGCTGGGTTCCGTTGGTGGGTGTCTGCAAATGCAAATCTTCATCCTTGATTTGTGATTCATCATCAAATCTTCATCCAGAGAATGTAGAACATGTCATACTCTCTTCCTGCCTCGCTGTAGCTCAGGCCATGAATGATCAATTCTACCCTAGTTTGGACCTTCTCCGATCTTGACTTCTCTTTGTTGAAGCTAGAAGCTTGAGAGAGAGAGAGAGAGATTATGTGATGTCGTCCTTTCTCTCTCTATATCCGAGCCGATACGACCAATCAGCCCCGCCATGTGTACTAGCACTCACCTGACCAGCTGACCTGTTCTTCGCCTCCTCCTTTCATCCGGCTCTATTTCTATTTCTATTTCTGTAGAACCTATTTGAGACGACTTGCTCAACTCTCACTCGCTTTCTCCCTCAACTCGTCACTCTCTCAACCGCCCCCATTTCTCAATTCGAGCCTCTAGGATCACGCGATCACCCCCAAAAGAAGTGCTTTTTTCTCTGCCCCAAATTCTTTTGAATTCAAGCAATCGCTCACTGTTCCTCCAACTTCTTTTCACTTTTCTTCATCCTTCGATACAGTTGTTGGTTTTGAGGGGTTATGCTGCATGCAAACGAATACGTTTTTCTTTTCGTTTTAGGTTTTAGTCTTCCCATTTCGTCGTGTGATCGAGAGAATTAGCAAGGTTTTCGGATCTTGGTTTGCGATTTACAATGTACACTAATTTAACTTGTTGAGGGTTTCTCTGTACTTTGCATTCGACGGGTTCCTCGGTCCGTTGGAACTTGGTTTCCAGGGTGTGCTTCAGATGGGAAATCCTGCCATTGATCCGTCAGTGGGCGGCTTGGTTTGGGTTCGCCGCCGCAACGGTTCGTGGTGGCCAGGCCGGATTATGGGTCTCCACGAGTTGTCCGAGAGTTGCTTGGTTTCTCCGAGATCAGGTACTCCAGTAAAGCTGCTGGGTCGCGAGGACGCAAGCATGTGAGTCTTTTCCCTTCTTTTTTTCGATTCGCGTCCACAGCTAAGTTATATTTCCACCGAATGTTTTCAAAAACTTTTGATTGAGCAGTTTTTCATGTTTTAGTTGCAGAACTCGTTACAAATGCCCCGCTTTGTGGCATTCATTTTCATCAGGTGTGTGAGTTCATAGGATTTAAAAGTAGATATTCTCACGGTCTGGTGGCTATATATGGGTGCTGCTTTTCAGTAAGAGTTTTGAAATTTGAGCTGTGAATTTTCCTCCGCCGCCAATCACCAATCTTATTGATTTATGTTTTATTTTCTTCTTGGATTGTTGTGAGAAGGCACCCAATTATAGCATTCAGTTTTAACATTAACTTGGTAAAATTATGCGACTGATATTGTCTCCAATGTTAACAAAGTCATTTTTGTTTGTTTTAGTGACTGGTATAATCTTGAGAAGTCAAAACGAGTAAAGGCATTTCGTTGTGGTGAGTATGATGAGTGCATAAAGAAAGCTAAAGCTGCGTCAGCTAATTCCTGTAAGAAGACGGTAAAATATGCTCGGAGGGAAGATGCAATTCTCCATGCTCTTGAGCTTGAGAATGCTCGTTTGGGCAAGGGTTGCTTGGATCTAAGCTGTAGAGGGGATAATACTTCAAGCAGTGATCATGGTATCTCGACCTTAAAATCATCCCCCATGTCCGACTCTAGTGAAGAAGAAAAAGATTTGGTCAATCATTTAGACAATAGCTCGGAATCAGCCAGAGAATTATCTCGTTCTGGTTTATCATTTGAAGAGCCAAACCATGTCAGTTCCTTATCTGAGCAGGGTAGAAGGAGACGAACACCAAATGATTCTGAGGACGATGGAATGGAGAGAGTAAAGCGTATGAAAGGTCTTGAGGATTTGGGGATGAATGTTCTATCCAAAGGGGAAGATAAGGAAGAGCTAGTTCCTCTGGAACATCTCTCTGATTTTAATGCAGGCAAATGCATTTCTAATGGATATCCTCTTGATGGTTGTAAAGTCTACTCATCATCATCAAAACGGAAGAGGTCTCTAGTGCTAAATGTCAATGAACTCTTGAAACGGAAAAATCGTCGCAGACCACTAACGAAACTTCTGGAGAGTACTGCTATGGTATCAGTTCCAGTTGTATGTGATGAAATTCTCATGCCATCTAATTCTCCTCCTGAGGGACTTTCAGATGGAAGGGTTCCTGGAGTTGAATTTTCTGAGTCAAAGATGATTTTTTCTGCTGTGAATAATGATAAATCACACAGTGTTACATGTGAGGCTGTAGAAGCTTCACCTTTTAATATGAAGGTGAAGGATGCGGACTTCCCTAGTATGTTCGGACTAGCAGAGAATAATTCGTGTGACAAGTTATTTGATGTGCCATTTGTTGGTGATGGAAAATACTCTACAGGTAGACTTTTTTTTCTTCGTAACTTTTTCCTTTTTCTAATATGAACTTTTTTATA
This sequence comes from Begonia masoniana, assembly GCA_022432975.1. Taxonomy (NCBI): domain Eukaryota; kingdom Viridiplantae; phylum Streptophyta; class Magnoliopsida; order Cucurbitales; family Begoniaceae; genus Begonia; species Begonia masoniana. The sequence goes on along the minus strand of CM039514.1, from coordinate 45,655,384 downwards.
AATATTTGCAACCTCTTGTTCAATCTCTGCTTTCATTCTCTCCTTAAACATCAGTCTATAGAAGCTGAATATTTCATGTCATAAAAATGTGATTTACTTCATCGGATATTAAAAGTTGTAGTTTATGGTCAACATGGTACCATGTTTGCTTTTGAACTCTAGTCTGATCATTTTTCCGGTACAATAATGATTCATAGCATAAGACTAAATAACGATAGTGTTATATTGCGCGTGTGGGAATTCACGCTAGAGATTCATAAATATAATAATGAAGGAATATGGAAATTTCCAAAGCTATCATTGATATAATATATGGAGTTCAAGAATGGCTTGAGCCTTTTTTCCATCTTCTCTGTTACTGTCTTGGTGCTTTATAGTGTATATTTATTTTCTTGCAAGCATATTGGAATAACCTGCAATATAGTGAACTTTATGGATTGCACCTTGGAGTAAAAATACTAAGGTTTAGCAACTATTTGACTGAGAAAATATGTTAACAATTCCTGAAATCATGTGAATCGCCAAGCTTGATTACTTTCTATGATGAATTTGGCAGAGATAAGCATAATATTTGATTGGTTTATTTTGATAATGCCTCCTCCTCTCCATCAACTTACAATGGGAAAAAAGACATGCACAAAGGATATATTGTATATTTTTTGGCTCAGAGATTAATATTGCTGACCCAGTGGTTGGTTCTGCACCCCACATTTTTCACCCCACGGAGACTTTACTGATTAACCATTTGTTTACCTTGTGTTGTATGGACTCTTAAGCTTATTGTCTTAAATCTTATTATGCTTCACTCTCCAATCCTAATAGAACCTCACTCTTATAAATCCATATCTGATGGAACTTGTTTTTTCGCTCGATAATGTTGAATTGTTTATCAGAAACGTCTTTTGCTGTTGCTTCAGGAAATCAATCTAGTCAAAGTAGTCAAGTTGAAACATTATGTTTACGAAAAGAGGTACCTAATGAATCTGGTTCTACCAGTTCTGCAGCTGCTCATGGTGATCACAACCTCTGCCAGGCAAATGAAAGAGGTGCTTCAGAGTGGCAGTCGAAAGGCAAGAGGATTTGGAAAAAGACATGCACAAAGGATATATTGTATATTTTTTGGCTCAGAGATTAATAATGCTGACCCAGTGGTTGGTTCTGCACCCCACATTTTTCACCCCACGGAGACTTTACTGATTAACCATTTGTTTACCTTGTGTTGTATGGACTCTTAAGCTTATTGTCTTAAATCTTATTATGCTTCACTCTCCAATCCTACTAGAACCTCGCTCTTATAAATCCATATCTCATGGAACTTGTTTTTTCGCTCTATAATGTTGAATTGTTTATCAGAAACGTCTTTTGCTGTTGCTTCAGGAAATCAATCTAGTCAAAGTAGTCAAGTTGAAACATTATGTTTACGAAAAGAGGTACCTAATGAATCTGGTTCTACCAGTTCTGCAGCTGCTCATGGTGATCACAACCTCTGCCAGGCAAATGAAAGAGGTGCTTCAGAGTGGCAGTCGAAAGGCAAGAGGAATTTGAGGAATAAAGATAGAAAACTAGAATCGAGAAAATATGGGGATCGATGCGATGAATACATGACCAGTACAGAGTTCTCAGATATTTGCTCTCATGGTTTGGGTCAGAAGGTTCATTCCAATGGCATTGGCCAATCCCTTTTGAAAAGTTGTACCTTACGTGCAAAACCTAAGAAAGTCCTGGATGATGGGTTGCAAGAGGGCAAGCATATGTGTCAGAAGGAAACTAATATTGGAGGGCAAACTGAGCTGAACCAGTTGCCTGATGAGTCTGTAATGCCCCAAAGATTGCTTCTTCCATATCGACTGTCCTGCTCTTCTGTTCATTCATTTCAGAAGTCAGATTTTTGCTCTGATGCTTCCTTATATAGTGTGAAGATCGAAGTAAAAGCCAGCCATCGTCCACGGCATGTTCCGCTAGTTTCCTTAATGAGCAAACTGAATGGTAAAGCTATCGTTGGTCATCCTTTAACCATTGAGATTTTGCATGATGGATACTCTGATCAATGGTTGAACGGGCTGCAATCTGATGTAGAAGATGAAGCCAAGCCACATTCAAGAACAAGAAGCATTAAAGTCAAGGGTTTGAAATTGCAACCCAGAATTTCAATCAGAAAGTCATCTAAAACGAAGAAAGCAGCTCAACTGTCAAAAAAAACTCGGAAGCTGTCCTCATTTACTGGTCAGAGGCATTTGAAAGATGTTGTGATCCCAGCAGTGGAGAAGCCAGAAGGACCTCTTATAGCTAGTATCCCCCTCAAAGTAGTGTTCAGTCGGATAAATGAAGCACTAAGTGGTTTGATGAGATGAGCCACCCGTCGGTAATGTGAATTTGCCTTTTCTTTTTCAAAGTTTTACCAATTAATTTGGGTATTTGGAAGGAAATAGAGGATATTTATACAAGTTTAGTGCTTGGTTAACCGTGCTTTGGTCGTGGTCGCATTTCAATGGTGTGGTGTAAAGAAAATAACAGAAACATGATCAACAATGCTGTGTTTTGGCAGTGCACATGTGTAACATAGCAGAGGTGAGTTCTTTAGTTTCGAACGAACAAAAACAAGCTTTCCTTAATTAACTTGATCTTTAATACTATGAGGCACAGATAAAATACTGTACAACAAAAATGGCAAAATGTGTATTTCCAGAAAAAGGATCATCCCAATCCCCTTAAAAAGGCCCCCAGTAAAACACCTTGAGAAACATGTACAAGTTAATAATATACATGGCTGTCGCAGAAGTAACGGGCATTCCCGGCAGAGTTGTCTACTTTCGATCCGTTTGTTCAGTAAGAGACTGCAAAGTCTTTTATCATCTGCTTTATATGCTGCAACAAACAATTACCACGGTGATTCAGTACATGCAAAATCATGATGTGGTAAAAAGAAGAACAAAGCAAGCTCAAGGAAATTGTGCACAGATGGAATCACCTTTAATTCTTCATGCAGCACAACAAATATTTTTTTCAGCCTCTTGTGTCTCTGCAGCCCACAAAATATATTGAACGAGTAAGCTAAATCATACTAAAAGAAAAAGATAATTTCATGAAAGCACCACGACTGCGGGGGTCATTCTTATCAAGAAGAGGAATTCAGTATTTATTAATCCAGACTCCACAGGTAAACTACGAAAACCTTTTGATCCCAAAAGATAGATCATATAAATATAGGTACAAGCATAAGTCAAATAAAGGCCATATTCTTTGCAGACTTAAGTTGACATCTCGAGCAAACTCGGTCGCTGGAATAATCATAACAATGCATGTACCTTTCCAGTCAAAAAAGTTCGTGCAAGCTAAATATCATAACACATAAAAGAAGCTAAATCTCACCATTCCATACTTCCGATAGGATTCCTTTAGTTGCTCTAAAAGGTAAGAATATCTCTCTGCATCATGACCCTTTGTGGATTCAAGGTCTCTTCCGAGTTTTTCAAATTTAGTCCTGAATCATAGCAGATTGGCACAGCAAGGTGTGATTTTTAAAGAACAGCAAAACATAGAACAACTAGCACTGATGTTTGAGTAAATATTTATGAGAACCATTGACAAAATCTAAATTAATCTTACCTGTAACTTTCGAGGATCTTGTTCAAGGAGCAGTAACTATCGTACTTATCGCGATACTCCTGCACATATTCTTTATACCTGACATGCAAAGTATATACAATTTGATCAACAATATGAAAATAAGAACCAAAACGTAACAGCCATTGAACACATAATTAAGCGTAGTAACAATATTTTTCTCATGGAATTCGAAGAACTACTCACTGAGAGAAATCTTTAATTGGTCCCTTGAACTCAGGCTCGCTTTTTGCATACTTAGAATAAGAACTATTTTCATCTGAAGAAGAATCCCTTCTTTTGGGATCTCCATTGTTGACCTCGACACTAGCCGACTTCCTGTAGCTTTCTCCACAGCCTTCATGGCCAATCCCTAGACTAACTTGAGGATCACGGCGTCTAGATTGAACATTGGCATCTGCAAGCTTATCAAATGGAAGCCCGACTTCTGATTGGTCTACTCTTGAAATTTGTTGCGGCTGTGAATGCACAGGCCTCTGGTCAGGCCTTGTCAAATCAGTACTTTGGTCATCGACATTTGTCTTTCTATTTGAGCTGTCCAAACTGTAAGGAATCCTAGCAGTTGCATGGGGTGGAGACAACCTACCAGATTCTAAAGTAGCCTTTTTAATAGGCTTTCCTTTATTGAAATCTGAACTTCGGTTATCTAATGTGTTTGCTCTGTTCTCTGACTGTCTGAACGAACTTTTCCTTTCAAATTTTTTTTCAGCTGGTGCTGCCTCAGACAAGGGCTCACGAAGTTCACCCAATTCCAAGTCTGAAAGCTCTCTTTGAAGAACTCTGCCTTTACCGTTGATCATAATAATAGGGGATTTGTCACCACCAAATCTATTCTTATCCTTTGGGGAAGATCCAATTATAAAGCTTGACATATGATCTGCTTCCATTGACATTTGACCTGCTTCATTTTGTATCTGGTAATACGAATTAGAAGGTTCTGACTGTGTAGCACCAGTGCTACCTTCCTTTAAACTTTCTGAAACTTTAATCTCATTCCTACTAGCCTCGTCTTTATGAGAATGTGCGCGTAATTTATCCTTTTTCAAAGAAACCCCCTTATTGGAATTTTTACGTCCACGTCCAGAATTTTCAACACTTTTACCAGCTTTCTCTGCTGTATCAGGAAGCTTTTCCCTTCCATTTTGATCGAAGGACTTCGGACCAGCTGGTTGAACCTGACGGTTTCTTAAACTTGGTTGTTTGCATTCCTTTTGAGAACCAAGTTCGGCATTTGTTACCCTATCAATATTGGGAAGATGATTTGTAGGATCCTTCAAAGAATTTTTCTTTAGTTTACTAGGAGAATCGCTGTGAGATCCCAACAATCCGACATCCCAACCTTCAGAAACTGAAGGTTCGCCAAAGCTTCCCGCTTTAAACCTCTTTGTGGGATGATAATTCTCATTCAAGTACTCCAAATCAGAGCCACTTTTGGATTTACTTCCTGATACCTTCTCTGAACCATCAAAATGCTCATCCCTACTGCTGTCGTGTATTGGATTTACCCTCTCATCAAACAAGCGTCCAATAAATTCTTGGCGCTCTTGAAGTTCACCAGGATCAAGAGAAAAGGATGACTTATCAACAAGTTTTTCATCTTCATTTTCAGCAACCAAAAACACATCCGTTTCTGGTAAACCATCAGGGGTACGGCTCTCAAGGTCAAGTTTATCAAACAAATTACCACCATCCTCTTCGTGATTTTTGCTCTTCAGAATCACAGCACTTGGAGTTCTTGAAGGAACAGGTGAAGTAGAAAATCTCGGTTCTGAAGCTTGCAATTGGTTTTTGGGTTCTCTGTCATCATCACTAGTCATAATATCTACATCCTCGTCAGAACCCTCCTTGCTGTTGGAAGATGCATCACTTTCACTGTCGCTGCTACTTCCACTGCCACTTCCTGCAGGGCTTCTGCTTCTGCTTCTGCTATGGCTTCCACTGTCACTTCCACTGTCACTGCTATCACTTTCACTATCACTGTCACTTCCACTTCCACTGTCACTTCCACTGTCACTTCCACTGTCACTTCCACTGTCACTGCTATCACTTTCACTATCACTGTCACTTCCACTGTCACTTCCACTGTCACTTCCACTGTCACTTCCACTGTCACTTCCACTGTCACTTCCACTGTCACTTCCACTGTCACTTCCACTGTCACTTCCACTGTCACTTCCACTGTCACTTCCACTGTCACTTCCACTGTCACTTCCACTGTCACTTCCACTGTCACTTCCACTGTCACTTCCACTGTCACTTCCACTGTCACTTCCACTGTCACTTCCACTGTCACTTCCACTGTCACTTCCACTGTCACTTCCACTGTCACTTCCACTGTCACTTCCACTGTCACTTCCACTGTCACTGCTATCACTTTCACTATCACTGTCACTTCCACTGTCACTTCCACTGTCACTTCCACTGTCACTTCCACTGTCACTTCCACTGTCACTGCTATCACTTTCACTATCACTGTCACTTCCACTATCACTAGAACTGGCTGCCTGTCCTTCATTAACCTCAGAGCCCCTTTTCTCACCAAATCCATCTGGTGCATTCTGTTGGATCTCTGTTTCTTCTAATGCATTGGATTCCCTGACCTTAGACTTTGGCCTTGCATGGTGATCCGTTTCGCTGTTAAGACTTTCCTTTTCAAAACATTGTTCAGGAAGAAGTGTTTGAGCGTGGATGTTTTCACGAATTGTGGCCTGGTGACTGTTGTCTTCAGGAGAACTAGAGGACCTATGAAACATGTTCAAAAACGTAAAACAAAGACAATGGTGTGATCTTCAGATATAGTAGACATAAGCAGATCTAATAAGTAGATCTTCTTATTAAAAAGAAAAGTATATCCCACCTTTAAAAGTGGTCATAACATACATTAAATTGAAAGCAAAAAAAATTCGTTCAGTTATTTTTATTTTATTAAAACAAATTTATATTGTGCATTTGAGATGATACTTCCCCACTTCACTGGTTGAACTCGTAAGCATCATTAATATGAAATTATTTATTAATATCATTTGGCTGATCTTATTGAGTCTACAAGTTCGAAACTATGGAGGAGGCGCTGTTGGGACTGAAAATAAGAAATTACAACTTGTTTCATTTGGGGAATGAGGGGTATCAACGGAATACATCTTGACCAATAGCCTCCCAGATAAATAGCCAAAAAGTGCTTATAATGAACACACTAGCAAAGTAAGATACCTTCCATTTCCACTTCCACTTTCAAACTGGTTTCTTCGACCCTCAACAACTCCTGGTTTTAAATAGTATCTTCCCGGAGCTTGAAAAGTTGCAATCTAATAATCAAGATTAAATAAGAGAAATTGAAAAGTTAATGTCTAAAAATTACTTTGAGAAATTCTTTCAAGCAAGTACGTGTTCACTTACAGTTCTTGATAATTGGTTCAATCTTTTTTCCCACGTTAGGAAACTTGTCTCCTACACTTTTCTCCAAGGCCTTCAAGGAGAGAAAACCAAGTAAAACAGAATATAGTGAATTACGCAACTTTTTTTTGATGAATTAAATGAACTGAAATACCAGAAAGCGATAGTGTAAAACATGTCATATTGATGCTTATTTACATGAATCTACCTTTAAACTCATTCCCTTGGGATTCTCCATAAGCAAGGCAATGAGAAAACTCTGCAAATTTGTTGGTTTGTTTCCAAGATTTCCCTTTTCTCCTAGAGTTTGACGAAATGGTTCATTCGATTCTGGTTAAAGATGCTTTCTCACTGCTAGCAAGACCATTGTCTTTAGGTTTAAGTAGAGGCTTTAACATCTTCCACACTTGTACGAGTCTTAGTAATATTGGAAGCTCCTAATGGAGATGGAGGAGCAGCTGGTTGCTCAGGTGGAGATGGAAGGGGTGAAAGTGAACTTCCCCCCTTGACAGAAGTTACTGAGAGCAATGCAGGTTTATATGCAGGTTTTGGAGGCCCTCCAACTACCAATGAAATCATAATATGAGAGGCGCCAAACTAGTTACGAAGAAAAGACATTAAACTAATAAATGAACATTCCACTAATAATTAATGTAGCATGTTGGGATAGTCATTCTTTTTATTAAGGGAAAATATCGATTTTAACCCTGAACTACACCCGTAATTTCATGTAGCCCCCTCTACTAAAAATCCGGCAAACCGAACACCGTACTATGATTCTATTATCGGCATTGACCTTTTTAATCTTCTCGTCAAAACCCACGTTAAATGCACGTGGGAGCTTCAAATTTTCACCTTGGGAAACTATCGATTTTAACCCTACACTATACTGGTAATTTCAGGTATCCCTTTCTACTAAAAAAACAGACAAATCGAACCACGTACTATGATTTTGTTATCGGCCTTGACCTTTTTAATCTTTCCATCAACACCCACGTTAAGTGCGCGTGGAAGCTTCAAATTTTCACCTGAAATCTGAAATTGTAGCCCTAAATTGAGTTATGGCTACAATTTCAAGCTCCACCCGAAGAAGCGCGACCGAGAAGAAATACAATAAAATCACGGTGAGTTTTCATTCTGTCAACACCCGAAGGCAAACGAGAGAGAGAGAGAGAGAGAGAGAGAGAGAGAGAGAGAGAGAGAGAGAGAGAGAGAGAGAGAGAGAGAGAGAGAGAGAGAGAGAGAGAGAGAGAGAGAGAGAGAGAGAGAGAGAGAGAGAGAGAGAGAGAGAGAGAGAGAGAGAGAGAGAGAGAGAGAGAGAGAGAGAGAGAGAGAGAGAGAGAGAGAGAGAGAGAGAGAGAGAGAGAGAGAGAGAGAGAGAGAGAGAGAGAGAGAGAGAGAGAGAGAGAGAGAGAGAGAGAGAGAGAGAGAGAGAGAGAGAGAGAGAGAGAGAGAGAGAGAGAGAGAGAGAGAGAGAGAGAGAGAGAGAGAGAGAGAGAGAGAGGGAGCGCGCTTCAAGCGTTTACAGTCGACAGTGGTCTTCTGGTACGAATTTCCAGTGAGTTCTTCATTTACAAAAATGTTATTCTTGTAAAAAAGAAAGACGTGATTATATAAATTTGTTCGCTTGATTTCGTTTTATGTATGTTTTTGTTCTCTTTACACATGAGTAATTCAATCACAGTATTAATCATTTGGTAAATCTCTTCATTTATAAAAATGTTTCAGTCAAGTTACAGAACATATTTTTTTTTTCATTGTCCATTTTAAATTCATCTGCAAGTTTATAGGTTTTTGTTGTTTAGTTTGTTTTTTAAAATGACAACTAGTAATTAAGGTAATAAATATGATTCCATCTGTAAGTGAATTGAGAACCTGCAGAAACAGATGGAATCAGGAAGATGAAAATTTGAAGCTCTCACGTGCACTTAACGTGAGTGTTGACGGAAAGATTAAAAAAGTCAAGGCCGATAACGGAATAATAGTACGGGGTTTGGTTTGCTGATTTTTTTAGTAGAGAGGGCTACCTGAAATTACGGGTATAGTACAGGGTTAAAATCAATAGTTTCCCAGATGAAAATTTGAAGCTCCTACGTGCACTTAACGTGTATGTTGACGGAAAGATTAAAAAGGTCAAGGCCGATAACAAAATCATAGTACGGGGTTCGGTTGCTGGTTTTTTTAGTAGGGGGGCTACCTGAAATTACGAGTATAGTACAGAGTTAAAATCAATAGTTTTCCTTTTATTAAAGATCTTTATGGAGCTGCAATCACCTTGAGATGATTCAGTTTTCTGCTTTTTCATTGGAGATTCTTTCTTCTGTTTGTAATTCCTCCAAGAAGTAGCTGGAAACAAGGAATAAGAACGTCAGTGGTAAGGAAAAACTACAGCAGCATAAGCACTTCAGATCAGCCATCGTAAAAGTATGGACTATGTCACGTGAAGGAATCATTAAAAATGTTAAGGTCTGACTCCTGGCTTAAGCTGAATTAGAATTTAAAAATCATTTGGGATTGGATTACTATAATGAAGTCATATTTAAATCTAAATTTAACTAAAACTATTTCATCATTAATTAAATCTAAACTACTGAGAAACTAATTTTATGAATTTACTAAGCAGAGAACAGAACAATTAATCATCATTAAATCAATCTTGAATGGAACAGAATCGCTGTACTCTTTTCCAGCTACAAATATGATTGGCAGAAACTTTAAAAAAGAACAAAATAAATACAAGAAATTTAAATAATAAGACTCACCCTCGACAGCAGCCAATGCCTTTTTCTGACTTTTCATGGAGGGGTTCCCGGGTTCTAAAACAATAGCTCTGCCATTAACGTGAAAGAAAAAAAGTTAAGCATTACCAAAGGTGTTGAGGATATGGATTTAAACAAATCAATGATTAACTACATATTGTACGAAACAATATAACAAAAGACGATTATATTGCTTCTAGTCGACAATTGACAATAAGAAAAGAAAAGCTGCATTTTACAAGCTAGTTGCCAAATATTGCACAGATAACATACTTGCGTGCCTTAGATTTACGCTCAGCTTCTTCTGACATCTTCTTTACATGGTTCTTTGTCGACTCATCCAAAACACGCTGGACATTTAGTTTTCGCCAGGCAGAGCCAGATTCGATAAGCAAACCACTTCCGTCTTCACCGCTTCTACGTTCTTCATATATATCACATAAATCACCGATTTCACGTGACCATGTAAATCTAAACTCTTTCCCATCAACGTCAATTACCTGATGTCAGACTTGACATTAGCTTCAAATAGAGGCGTATAAACCAACCATGTAGAATGTTCACATGCTAGGGTCCATCATGAGATAAAACTCAAAAAAGTTGCATAATAACAGCAAATGGAGTTCTTAAATAAGAATAGTTACAGCAAAATTATATGATACGATAATGATCATTGGCCTAAACGCAGGCAGTCATGCACATACATTACTAAATAGATCAAGAAGGAAACAGGCAGCAATGCGCACGAATATTTATATATGTTATGAAGTACAAATTGAACAAAGAACGATTGAACTACACAGTTTCGGGCCATATAGGGGCTATAATTACTAGACACGATTTGAAATATGTCGAATTTTAAACATTGATGCACAAGCAAACGAAAAAAATGTCTTTTTTTTTAACAGAGTTCGATGCCCAGTAAATTTATGAAATTACAAAATGCGATTCTTCAAAGTCCCCTTTGAAGTCTGACAAAAATAAGAGTACCAGGTGCAATCTCATAGAGAAACTTACATTCCCACCAGAGCTATTAGCATTGGCATCGAACTTAATCCTCGCAGCCCCGCCCTGAGACTCAACGCGCTTAACCTCGTCGACCAAGTGTGGGGTTAGCCGAATTATCATGGCAAAAGCCAATGGATTATTTCCGGAAACGAGGCTAAAAGTCTCTTCCACGGACGGAGGAGGAGCAGCTGACATGGTGGCGCCGGAGGCTCGATGACGAGGGTTGGTAGCTGAGCCACCAGCGCCGCCGCCTATGGAAGGACGGCCGGAGGGTCGGTGAGGAGGTGGTAGGGGAAAAGATGAGTGAGGGCGCTTAGCACCGGCTCCACGGCCAACGGGAACGGGCCGGCCGAGCTTGGAGGAGGAGCCGTACATTGTGAGGAAAGGGGAGACACGAGACGAAGACGATGGCAAGGCGGATCGAACCACGTTTGAGTCCTACGAACAAAACCCACGCACCATTTAAAAATAATAATAATAATAATAATAACAATAATATTGTTTTGTAAAACTAGACACTTGTTTTAGTTTTTAGAGAGAGAAAATGAATCAGCAAAAATAACATCCTTAACCAACACAAAAATGACACTTTTTTTTTTTCCAACTCTCTAACGTCATGTGATGAATACTAGCAAAATACATGTTTAAAAAGAGGCTAAGAAACACTTCTCCTCGTCCTTAACATCAACCCGAGATCCTGTCTCCACGAAAAAAATTTATATGGATCGATACTCAGTTAATAACAATTTAGTTTTCATATTTTGTCGCCCACTCTAACGTCCACAGTCCTCCTACTATAAATTGTACGCGTTTGGCCTAAACTCATACAGTTTTATTTTTAAAATTATCTCAAAACGCATTGTACTGGGAGAGAAAATAACACTACTTATAAATCATGCGTTTTTTATTCTCCAAAACGATGTAGAATTGTGCATTCTGATTGGTATGGACATGACCATCACATTGAATCTTTTTTCCATTCACACGATGAGTTGTGAGACCCACGATAATATAATTATGTCGAGACTAAAAAAACAAAACTTTATAAGATATTTTTAATAAAGATATAATTTTTAATTTGGATAAAAGAGAGAGAATAGGTGGGGGGTTTAAAAAAGATAAAAAGTTAAGATTTTAGTGTAGGAATTGCATTTCTGGTGATGGAATTGAATTTAATGTCTGAATGAATATCAACTCTCAAATCGATAAGACTCCATCCAAATAGATAAAGATCAAAAGGGTCTTGACATGATGTTGAATCCATAATCATCGGCTCTAATTGACTTGTATAATTTTAACTAAACTAGAAACGAACTTGATCATTTGATAAACCAATCGAATCGAATCGAATGGACAGTGGGCTCATCCGTTTGAAGCACAGCCAGGACAGAAGCAGTGGACATATATATATTTTCTTAAAAAAACCAAAACCAAAACCAAAAATAGCAGACGTTGACCAGGAAGAGGATGTCTCGAAGCTGGTCGGCATGGCCTGATGCGGGGGGCTTGCCTTGTTCCTCCAACTCCAACTTGGACATTTCCCCCTCCGACTCCCCTTCAAACGAATCTTTTTGGTGTGCTACTGAAAGCTTGAACCTGGTGTAAACATGCCGAGATCTGGCCACACATTCCCATTACTCCAACTGCTTGAATCGCCATTCTGTAAACTCAAATACCTCTCTGAACTGTTATTGCTCTGTACCTGCATCCTCGGATTTCGATCCGACCCTGAACTCAATTCAGAATTCAAATTCATTTTTGCATCCCACCCATTTGAGGTGAGACCCTCTAAGAACCCACCAAACTGTCCGTTCAATGCCAAAAGCGAACCGAAGCTCCCTGAGGTATCCAACATTCGTCGCTCTTGCTCCATGGACATGGGGAGTTACAAACCTGAGTCGAATCGAATCGAATCGAATCGAATCGAATCGAATCGAATCGAATCGAATCGAATCGAATCGAATCGAATCGAATCGAATCGAATCGAATCGAATCGAATCGAATCGAATCGAATCGAATCGAATCGAATCGAATCGAATCGAATCGAATCGAATCGAATCGAATCGAATCGAATCGAATCGAATCGAATCGAATCGAATCGAATCGAATCGAATCGAATCGAATCGAATCGAATCGAATCGAATCGAATCGAATCGAATCGAATCGAATCGAATCGAATCGAATCGAATCGAATCGAATCGAATCGAATCGAATCGAATCGAATCGAATCGAATCGAATCGAATCGAATCGAATCGAATCGAATCGAATCGAATCGAATCGAATCGAATCGAATCGAATCGAATCGAATCGAATCGAATCGAATCGAATCGAATCGAATCGAATCGAATCGAATCGAATCGAATCGAATCGAATCGAATCGAATCGAATCGAATCGAAGGACAGTGGGCTCATCCGTTTGAAGCACAGGCAGGACAGAAGCAGTGGACATATATATATTTTCTTAAAAAACCAAACCAAAACCAAAACAGCAGACGTTGACCAGGAAGAGGATGTCTCGAAGTTGGTCGGCATGGCCTGATGCTGGGGCTTGCCTTGTTCCTCCAACTCCAACTTGGACATTGCCTTTTTTGTGTGCTACTGAAAGCTTGAACCTGGAGTAAACATGCCGAGATCTGGCCACCCATTCCCATTACTCCAACTGCTTGAATCGCCATTTTGTAAACTCAAATAGCGGGTGCGGAAGCTGAGGAAGACGACGAAGATGAAGGACGTTTCGTATTTGATGGTCGCTTTGCGCTTTTGCGGCTTCCGCCGCCAACAGGGATGTTACGAAGAGCTCCGCCCTTGGTCCAGTACCTCTTGCAGTTCTTGCAGAAATGGCGGGGCTGAGAAAGATTGTAGTTGTTGTAGTAGCAGAATTTGGTGTTTAATGATTCACAGCGCGGGCATTTCAGCTGTTCTTGCTCCGAAAAATGGGGTTTCAAGGGCTGGAAAGTCGTCAGGTCTTGCATCATACTTCAAACAAAAAAACAACTTCTTAGAACCGTGCTCGAATGTTCCAAAGACTTGAGAGATTTGAAGCAGAAAAAAGTTTGTAAAAAGCAGAGATCAGGCCGAATTCGAAGAATTTCAGTTGGGTTCACAAGGGTTGGAGCGACCTTTGGCCATCAGAGACCAAGGCAAGGGAAAAAAGGTGTCTTTTGCAGAGAAGTGATGAAAATGGAAAAACGCAGGAAGGGTAAGACCCAAAGAAACTAACAAAGTCATCAATCTGCAAAAGGGACGGATCTCGATTTCATTGCTTTGAAAAGCAAAGAAGAAAGCTCGATTCTCTCCTCTGGGTTCGTGATTCCCAATACCAGGTGGAGTTGTGGGTTGAAGATGGAAGAGAATAGAAGAGGTAAGGTTCTACGCAGGACTTATCAATGCGTCTGCGTAAGATTCAATCAATTCACGACCCACCCGCCTACAAATAGAGAAGGAAGATGCTCTCTCTCTCTCTCTCTCTCTCCCCTCTTTCTCTCTCTAAAGTGGACTAGCTTGATTGTGATCTAGACATCCACACAGCCCCCTCCATTACTTAATTGCACCAGCTTAATCGAATTCACAAAGCTAATCCTCTCCCTGTTCATGATTCTGTCGTTCTCAATAGGACAAGGTTGCTGCTTTTGTTGGTTTTTGCACGACCCGCGACGAGCGTTTGCAAATAGGATCATTGTCAATCAATCAACGCGACACAGTCAGAGTGTGCTCAGCTCAATAGTTACCACTTACCAGACCTCTGTTCCTCCATTCACGGTCACGGGTTGCTTCTGTTATAGCTCTCCTTCCATCAGTAAAACAACTATTTTATTAGATGGGACGTCACGAAATCGCATCGAGGATGGAGAACAAATCTTGGCCAACTCGGGTCTCAACTGAAGAGAATCAATCCGGAGGAGGAAGATATTGTTCTTCATCGCCACCCATGTTCTTCCCTGATATTCTCCCCATTCCAGATTTGATTCCTTTTTGACTAATCGGAGTTTATGCTCCAAGGGATTCATGCACCTTCCCTCTTAACACACTTAATATAAAATTATTATTCTCTGCTCCACCATTGAAGAGTGCAATCTGATCAGTTATCCATTCATAGAAAGATTTCTTCAAATCACATCAAATATTCACTAAACTGATGCAGTACAAGTTTGAATAGCTTCCCATCAGCAGTTTTGTGTAGTAAAAGAGGAGAACTATATCCTTTAAAACATCGTACATCTAGTGCCAAATATTATGTTGTAGGAGAGCTACAATCAGATTCACTAGTTGCCTTCAAAACCCAACATAATCCAAGGACACAACAGCACCTTCCTCTTTTAAAAAATGCAAAAAGAAAAAGCAGGAAAAAAAAGATTAAATATTTCTGTTTTGGCCAAGTTTGGAGAAGAACAATGAGATGCTGTGGCCCTGGCTTGGGTGGCCCGATAACTAAACAGGGGAAGAAAATAATTCAAGCTGCTGCTTACTGAAATTTGAGATAGCTGCTTCAGGACCTTTGTATTAATGGCAGGCAGTGAGAATCAGATCCGATGAGCACATAAAATTGGACGATCAATGGAAGCTTGTACCCAACTGATTAATGAGATAGACGGGACGGAATCAAAGCCTCGGCATCAGAAATCTGGAAAAGAAGTCAACTAAGAAACTGGCCAATCTTTATGCATAGTACATGTACAAGCTATTTGCAGCAGCACAGGCAATTGAATTTTCAGATGGGTGCCAAGCTAGATGCAGTAACTTTGTTGTGAAATCAAAAGAATTCCCATTTGCATCAACTCCACTACTTTCTGCTCCTGTTGTGGATTAAAAAATGATAGTTCAAGAAACACGGTTCAAAAGTATTTACAATTCAAATGCAAGTATCATCTCTGCCCCACAAACAAAAAAAGAAAGAACTTAAAAGCAAACCATAGACCTCTTCTAACAGCTCGAGAGATACTACTGCTCAAAGATCGGCCAGGCCTTGACGGTGTCGGCACTTGTCGCCTGATAAGGCACATAATCATCAACCTTGTTCTTAGAAAACAGGTAAAAATTATTACACAAAATCAAGCTTCTCAAACAATAACGTTAATCTGGAGGCACCTCATCGGATTTTTGCTGGCTTCCAAAGTTGTTGCCTCAGCTCTTCCAGGGGCACAATCAAATATACGAAACAGATTGCTGGAGGAAGGTAATAAGATCAACAAATGAAGAGGTTTTGAGCCAAAGAATGGCGAAAAAAAACAACAAATAACTTTTTGTCAAGAGGACGGACCTGTAAGAACCTGTAGTTATATGCAACCCATCGCCACTTAGACAGCACTCAAACTTATCAAAGATAGAATCGTTCTCATACAAATCACAAAGCTAAATTCATCCACAATTAGAAAAAAATTAAAATTCTATCAGAACGACCATAACAGTTTCAGTTTTAGTTTCTATTTTAAGTTGAAATATCTGACCTTTGGTCTTAAATATTCATGAACCTGAAATGTTGAGACTGGACCGGAATCCATATTAATGTCCCATAACTGAAAAACAAGAATGTTATTTTGAATGAGATAATGTAAACAGAAAACCTTTATCCCATCTAAAAAGTAACACAAAGCAAATCATACAAATAACAGTTTTCCAATATTCATGAACAAAAGAATCCAAAATTCAGTAAGAATGAAGAATAATTGGGCTTGGGCATCTCAATACATTTGCTCGAGGCTGTCATCTTCAGGCGAAGTTTAAGTTTCTCTATGTTTAGAGCAGCATTGACAACTACACTTCCCTTTGAATTAGAATCATTACATTCTATAAATTTTTTAGTCACATCTTATGATTTGGCAATCCATATCAGAGTAGTTCCTCTTGAATAAATTTTTTCACAAGTATAACTAGGAAATTGTTCAAATAAACCAATTCTGCATCATGTCAAGATGCAGTTTCTAGTAACTGCATCCAAATTCTTCAGAATAATTTCAACGCAAGCAATAGCATAGATGATTAAACTACCATAATGTAGGAATATGAACCTTAAGAGTCATGTAATCGCGACTAAGTATAAATCTCCCTTCTTTGCCAAATTTAATATCTGAGATTGAAGCAATAATCTCCGTAAAAAATGACCTTGAACCTGGAGCTTCCTGTTCTTCAAATCTGTATGCAAATAAGATCATAGATTAGTCCAAAATATGACTTTGAAAATGCTATTTAGCTCTCTGACATGTAAAAACAGGAGGAAAAGTTTCAAAGAACAGTATATAATACACCCACGCACCCCCACCCCCCACCCCCAAAAACCAAAATGCAATACTCAGCCTCCATCCTAGCCACCTACTTCTAGACTCCAACAACCAAAAAACGAGGAACTTTTACCACAGGCCATTATTCGTAACAACACTGACACTAGGTTAAAAACTTACAATTTAGCATGAGAATCACATAGTGCAGACTGCCGCAAATCAATAAGTCGAATTGAACCTTTTGAACTGCTGTATGCCAACATATTGCAATGGGAAGGATGAAACTCTGCAGATGTTATCACCTCTGCAACATAAAAGATGGAGCCAAGCTTAACAAAAATGTGACAAAGAAAAGTTCAGCGGTTTGCAGATAGGTTATCAAACTTCCAAGTAAAAGCATCCAAATCCTCAACTTAAAAGCGGATGATGAAAAATTCAGCACTTTGCAGATAGATTGTTAGAGCTCAAAGCAAACTTTATTTTTTAAGTTTCAGAGGAGAATCCCTTAGAGAGCATGACCTCTACGCCTCTAGATTAACTGAAGGAAGGACGCCCTTCAAACGAAACTATATTTTCATTTAAGTTTCAACATAGTTGTGTGGTATACTACTTCAAGAAATTTGGTTAATTATTTCAGTGGCAAAGTTGGATGGTTTTTTAAGTAATAATTGTAAGTTGGATGGCAAAGTTGCATCTTTTAAAAATGTATTCACTCAGACAGTTTTTCACTTTTGCCAGTTTTTTTTTTTTCCAATTTATCACATAGTAGGACAATTTATTAGTTTGGTTTTATCGAGACAATTAATTACATTCTGATCCCACTCTCAATAGACTCTTCAAACAAAATATGAATTAACAAAAAAACTCCCAATATATTTGTGCATAACAAAATTAAAAATATTACCTGTCAGATCCTCCATGTTAGCAGGCTTCACATCAACAATATTGAAACTTTGATTGCTAATTCCCAAGTTCCAAAGATTTATTCGCAGGTCATCGGCTGATATAAATGTTTCACCGTCACTAGAAAAAACAGACAAAATACACTGATTAAAATAAGTGGTCAATAATTTATAAAGAAAAAACAATAATCCCGCCAGTAAATTGTCCATCCTCATATGTTCTCTTTTTGGCGAATCACAATGAATGAATCATAATAGATTTCTAGTCAACATTTTCATTTCCAACCAACTCATTGACTTAACCAATAACTAAACTCAATAAGTAACTCCAAATATCAATCAAATTATAACAAGATCAATCACAAAAAGTCATAAACTTATTTTAAAAAATGGCTAAAATGATATAATGGTTTTCTATGAGAATGACTACTTTGTAACTTTAGCCATTGAATCTTATACACTTAAGTCCCCAATTGCTAATCTTTTCCAAGAAATTAAAAACATCTTACTATATTAGTTCAGCAAACACAAAATTTGTTAATTGTCTCTGAATAAACTGACATAATAATGAGTCATCACTGAGTATTTGCAAGAGTGATCACTAAAGGTGGGAATGAGATTCGTTCTAACAATTTCTTACATCACCTTATCGACATCTATCTTATAACTTCAGATCTAATTATACCTGTTATTGGAAATAGAATTGATGTGATAATCATGAGCATGAGCATATACTCTTCGACATCTGGCCACCATGCTGGTTTCTTGGCTAGTTACCTGCATATGGCAGAATATGCTCATTTAAAGTTGAATATTAAAAGAAAAGGCAAATCCCAAAATAAGTCAATGAAGACTAAACAATGACCAACCCCTTCAACGGATAATGAGAGGAAAGAGAAACAAATTTTAGTACAGTACTTGATTTTTACATGCAATGCCTAGATGAAAATAACCTTCTAATCTCAAGGTTCAAATGGGCGATCGGCACAAATGGAAAGTAAAAACTTAACATCCAGCACACTTATCATTCACGAGAACCTTTTGAGAAAGAAAGGACAGTAGAGGTATAAGCAATTATTTACATGAACAAATTGACAAGACAGATTCAACCAAACAAACGCATCAAGCACTTGCTTGATCTAACCTTGGTTCAGTTGAGAATCATACGCTCAAGGTTTAACACAAGTCTTTTATGTTGTTGACCCTCACATACCTCATTATTTAAATAGCCTCAAATTCTATTCAACTCAACATGCAGAACTTATCATAATCCAAAACCACACAAGGAAAAAAACACTATATCAGGTTGAGTGCAACTACCGTTGGTAGACATAGGGACGGAATGCCTCCTGGGGGAAATGAGAAGTCATCACTCAAGTAATTGCATGATCGGTCTGGGGATCCTCCATTTGCAAGATAAGGCTTAAGGCTACTCAAGTTACTTGAGCAACCAATGCTACCATTTCCTCTAACACTGGAATGGTCCATAGTCATGCTTGACATTTTCTTGACCTTCTTTTCTTGGACCTGCTAAACCCAATGAATGGTAGTTATACTTCACATCCAGGGCTTTAAGTTTCAAAATAGCAACTCAATGGAAGCGATGATAAGCATCACAAGACAATATCAAAGATATTATACAAGATCATTTATGAGCAGCTCGACAGGAAAAACACTTAGTATTCTACTAACATGAAAAATATGGTAAATTACATCATATTAAGTCAGGGTGAGCCTCAATGCTCCGGAAGTGCCAAAGCACTTTTATGGTCATCAATAAACAAAAATATTTTAGAAAAATAATAATTTGATGTTCTTACCTTCCAAAACTTGATTGTTTTATCATTGGTCGACAAGAGAAACAGGGCTCCATTTGACATTTGGCACCATCTAATCTTGTTGATTTTCTCCTCTATTTCCAAACTCTTAAGATAATCGAACTGATAAAAAGAATGCGAAGAATGAATTAAACCATAGAAATATAGTAAAAGCTGTATACAACAAGGAAATAAGGAAGGAGAGGGTTAGTTGATGAAAAAAAATACTTCAGGCTCATGGCTCTGAAACTCTGTTTTATAGCGAAACTCAGGATGCCTAGTGATTGCAGAATCCAATCTCTCCAAATCCCTTCTTGATCCACCATGCTACAAATCAAGTGTAACAATACATTATAACTTTTGGAAAAAAAAAAAAATTGTACTGATGTCAACACATGTTTGGCAACAGAGATCAGTCAGGCTAAAAGAACGAACATCTTTTCTATCTGTCCTCTCAAATAGAACCACACGGCCACCTCGGTCACCCGTAGCAAGATGATCACCATTTTTATCAAATTCAATCGCTGAAATAATATCAACTGCAGAGGCAACAGCAAAGAAAATATGAGAAATTTGATAATAATGCAACCGAGATATATTAGAAGGCAAAACAATCACATATTTATCATCAATATCTATCAATTTACGCTACTATTTATGACTAGTATTAACTTATATGAGCATACTTTCAATGCTAAACCTTGTCAATGGATAAAGTGGACAAAAAAATACAAAGCAATGGTACCCATTTGCACAAGAAGACTTGACTTGAGTTAGCGTAGCAATACAAGTAAATATACCATTTACTTCAGAAAACTATATAATATGATCAAGACAGCCGTCCAAGAAATGCAAGAGCAATGGTTGGACATCAGAGTGGATCCCACTCATGAAGAAAATTTCTTAACAAGTCCCCAAACTAGTTGGACATGAAGGGTATACTCTCATGCTCATTTTCCTTGATTTAAAAGTATGAGAGAGGAGCATACTAATCATCAATGAATGACAATTGATAACAAGATATGCGAGTCCATCTCTAAACCTAACTAGTTCACAACTTACGTGAAAATTGATAAGGAGTAGAATGCAACCACTCTTTTCCAAGTCATGCTTCTACATCACCTAGTTTTAAACTGTGATAACTTCCAAAATCTATTTTTTATAGAAGTCACATACTTAATATTCTGAATATTCCAATCAATACTAGTAGAAAATTTCATCTCATGCGCATCAGTGCATGCATTGTAAGCAAAGACTCCAAAACAAGAAATTAGGACATGAGAAATGAAGCTTCATTTCACAATTTCACGATGTCTCTACCATTCCATAGACGAACAGCACTGCACAATCTCGATGAATTCATCAAAGCTCTCTCAGCATAACTCTACCTCGACGCTCATCCAAAACCCACTTTTCCCAATTAAAAAAGAATATTCTCAAAAATTTCAGCAGCCACTATCAACAAACCCGGAGGTAAAAATAGGAATCGCCTGATGACCCACATTCTAGTTAGATCGAAATCACGAAAAACATCCTCAATTGAAGTGAATGCAGTCAGCATCCATTGGATCCAAAAGGCAAAGCCAAAGGAAAAATTGATCAACACCACAATACATTAATTACCTTCCTGAACTTCTTCACCGGCCGTGCGTTCGCCAAAAACTTGAGAGAATTTCCACTCCAGCGGCACCGGAGCCGAGAGGACCTCGTCGCTTCCGCTCATTGAACCGGAAAATAAATCACACTTACCAGTATTAAAAAAAGAACGGAATCCAGAAAATCCACTCACTTCATCAGAGATCGCTGTCGGGGTGCGGCTCGAAAACCCATAAAACAAATGAAAACCCAGAAAAGAACATGGCGAAATTCAGTCGGAATTTCTACACGACATTGCAAGATATCAAAAAAGAGCCCAAAGTGCGCGTCTGGCAGGACTTTTCCTCTCTGCAACTCCAGCTGCTTTCTCTCCCTAGAAGGAGATAGATTGTATTATATCATTTAGGCGTAGATGTAAAGAAAGGGACCGATGGCGATCAAGGCGTAGGTCGGCGTCGGAGTAGAAAAATGAACACGTCTGCTCTCTCCCTCCAGTCTCCCCGATTAGTCCCCAATAATCCCAGACATGGGCTTTTGTTTTATAAAATCATCACATCAGACACGACCCGACCCTCACTCGTTCGTCGTGGGCTTTTAACTCATTTGAGCTTCCTCGTACACATATTCAGCTCAAGCCCCGTCCTCTTGAGCCCAACAGCCAGCCCGTAGGAGTCCCTAATCGTAGACAACAGGGGGGCATCAGAGCTTATAATTGGCGGTGGCCACTGGCCGTGGTGACGGTGTTTTTGTCAAGCATGAATGGATTAGAATATCAAAGGAAAGACATAGTTCGAAGAGGGCGGGACGGGCGAGGGGAGAACTCATTGCAATGGCTTACCGATAATGACACATGAGAGCCCCTTCACATGCTCTCGCTTCCCGTCTCCATCTTTGCTCTCTCAACCATCTCTTTCCATCCAAATAATCAAAGTTGGATATTGGTTATTGATTATTTGGAGGAAAGAAGTTCCCCACTAGGAAAAATCAAACAATCACTGTATCATTCCAATCGACAATAGTTAATAAATCAACCATAATAGTACAATTGTGGCGACCCCGACTCAGTCAGGGCCACCACGGCCTGTGCCATAATTACAACGACCCCGACCTCGACCCCTTTCGAGCCATCACAACAATAATAACAAAATTGTTGAAAAATCCAATAATAATCAAAACACAAACGAGACAGAAAAATTTAAGAAAAAAATCATAATGAGCAAAAAATCATCGACGTGAAAAAAAAATCACTATAACAAAACAAAATTGTGATGTAGATTAAACCATCACAATCAACATAATATTTGGTCATCATTGCTTCGCGTGACGTACTGCCACAATCTTCCATGCTGGTGGTCTGACGTCTCTGTTAGTGATACATTGTTTTGTACTAGGTATAATAGATAACTTTTTTTACAAACCATTTACTTTTAACTGTTTTAAACGATATGAGATTGTGCAAACCATTTACTTTTACAAATCATTGCTTCGCATGACGTAGTGTCACAATCTTCTATGCTGGTGGTTTGACGTCTCTGTTAGTGATACATTACTTTGTACTAGGTATAGTAGATAACTTTTCTTACGAACCATTTACTTTTAACTGTTTTAAATAATACGAGATTGTGCAAACCATTTACTTTCAACTGTTTTAAGCGATATGAGATTGTAGATCGTATTCACAGCTCCCTCACAATCATCATAATTATGAGTCGTTGTTGTTTTCCCAAACGTGATCCCCCACAAAAATCTTATCCATACGAAACATATAACATTATGAATGCATCAATTCACACGTAAAAATACATGACAAGTTTAGTTTGTGAAATTGAGAGGGTGGGGCCCTTGTCCCTTCTCCCAGTTTCCCTACAACTAATCTATATTAATTACCACAACACTGTTGGATATAATTATAATTTAACTCGATTTTCTCGTTTTTTTGTCTTTCCCCAAAATAATATTATAAGTGGGATTTTGATTGACGAGACGCTTAATTAGGAAATAATTAAGATAATAATTAGTAGGTTCGGTTCGGCAGCAGGAACACGATCCGGGATACGTGCCATCATTGCCTCCCCGAGCTTAGCCGCCGAGAATGGCGTCGTTCGGTCGCTGTCTCCGTCATGACGGAAAGCCTCTGACTAACGGCGACGGGCTTTAAATGCTTTTCAGTTTTTTAAATTCAAAACTTGAATCTACGGCTTTCTAATTGCCCCTCCTTTTCTTTTTATTTACCGTTCCAAGAACTCTCTGCCACTCTTTCCTAATCCCGACTTAATCACTGATTATCATCACTTCTAATCTAATTTCTCTAATCTTTTATCTGAATCCTCTTTAATTTGAACTCGTTGGCCCCGCACCTCCTTGGCTTTTTGCAGTTAAAGATGGGGCCAGCCAGACATATTCAAAAAATAAACTTGATATCTAAATCGGTAATAGGTGGGAAACGAAGGGGTATTTTGATAATTGAGTACGTCGACGGCGACTTGTAGCAGAAAATGCAGAAGCAGACGAAGGAGGCAGTCTGAGACAGACCACAATTACATGCAGAGAGAGAGAGAGGTGGTGGTGTTGGTGTTATTATTGTATTGGGTTTTCAGTCTGCTTCACAAAAATTTTGTATTTACTCTTCTTCACACTCCACACACACTTCAAGGCTGATTGATTATGCTTTTTCAACGCAGACCCTTCTCCATCTCCACATCCCACCCCCTGTTTCTCCTTCTACATCTACTGTTTCTCTCTCTGTCCTCTCAGAGCTGGAGGTGGGTGGTTGGTGGTTGAGATTATTCACTATCTTTGATATATCTTTCTCGTTTTGGCGCTCACTTTCTTTCTCTTCCTACACTTCCAATCGCTCCTTTCTTTCCGGACTGTTTTGCTTTCTTTCCTGGCATGACGTGAAGCAAGATTCAGACCACCCATCTACACAAACTAGTACGCTAAACCGAGCTCTGGTTACCTATCTCAGTTGTTTCTTTCTGCGTTTTGTTTGCTTATTGCTCGTTGGGAGAAACACTGAAACAGGACCCAAACCTTCTTGGGTTTTCTTGTGGAGTGTTTTTCTGCCCGTTTTCCGGATCGGGGTGCTCGTGCTTAAGGTAGAATGTGTTACCCATTTGCTTGTTATATCTCTTGTCGATCTCTGTTTCTCGTTGACAAATTTGAACCAATTTCAATCTTGTCTGTGACTACAAACTGTTGTTCCATTTCTTTTCAAGTCCATTTGTTTTTTGCTCGCGGAACCATATTCTAATTTTGAAGGACACATTCTCTGTATTACTCCAATTTTCTGCATTATGGTCTTATCCATTTGCATTTATTCGTAATATGTGGTTTCTTATTTTGATCAGATTTTGTCCAAAAGAAAAAAGGTTTACGGGAGGGACAGAGCTTTTTGAGGTGTTTTATTTTACCCACAGGGATTCAACGCTCGGCGCTATTTTGGTACGAACAGGAAAAAAAATCCGTCAAGCCTATCTCCCTATCTCGTCGCATCACTGGTTAGACTCTTTTTGCAGGACGCTAAGAAGTAGACCGTGTTCAGATAGTGTAATCTTTATTTACGATTTCTCCTGTTCTATTTCTGGTTGAATCGCTTTGCTGAACTCTTGAATCGGAAAG
This sequence comes from Begonia masoniana, assembly GCA_022432975.1. Classification (NCBI taxonomy): domain Eukaryota; kingdom Viridiplantae; phylum Streptophyta; class Magnoliopsida; order Cucurbitales; family Begoniaceae; genus Begonia; species Begonia masoniana. The sequence goes on along the minus strand of CM039514.1, from coordinate 45,630,448 downwards.
CGAGACCGTTTTCTTGCTTCCTACAGCTTTTTTAGCTTTCTGCTCTTTACTTCTTATTCTTCCCAAGGGTCTACTAGGCTTTCTCACAGTCTAGCATAGCTTTTCCCTTTTTTCATGATTTCATATAAAGCTACTATTTTGGAATTATCCCGTGATCTCTAACTGTTATGGTTTTGGGGGAAAGGTAAGAGTTTCTAGGCATGTGTAAATTGCGTGAAAATGGTCTTGTCTTTGTAGGCTTGTCGACTTCCCGGAGGGAATAATGAGCATGTCTCTGATAAATATCTTTGAAACAAACATGGTTGGGGCAGGGCAATAATGCGACTATGATCATCATACCAGGCATCACTTTTATGCTTTTGAGGAAGCTTTAATGATATAACTTTCATGGGCTCTTAGAAAGTTGAATTTTGAGCGAGGACTTCATAGAAGAAGTAATGATGAATCTGGAGCAGAAGCGGGGCAAGCAAGAGAAAGGTTCGGACGAAGCCGAAAAAGTAGTTGTGGCCGTGAAGGCATCAAAAGAAATCCCCAAGACTGCGTTGGTTTGGGCATTGACTCATGTTGTTCAACCTGGGGATTGCATAACACTTCTTGTAGTTGTCCCCTCACAAAGCTCTGGTATCTTCTCTGCTTCTTGGTTGCCAGATTTTGTGCTTCTTTTTAATTCCTTCCTGTTTCATCTTCTATACTAGTTCTTGTTTCCTTGTTGGATTTGGTCACTTTGTTGGCTCCAAGTGTAATGTCTAGAATATGAAGCTGTTTGATAATGTCGGTAAAAACTACGAGGTCCTCGATGCCTCTATGATTATGCGTCGATGGAAGACATTGTTTGCTTTGTGGTCATTTCTTTTCAACTTGTTTTGTGCAAATCTGATTCGTGATCCCGCCATTCTTTGGTTCTCAATTATCGTCTGTTATCAGATTTTGGACGAATTTTACTTGAGTCACGAAAACTAATTCCATCCCTAATGGAGTGGGCTTAGTGTGAGATTTAACATCTAAACTATCTCCTTGATCTTCAGGTAGAAAATTGTGGGGTTTCCCGAGATTTGCTGGGGATTGTGCCAATGGTCACAAAAAGTCTAATTTAAGTGCAAGCCCGGACCAGAAGTGCAATATTATTACTGATTCGTGCTCCCAGATGATCCTTCAACTTCATGATGTTTACGATCCAAATAAGGTAGACTTAGAGTAGAGTGGTTTTGTATTTGTTCATTACATTAAGACTCTTCAATAACATTTTTTTCTCTGAAACTGTTTGCAGATAAATGTTAAGATAAAAATTATATCTGGGTCCCCTAGTGGAGCAGTGGCTGTAGAGGCAAAGAGAGCTCAGGCCAGTTGGGTTGTATTAGACAAGTAATGCTCTCACGATTAATGTTGAACTGTTGAAAAACATATTTTCATGTTTCTTGGTTCTCAATATTTGCTCATCTTCTTTTCTTCTTTTTAACTTTTTTTTCTACTAGTGTCATTGTAATATTATCTTTTCAAATGGCCAGGCAGCTCAAACATGAGGAGAAGCGGTGCATGGAAGAGCTCCAATGCAACATTGTTGTCATGAAGCGTTCCCAGCCAAAAGTTCTTCGCTTGAATTTGGTTGGTTCACCTAAGAAGGAACCCGAAATTGTCTCTTCATTAGGTTCTGATCCGGATGAAGGGTCTGAGAATAATCAGGGAAAAAAGAACCATTCTCTCAATACCATTCGCGGCCCTTTAGTGACTCCAAATAGTAGTCCAGAGCTTGGTACTCCATTTACCACCACGGAAGCTGGAACTTCATCAGTGTCAAGCTCTGATCCGGGGACATCACCTTTTTTCATACCTGAAATTAGTCGAGATCTGAAGAAAGATGAATCATTAGTAATTAAGGAAAACAAAGAACTTGGCGATACAAGTTCAGATTCAGACTGTGACAATTTGTCGGTATCTTCAACAAGTATGAGATTCCAACCATGGATGACAGAATTTATAAATGCTCATTATCCACCCTTGCAACAAGGGAGCGTGATATCAAACAGAAGTAATGATAAGGCTCATGCAACAACAGGCAAAACTTTGCTACAAACGTTTTCAAAAACTGATGCAGAAGCCGGAATTAGAATGCCAAAACACAGAAATGATTCTGACTTTGATGGCAACGTAAGAGAAGCAGTCTTGTTATCCAGAAATATGCCCCTCGGACCCCCTCCACTGTGTTCAATATGCCAACATAAAGCACCTGTTTTTGGAAAACCTCCAAGGTGGTTCAGCTATGCTGAGCTGGAGCTTGCTACTGGCGGATTTTCGCAAGCCAATTTCTTGGCTGAAGGAGGTTTTGGATCAGTTTACAGAGGAGTTCTACCTGATGGTCAAGCTGTTGCTGTCAAGCAACATAAACTGGCCAGTTCTCAAGGAGACCTTGAGTTTTGTTCAGAAGTGGAAGTCCTTAGCTGTGCTCAACATCGTAATGTTGTTATGTTGATTGGCTTCTGCATTGAGGACAAAAGAAGGTTATTAGTGTATGAATATATCTGCAATGGCTCATTGGATTCTCATCTATATGGTAACTTCTTTATCCATTAAGTTTAATATATATTAGCTTTAAACATGCATGCACACGATAGCTCGCAAACAATCAATTCAAGTTTCGAGTTGGTTAAATGACTAAATCTCATTTCCCTTTTAATTTACTTCTGAATTGTATTCAGTTGTTTCTTTCAAGTAATCATAAACTAATTGAAAATTCTACGAGTTTTGGTGTATCCTGTAAATCTTTACTGAAGTTGTCTTAGATACAGAGTTATCACCCTTCTATTTGGCTTGAAGAATAGGGAAATTTTAGTTCCATTGTCAAGTTTTGTGATTGATTTTACTGTGACATCTTGATAGACGCTCCATTTATAAACTTCTTCTGTATTGTAAAAGCTTGAGAAACTAAAGTTCTTCAGCGTTAGGTGTGCTGAGCTTGAGAAGCCTGCCATTAGAATATTCCCATTTTTATCAACATATCTATTGTAGTCTTTGTACTTTGATTTTCATCTCATTGAGAAGGGTTTTTGGTGGCTTTCAAGGACGTCAACGAGAGCCACTAGAATGGTCTGCTCGACAAAAAGTTGCTGTTGGGGCCGCGAGAGGACTGCGATATCTCCACGAAGAATGTAGAGTGGGCTGCATTGTTCACCGTGATATGCGACCAAATAACATTCTTGTCACTCATGATTTCGAACCACTGGTGCGGAAATTTCTTAGTTTTTTTTTTTCTCTGCAGCCATGTCATTAATGGAATTTTTTTTTCCTTAACAAATGTATGCATCTGGGAGGTGGAAGCTATTATAGAGTTTAAATTATGTGAAGTTTAGGGGAGAAATTTTGCAAAGAGTTATTTTCTGTTGGACTTCCATTGGTCTTTTACCTTTGAACTTTTCGTCAGGTTGGGGACTTTGGCCTGGCAAGGTGGCAGCCAGATGGAGATAAGGGTGTGGAAACAAGAGTAATTGGAACTTTTGGGTGAATCTTTTACTATCACCTCCACTGAATTCTCTACTTTGCCAGTCGAGTCATCGACTACAGAACTCTGATGTGGTGTAATGTAGGTACTTGGCTCCTGAATACGCACAAAGTGGTCAAATCACAGAGAAGGCAGATGTTTATTCCTTTGGCGTGGTGTTGGTGGAGCTCATTACCGGGAGAAAAGCGGTGGATCTTAACCGACCCAAAGGCCAACAATGTCTCACTGAGTGGGTATGAATCGAGATATATTCAACAACAGCATTTAATGTGAAATTTTGGTTTTCATCTGTGTAGAAGTAGTCCTGCTAAAACATGCTAGGCTGTAAGTACTAAGTTAATGTTTCATCAAGCAGTGGCACTAATTTATTGCTGGTGCATTATTATGAAACAGGCACGGCCTTTGTTGGAAGATTTAGCCATTGATGATCTGATTGATCCGAGATTGGGGAACGTGTATTCAGAGCATGACGTTTACTGCATGCTACACGCTGCCTCACTATGCATACGGAGGGATCCCAATGCTCGGCCTCGCATGTCCCAGGTGAGAAAACATGGCAATGTCTTTATAACATGTATAAATCAAAAAACTCAGTCGATTGATGTTTATTTGAAGGTGCTGCGAGTTCTGGAGGGTGACATGGTGATGGATGGAAATTACATGTCAACACCCGGATATGAAGAGGGAAGCCGGAGTGGTAGGATATGGGTGGAACAACAGCAGCACCAACAACGCTGTCACAGCGGTTCGGGTCCCATTTCCATATAGTCCATTGGAGAGGTTCAATGAAAAGCTGTCTCTTGAGAGTTTAAGACAGACTTACATGGAAGGGACGAGGTGAAATACTTGTAGCCCAACAGATTATATGTAGAGTGCTCCGCCCAAAAAAACTACACCGCAAGAAGCTTAGTTTCCCAGAGAGAAAATGAATTCGTTTTGTAATATTTCCCACATTTGCGTTGTTCATGGTCGACCTGGTTCTGTTTCTGTATAGAAGCAAGTAGAAGATCTTGGTGTTCTTTAATTTTTGTAGGAAAAGGGAGCAAATACTATTGCTGTATGCTCCAGCTTCATTTGAAGTTCATTATGTTGAGACAAGGATTGGATTCTCTCTTATTTTCTTGTTTTTGAAGGTGGAAATTCAAACGACAGATTCAACTAACTGAGGTATGTGTGTCCTTAATCAATCCAAACACCCACATTGTAGGATTCAGAAACAACTGAACCTTCTTCAGAATCCAAAACCAGTAACAAAGGGAGGAAATGATGACGGGAAAAGTTTGAAACTTTTTTGTAATCGTGATGGAACCATAATATAAAATTATGAGAGACCCCAGCCATGAGCCATCTTTTTTGCTTTTGGAAAGAATATCAGAGATGTTTTTCCATTGGTGTGGGATGTGATGAAATTGCACCAGATTCCATTTCAAAAAGTAGACGATAACGCAAATGCTCATTTTCTTTTCACCCAACAAGAAACAATTCGAGGGAAATTACACCCACTGCAAAACAATTTCATCTTACTAACTACAATCTGGAATCGGGGCAGGATATTAGAAACTTCTCCCACCGAGAAAAAAAAAGTAGAGACAAGAACCCATGAATTATGAAGAAGATGAAGATCCGGGAGGAATCAATCCAGTAGCTTCTTCATCGGCAACCAAGTCATCAGTCTTCCTCACCGCCCCGTGCACCACCACGACCACCACGCCGATCAGCAGCGCCACCAATATATTCAGCGTAGCGTGCGTTAGCAACAAGAATAAGATCGTCAGAACCAGCAGGGCTCCTAGCACGACGCGATCGTCGATCGTGCGGCCAAAAATAAGCAGCGGCTCGTCGCGAAGGAAATACAAGAACAACCAAACGGCCATCATGACTATAAAGACGATGAGAGAAATGGGGTGCCACAAGAGGCTGAGGAACAAGATGAAGAGAATAATAATGGCGTAGTTCATCCGGAAGAAGGCGACATTGGCTTTGGTTCTGGAGAGAGCGTGAGCGAAGCTGGATGGAAAAACAAAGGAGCGAAGATTGAAGAGAAGGGACCAAGGACGGCGAGTGCCGAGGCCGGCTTTGATGCGGTGTCTGGCGGCGGAGATGTAGGCGAGATTAGAAGGGGCGAGAGAGGAAGAGGAAGTAGGGATGGTGCCATAGGTGGTCATGACGAACACAAAATTCAATTTGCAGAGAGGAATTTGGAAGGAGATGAGCGGGGAAGTAGAAGAAAGAAACAAGGGTTCATCCTTTTTAAACTAAGCCCATCACGGCCCATCCTCTCCCTCTTTCAAAACTTCACTCTTTTTTAACAAATAACTTTGCCTTAAATTGTCTAGAGACGATCCCGATCGCAACGTAACAACATTGTTCAAACCCGTAGTTCGTATTCACTTTTCGGGTAAGTATAATTGATAACTAACTACTGTTAACGCACATTCTGACGCGTCGTTCATTCATTGAGCAATTCATTACACAAATGAAATGAATAAACCGAAGAAAAGAGAATAGCATAAGAAGAAGATTAACGATAAAATCTCGAAAGGGAAGTAGAGAAGTCGACATGAACAACCACTTCTGTGCCTGTGACCATACCCAAAGTTGTGGGGACGGCATTTCCAATGGAGATGGCAGGGTAGCAACGCAGGCAGAGCCCACTCACAACTTCCCACAATCTGAGCTGTGCAATGGGCATTGTGTTTGTTTGCTATGATAAGACCAAGTTGTTGTAGTAACGCTGTTGTCGAAGAGCTCTTTGTGAGGTACGTGACAACCAAGAAAGTGCAGAAATAGTAAAAGGATGCACTTTCACTTCCTAATAATTCATTCCACCTTTGATTTTCTTGCATGGCTTCTACCCTTTGTTCTTTTATATATGTTATAAAATCTTTTTGATAAAGCTCTAAGGATTTAGTGTAGAAAAATAAACGAACACTAGAGATTTACGTAGTTCACCCAGATCTCAAACCAAAGTTTGAGATCGACTACTTCCACAGAGCTCAACCGAGAGATATATTATACTATCAGTCAAAAATACTTCATCAAGAACCGTAATACAGTAAAAATACATAACCACGAAACTTAAAGCGAAATACAGAAAACAATGAACAAAAAACTCGATATGCTCTTCACATGAGAAACTCAACTCATGCTCACCAAGAAAAAAAAAATTCTTCTCTTGATTTTCTTCTCTTCTCTCGCAGAATAGTTTTTCCTTTTTTCGTCTGTAGATCTAGCCCTCTTTCTTTTCTTTCTTCAGATCATTCTGAACACGCACACCTTTTTAGGTCTTAAGATTTCAAAAGACTTATCTTCATCACCTAACCCTCTAAGTAATGGGTTGGGCCTTAACGTATTGGGCTTCACACATAACAAGCTTCACATTGAAGTCCAATCCTTGAGGAAATAATTGACTAATAGTATAAAACATCATCTCGTTTTCATTGCTCAACAGACTAAAATTTATCCAACGTTTAACAAATCTAGGAGTGCTTAAACTTGGAAACTTTGACAATTTTAGTATCACTATCAGCAGGATTGTCCTCCTCATAGATCTTCAATACTTTCACCTTATCTATTGAAATTAAATCTCTAACAAAATGGAATCTAACATCAATATGTTTAGTTCTATCATGATACACAAGATTTTTGCTTAGATGAATGACACTTTGGTTATTACAATAAACTATTGGAACATAATTTAATAAACCAATTTTATGCATTAAACCACTAAACCATACACATTCTTTTAAGCAATCAGCAAAAACAACATATTCAGTTTCAGTAGTAGATAAAGTAAGTAAAGGTTGAAGTTGAGATTTCCATGAGATACAATTTCCAAATAAAATAAAACAATATGAAGTTGTTGATTTCCTAGAATCTCTATTTCCAGCAAAATCAAAATCAACATATCCAACCAAACATTCATTTTTATCAGATTTCTTATACAATAAACTAAAATTAATAGTGTTGTTCACATAATTAACAACCTATTTCACGACTGTCCAATGATAAGAACCAGGATTTGACATAAATCTACTCAACAGAGATATAACATATGACAAATCAGACCTAATACTAATCATAGCATACATCAGAGAACCAATTATATTTGAATAAGGTCTATCTAACATTTTATTCTTTTTAGAAATAGTTTGAGGACATTGTGATGTTGTTAAAATAAAGTGATTAGTAAGAGGCATATTCACGGGTTTACAATTACAATTCCCAAACTTTGATACTACCTTTTCCAAATATGGTTTTTGATGCAATTTCAATTTACTGTTAACATGATCCCTTTCAATTATTATACCCAAAATTTTTCTAGCATGACCAAGGTCTTTCACATCAAATTCAGCACTTAATTTTGATTTCAAATCAACAATCAAATCTATGGACTTACAAATCAATAACACATCATCCATATACAGTAACAAATACAATGGTATTTCATTCACATATTTAAAATAGAAACAAGCATCATACTCACTTCTATTAAATCCCTTACCTGTTATAAAATTATCAAAACACTTATACCATTGACGTGAAGATTGTTTAAGTCCATAAAGGACTTTCTGCAGCAAACACACATGGTTAGAAAATTTCAAATCAATAAACTCTTGAGGTTGATTCATGAATATTTTATCATATAATTCTCCATATAAAAAAGCAGTAGTGACATTTAATTATTCTAATTCAAGATCAAATTGAACAACTAAAGATAACATCAACCTAATAGTCTTAAACTTAACTACGGGAGAAAAAATTTCATTGAAATCTATACCATCCTTTTGGTTATAATTCTTGGCTACAAGTCTAGTCTTATACCTTGGTGGGTCTTCGGGTTTGACTCCCTCATTGAGTTTGAATGGCCATTTACAATCAACTAACTTTTGACCTTTAGGTTTTTCAACTAACCTCCAAGTTTTGTTAAGTTTAAGTGATTCAATTTCGCTATCCATGACATTTTTTCACTCTTGACTTTCTCTGGATTTTACAGCTTCTATGTAAGTGTTTGGTTCTATTTTCCTTACATGTTGAGATGCTACAAGAGCTACAAAAACAAGATTAGCATAGGAATATCTAGAAGGTAGTCTAATTTCCCTCATATTTCTATCATTAGCTAGTTGATAATGTTCAAGTTCATTCCGTAAGGATTCTTGATGTAACGACCCCAAAATTTAATTTTCCCTAATTTGAAACCCTAAAATTTTTCCAAAATCGATTTTTAAATTAGGTTAAATTGGATAGTTATAAAACCCTAATTTTCTTAATTCAAAATTATTGAAAATAGTAAAAATCATTTATTAAGCGGAAGTTTTAAATTACTATTAATAAATGTTTAGAAAATTAAATACTAAACAAAATATTAAATAAAACCTCATTCATAAATTTAAAATAACATCCTTACTCAAAATCCTATAGTTGATGAAATAAGTTATCTAAATTGAAAATTTAAAATTTAATGCAACTAAATATGAAATATTATTTTAAAACGATATAAAATCACGACTTTAAATTTTTATTCAGAACCAATGACAACATCCTCCTCTGTATGCTCTCCCGCCTCTGACAAATTCTCGATCAGCGTCATTTCTTCCTCAGATAAAAATTCACCTACATCACAAAACTAATGCGTGAGAAAAACTCAGTAAGTAAAAACACGTGCATGTGACTTTAATTGCATACATTACCCAATTTCATGCTTTAAAAGTTACATACTGGATGGAACTCATTTTCCGATCCTTATCATGCGTTTAGGCTTTCAGAAAACTAGCAGTTTCTTACCCTCATAAAGTTTCACCAGCCATCTCAATAACCATGCGTTCAGGCTCTCATTAGCCATCTCATGCGTTCCGTCAATTCCATTCGTTTCTATGCATTTCATACACATACATAATGACCTATCATTTTTATCTTTCTACATTCCTATGTTAATACTTATACATGCGTGTCCAAATAATAATATAATTAACAAAACAAAATAAAGTGCTTTAAAGAAAATAATTTAATATATGTTTTGTGATGTAGGGCCTACGACCAAAACATTTAAAACATAGTGTTTTACTTACCTGAATTTCGAGAGAGACAGGGAATAGAGTTTTAAGTATCTTTCTCCAAGTGTTGGATTAATCTTCCTTGCCTAAAAATTGGGGACATTTAAATTTCTTATGTTACCCAAAAATAATCATTGAAATTAATAATGGTAAAATTTTCCTTACCAATAACGTCGAATCGTTGAATTTTGGGTTCGATTGCACGTCCTTTAATTATCCCAAAATTCAGGTTTGAGTCGGTTCGGTTCACTGTTCCGGTCTGATTACTGTTCTGGTCCGGTTCAACAAAAGAATAGATTGGTGGTTTGGTTTGGCTTGTGATTCGGTTCAGTTTAGAATAAATCTACTGAACCAATTCCTTTCCTTTCCCCTTCGTACGAGCTTCTCCGAGAGAGAGAGAGAGAGAGAGAGAGAGAGAGAGAGAGAGAGAGAGAGAGAGAGAGAGAGAGAGAGAGAGAGAGAGAGAGAGAGAGAGAGAGAGAGAGAGAGAGAGAGAGAGAGAGAGAGAGAGAGAGAGAGAGAGAGAGAGAGAGAGAGAGAGAGAGAGAGAGAGAGAGAGAGAGAGAGAGAGAGAGAGAGAGAGAGAGAGAGAGAGAGAGAGAGAGAGAGAGAGAGAGAGAGAGAGAGAGAGAGAGAGAGAGAGAGAGAGAGAGAGAGAGAGAGAGAGAGAGAGAGAGAGAGAGAGAGAGAGAGAGAGAGAGAGAGAGAGAGAGAGAGAGAGAGAGAGAGAGAGAGAGAGAGAGAGAGAGAGAGAGAGAGAGAGAGAGAGAGAGAGAGAGAGAGAGAGAGAGAGAGAGAGAGAGAGAGAGAGAGAGAGAGAGAGAGAGAGAGAGAGAGAGAGAGAGAGAGAGAGAGAGAGAGAGAGAGAGAGAGAGAGAGAGAGAGAGAGAGAGAGAGAGAGAGAGAGAGAGAGAGAGAGAGAGAGAGAGAGAGAGAGAGAGAGAGAGAGAGAGAGAGAGAGAGAGAGAGAGAGAGAGAGAGAGAGAGAGAGAGAGAGAGAGAGAGAGAGAGAGAGAGAGAGAGAGAGAGAGAGAGAGAGAGAGAGAGAGAGAGAGAGAGAGAGAGAGAGAGAGAGAGAGAGAGAGAGAGAGAGAGAGAGAGAGAGAGAGAGAGAGAGAGAGAGAGAGAGAGAGAGAGAGAGAGAGAGAGAGAGAGAGAGAGAGAGAGAGAGAGAGAGAGAGAGAGAGAGAGAGAGATCGTTGATTTTGGGTTCGATTGCACGTCCTTTAATTATCCCAAAATTCAGGTTTGAGTCGGTTCGGTTCACTGTTCCGGTCTGATTACTGTTCTGGTCCGGTTCAACAAAAGAATAGATTGGTGGTTTGGTTTGGCTTGTGATTCGGTTCAGTTTAGAATAAATCTACTGAACCAATTCCTTTCCTTTCCCCTTCGTACGAGCTTCTCCGAGAGAGAGAGAGAGAGAGAGAGAGAGAAAGTAAGAAGCAGAGAGTGAGAGATCGAGCGAGAGATCGAGCGAGAGAGGAGTATCGCGAAGAACCCTACCTCCTACGTTGCGTGGTGCGTCGTCATCGGGAGGTGCCTCAGTTGACAAAGATTGGGCTACGGCCGAGAGGGAAGATTTTGGCGAAAGAAATGTCTGGCCGAGAGAAGGAGGGGATTTCGCCCTAGTCTGCGGTGGTCGGAGGTCGAGCAAGGCAAGGTAAGAGTTTCTCCTAATTCCTCACTGTTTTTAGAAGTCGGGAGAAAAGAATTTGTGTGTTTGCTGTGATTTCCTTCGATCACAGAGCATACTTAAATTCTAGGAAGAATTTCAATTCTTACCATAGAATAATAGTATGAATCTGATCATCCAAATTTGATTAGATTCATAAACAAGTTTATGTAAGATTTCCTCGTTTGTAATTTCCTTATCTTTGCAAAATATCGACTTGAGATTTGGGCAACGATTTTGTGCTAAAATTAGGGATTTTAATTGATTAGATTCTGATTTAGGGTTTGATGGGATTAGGAAACTGATTGATTTCTTAATTTGGGGCTAAATTTTTGGTGTGTTACACTTGAACATCTTCATGTTCATCCACACTGATTGCAGTGATCTGTTCAGGTTCAGTTTCAGTCTCTATAACCTTATTCTGTTCAAGAGTTTCACTAATATCTCTATTTCGGTTACTCAATTTTAGAGTCTCCACCTTAATGTGAGTCTCGGGTTGATCATTTTTTGTACTTTTCTCCACCTATTTAGGTGTATCAAGAGACTTACATAGAAATGTTGACTCATCAAAGATGACATCTCTACTAATCAGAATCTTAATTCCTCTAGAATCCCTCTCCCATAATCTGTACCCTTTAGTATCTTGTTGTTATTGATAACCTAGGAACACACATTTGGTTGATCTTGGATCTAATTTGTCATCTTTTGTATGTGCATAGGCTGCACATCCAAAAATCCCGAGGTGACTTAACTCTGGCTTTCTATCTTTGGCATTTGAATTCAACAGCGCTATTATGACTCATATTTTTCAAATAGTTGGCAGTACTCAACGCTCCCCCCCCCCCCCCCCTCCCCCTCAAAAAAAAAAAAAAAAAAAAAAATTTAGGAATCTCGGATGTGAACAACAAATACCTAACTTTTCAAGAAGGGTTCGGTTTATCCTCTCAGCAACACCATTTTGCTGAGGAGTATGCCTTATAGTCTTATGCCTTAGAATTCCGTGAGTTTTGCAATAGGAATCAAATTCATTATTACAGAACTCCAAACCATTATCAGTCCTTAGCCCTTTGAGCTTTCTATCAGTTTGGTTATCTTTCATGGTTTTCCATTCCTTAAATTTCTCAAAGGCTTCATCCTTAGTTTTCAAAAGATAAGTCCACACCCTTCTGGTGAAATCATCTACAATAGACAGGAAATATTTATTTCCACCATGTGTAGGGTGTTTTTCTGGACCCTACAAGTCAACGCATACATAGTCTAATTTATCTTTTGTGATGACCCAAATGTGTACGTATGAGTACGACTGCAGGGCAAACCTCGGGACCTAAGCCGAGTGTAGGCGAATCTCGGACTCGAGTATAGGAGAATCCCGGGTGGTAAAGAGGGGGTCGTCACAATCCCACATCGCTTGGGGAAGTATATGAAAATTAAACATATTTAAGGAAACCCTCCCTGTTGACTTAAATAATGTTTAAGTCTTAATTTGTTTTTGATGATGAATTTGTCTGCTTAATATTGTAATTTGATTATGTCTATTAATTGAATTTAATGAAATGCATTGGAGTTAGATTTGTTGGAGATACCCTTAAAAAGGGTATTTTAGTTTTTAATGCATATGATTAAGTGTACAGGGCTGAAATGTGTTAAGCAAAAGAATCAGTCCACCGGTCACAAAACGACAAGAACGGAGTCGTTTAAAAGGGTCAGTCCACCGGTCACTAAACGACAAGGCAGATGACTAAATGGAATCAGTCCACCGCTCGCTAGACGACAAAGGCGGATGAGTAAACCAAAATGCTCTTCCGGCCACAAAACGACAAAGGCGGAAGACTTCAACAAAATGCTCTTCCCGCCACAAAACGACAAAGGCGGAAGACTTCAACAAAATGCTCTTCCAGCCTCAAAAATTACTCTTCTGGTCACTAAACGACAGAGGTGGAAGACAACTACAAATCAATCATCCGACGCCGGTTCAAGCGTTTTAAGCTTCATCATCCGACGCCGGTTCAAGGGTTTAAAGCTTCATCTTCTGTTGGCGGTTCAAGACTATAAGTCAGCTTTGTCTTCCGCCAGAATTCAAATTAGCCGCGAAGCTACAGTGACGTCGTTTTCAGCCATAACTCCAGAACATTAATGGCGACGACGATTTGCAACTACAAACGGCAACGGCTACCTGATCTTGTACGGAAGCTGCTCCAACGGTAACTAAACTTCTATTATTGGATAAGGAGCATTGAAGCCAAGCCTTAATGAAGACAGAGTATTTAAGCCGAGCTCAGAGAACAAAGGAAGAACTTTTGCCAATTTGAATTCTGAGCCCTAGCTGCGAAAGTTTGAACTCTCTGTATTTCTCTCTACATCTCTCAATCCTAACTTGAGATTCATCTTGTGAGATTGTAGTGTGAGCTTAATATTTTACAAACTCAAATCTGATTAAGGCAGTGGATTGACGCCCGTAAAGTTCAATCCAGGATTGTGTAAGGTTGTGGATTGACACCCGAAAGCTCGATCAAGTTTTCTCGTTGAGGAGAAGTAAGGAATCTTCAAGGGGGTGCCTTGGAGCGTGGACGTAGGCAGTTTGGCCGAACCACGTAAAAATACTGGTGTCAAATTTCTCTCTCTCTCTCTTTACATTATATTGATTACTTGTGTTAAATCTAAGTTTAATCAAGAGAGAAATTGGTTAGATCAGAAATTAAAATTAAAAAGAGTCTAATTCACCCCCCTCCATAAGACCTATTCTAGAGAAAACTCCATATGAGCTCTGGAGTGGAAAAAATCCTTCTGTTAAGTACTTTAGAGCTTTTGGCAGTAAATGCTTCATCCTTAACACTAAGGATAACATAGGGAAATTCGATTCCAAATCCGATCTTGGAATTTTTCTTGGTTATTCCTTGACCAGTAAAGCATATAGAGTTTTCAATAGGAGAACTCTAGTTGTTGAGGAATCTGTTCATGTCAATTTTGATGAGACTCCTCAACCAATAATTAATGTGGATGAGGATGATTCGTTGGACAAACAATTGGATTCTCTTTCTTTAGAAAAGCCTACTGTTCCCTCTCAAATTGAGAAATCTCTAGAACCATACTCTAATTCCCTAGATATAGTTCCTGTTAAAAATGAGTCTGTTGATCTACCTAGAGACTGGAAATATATTAGAAACCATCCAATAGAAGAAGTCTTAGGTGATCCCTCTTTAGGAGTTAAGACTAGATCCTCTCTTAGGAATCTCTGTGCCAATGTGGCATTTATCTCTCAAGTAGAACCTAAGAAGTTTGAAGAGGCCGAGAGTGATGAAAATTGGATTATGGCCATGCAAGAAGAGTTAAATCAATTTGAAAGGAGCAAGGTATGGGAACTTGTTCCGAGGCCTAAGGATCATCCCATTATTGGAACTAAGTGGGTTTTTAAGAATAAATTGGATGAAAATGGGATTGTTATTAGGAACAAGGCTAGACTTGTTGCTAAGGGGTACTCTCAAGAAGAGGGTATTGATTTTGAGGAATCGTTTGCCCCTGTAGCTAGATTAGAGTCAATAAGAATGCTTTTAGCTTTTGCTTGTTTCAAGAACTTCACACTCTTTCAAATGGATGTAAAGAGTGCATTCTTAAATGGATATATTAATGAAGAAGTTTTTGTTGAGCAACCCTTAGGTTTTGAAGTTTTTGATAAACCCGATCATGTCTATAAGTTAAGGAAAGCTCTTTATGGTCTAAAGCAGGCTCCTAGAGCATGGTATGACAGATTGAAGAACTTTCTTGAGGAAAGAAATTTCATAAAGGGTAACTCCGATTCAACTCTGTTTACCAGGCAAAAGGTCAATGATATTCTGTTGGTTCAAATTTATGTCGATGACATTATATTTGGCTCAACTAATGTCAACATGTGTAATGAGTTTTCTTCCCTCATGCAAAGTGAATTTGAAATGAGTATGATGGGGGAGTTAAAGTTTTTCCTAGGATTCCAGATTAGTCAATCTCTTGATGGAATTTTCTTCTGTCAAGAAAAGTACATTAAGGAACTCCTTAAGAAATTCGGATTAGAGAATGTCAAATCTTCTAAGACTCCCATGAGTACCACAACTAAATTGGATAAAGATGAAAAAGGAATTAATGTAGATATCAAGAAATATCGTGGTATGATTGGTTCTCTGTTGTATCTGACTGCAAGTAGGCCAGATATACTCTTTAGTGTTTGTCTCTGTGCTAGATTTCAAGCTGCCCCTAAGGAATCTCACTTATCGGCTGTCAAAAGAATTTTCAAATACTTAAGTGGGACTCAAGATTTAGGATTATGGTATCCAAAGGGCACCTCCTTTGATCTTGTAGGCTATTCAGATTCTGACTATGCTGGTAGTCTTATTGATAGAAAAAGCACCAGTGGCACTTGTCAATTCTTAGGAGAGTCTCTAGTGTCTTGGTATTCTAAGAAACAGAATTCTGTTGCATTATCAACTGCTGAAAGTGAATATATTGCTGCTGGCAGTTGCTGTGCACAAATGTTATGGATGAAACAGACTCTAGAAGATTATAATCTGTTTTATAATAGGATTCCTATTCGGTGTGATAACACCAGTGCTATAAACATCTCTAAAAATCCTATTCAACATTCTAGAACAAAACACATAGATGTCAGATATCACTTCATTCGTGGTCATGTTCAAAAAGGTGACATATCTTTAGAGTTTGTCAATTCCGAAGACCAATTGGCAGATATTTTCACAAAGCCTTTAGATGAGAAAACATTCTGTGGTATTAGAATAAGATTAGGTCTTCTCAAGTATGAGAAAAGTTAAGTCTTTTTTTATTTTTCTGTCTTTATTGTTCACATCCTCCGGTCCTTTTTCATTTTTTTTTCACCGGAAGATATACATCATCCACTGACCGGATGATACTTTTTCTAATCTGTCAACACGTCTCTTTAATCGGACAATATCAATCTTACACGTGTGATTTCCGCATGTCGGGCGTAGTTCTCTCTCGTTTAAACTTGGCTTTCTCTTCGAAACGCTTCATCTTTCGCGCCCTTCCTTTCTATCGACAACCCTTGCTCTCTAGGTCGTCTTCCCAAAATTTCTCCAATGGACCAAGCTTTTGCACACGATCATGAGGCTTGTTCTTCAAGGGGTGGTGCTGATCCTGTGAAAAAGAAAGCCAAACCCAATCCTAGACCGGCACGGGTGCTCCCTCGGGGAACCAGTTGGCCGTCGCTCTACTTCATATCTGAGGCGGCTGAAATCCGATATCACGGCGACTTTAAGGACAAAAAGTTGATTCCGGGTCGTGGTATGGTTCCTGACGAACTTGTTTCTTTAAATATTGTAGCACCCCTGGCCGATATTGGATTACTAGGACTGTTTGAGGTTGAATCCTTCTATTTTCCCTCTGCCATTAGGATGTTCTATGCTAATCTTAGCGCTACTTTTGATCAGTCAGTAATATCTAGCTATGTGCATGGGAAAACCATAGAGCTTACCTCAAAATCCATCAATGAACTTTTGGGAACCCCCCAGTTGGATAATCACCCTAAAATTTATTCTATTGGCCAAGAAATTCCGTTTCTAAAGCTTTCTGATGGCCAACAATTCCTAAAGGAAATTGCTCTAGATCTGAGCAATATTCCAAACCCTCTCAAAAGCAAGCATCTAACCATTAGAGCTAGGCTGCTTCATCAAATGATCTGTTACAATGTCATTCCTAAAGGGGGACATTATGATGACATTAGCAGCATGGAGCATGTCATCCTTTATGCTATCTATATGAAGTTCCCTGTAGATATTGGATACATCATCCTGCGAAGGATGATTCAGAGTGTTTCATCAGGGACCACATCCTTTCCCTACAACCTCTTACTCATGAAGATTTTTCAGAAGTATCAGGTTGAATTTCCTGAGGATGAGCATCCCACCTGTCTGAAACATACCAGTTATTACTCCAAGGATACCTTGTCCAGGATGGGAATTAAGAAGAACCGTCAAGGGGTTTTTGTCTTGGATCAGTCCAAGTAGAGGGTAGCTAAGGTCAAAGCTGCCAAAAAGGGCAAACAGGACGTGTGTTTGGATGCAGAATCATCTGTTCAAGAAGGTGGTGGTGATTCTGAGATCCCTGCCTTTGATCTTTCCCCTCCTAGTCCTAGGGTCACTCGGCCTAAACGTCCTCCACCATTGACCAGCCGCCGTGCCCCTTCTACAAGGATTAGCCAACCTGCTCCAATAGCTTCTGCACATCCATTTGAGGCTATTTCTGCCCCTTCTGCACCTAGCCTACCTTCACCTCCTTCTCCTCCACCTTCTCTCACACTGCCTTCACAGCCTGCTCTTCCTTCCACCTCTCCGGTGTTTCGAGCCATTTCCTCGATCATCAAATATGGTCCACCAGTTCCCTCCACCTTACCCACTCTGCCTCCACCTGCCTCATCTGAGCACCCTCTGCCTGCAGCCCCTTTGGCAACTGCTCAGGCCGAAGTTGTTCCAAGGAGGAAAAGAAAACTTGTCCTGGCAGAAGAGTCTGATCAGGATAATGTGGATGCTCCTTTGTCTCCTACTGCTCAATCTGTTGACTTATAGAGTGTTTAAGTCATAATATGTTTTTGATGATGTATTTAAAGGATAAATAATGTAATTTGATTATGTGTATTTAATGAGAATAATGAATATGAGGTTATTTGGAAATACCCTTGAAAAGGGTATTTTAGTTATCTAATAAATTGTATTGAGTATACAGGGCTGAATAGTTAAACAGGGCTAAAATTAGTTGTTCCTTGTGCCGATCACAAGACGACAAAGAAATGAAGGCTTCTGCCGATTGCTAAAAGACAGAAGAAGAAGTCGTTCAGTGCGTGCTTGTGCCGATGACGTGTCAAGATGCAATCTGCCGATAGCATTTGAAGCTACTCTTGCCGATACTGTTCAAGGATTCTCATGCCGATAGTATTTACGGTTGTCTCTGCCGATGGAGTTCAAAGTTTACATCTGCCGATGGTGTTTGAAGATTCATATGCCGATGGCATTTTAAAGAAACTCGTGCCGATGGCGTTTAAAGAAACTCGTGCCGATGTCGTTCAAGGTTTCTCATGCCGATCACTAGACGACAAAACTCCAAGGACTCATCTGCCAATAGCTTACGAAGATTCAAATGCCGATGGCATTCAAAGACTCATCTGCCGATGGCCCTACAAGATGCAAATACCGATGGGGTCTTACACTTCAAATACCGATGAAGTTTTACACTCCAAATACCGATGGCATCCAAAGATTCTTATACCGATGACATATGAAGACTCTTTTGCCGATGGTATTCCTGCTGATGACATATTAAGTCAGCTGCCGATTACATTTGAAGCCTCATATGCCGATGGCTCTACAAGTTGCATTTACCGATGACGTGACATTATTTTACAAGCTGCATCTGGTTATGATCTTCCGCCAGAATTTAAAGTTAGCCGCGAAGCTACAGTGATGTCGCTTTCAAGCATTAACTCCAGACCTTTAATGGCGACGACGAACAACATTTTCAGATGCAACGGATAGCTGCTTCAGTACGGATGCTTCCCAACGGTAACATTTTTCTATTTGGAGTAAGAAGCATTCAATTCTATGAAGCAAGGATATACAGAGTATATAAGCAGAAGAAAAGGCTCGAAGACTAACTTTTGCCAATTTGAATTCTGAGCCCTAGCTGCGAAAGTCATTCTTCACTCTGTATTTTTCACTACATCTCTAAACTCGAACTCGAGATTCAATTGTTGTAAGAGTGTAGTCTGTGCGTTATTTTTACAAACTCAAATCTCTATAAGGCAGTGGATTGACGCCCGTGAAAGTTCAATCCAGAATTGTAAAGGCAGTTGATCGAAGCCCGGAATCCCGATCTGTTTTCTCGTGAGGAGAAGGTTAAGGATCTTCAAGGGGTGAGCCTTGGAGCGTGGACGTAGGCAGCTTGGCCGAACCACGTAAAAAGCGTTGGTGTTCAATCTCTCTTACCCTCTCTGTCATTATTGTTATTAACTTAATTGCTGATAGAGTAAATTGAGAGAGTGATTAAATTGATCAATAAATTTAGTTTTAAAAGTCTAATTCACCCCCCTCTTAGACAATTCCGGTCCTACAATTGGTATCAGAGCGAGGTTAAATATTGTCTAAGCTATTTTATAGGAAATATTGTGTTATTTGAAATGGCTTTCAATACACATTCTATTCAAATGGAAGGTCAGTCTACCACTAGACCTCCATTCTTCGATGGCAATGATTATGTGTATTGGAAATCTAGAATGAGAGTTTATATTCAGGCTATAGACTATGACATTTGGAACAATATAGTAGATGGTCCATATGTAGCATTTAAAACAGAAAATGGTATTAGGATACCCAAAGCCTCTCACGAACTGAATGATAGTGATAAGAAGAATTTGAGCCTGAATGCAAAGGCAATAAACACCTTGTACTGTGCTCTGAATAGAGACGAGTTTAATAGAGTACAAGGGTGTGAGAGTGCTCAAGAAATTTGGCACTTATTAGAGGTCACACACGAAGGCACAAACCAGGTCAAAGAGAGTAAATTGAGCATGTTAGTTCATGAATATGAACTGTTTTCCATGGAAAAAGGAGAAACCATTAGTTCCATGTTTACTCGATTTACTAACATTACTAATGGTCTTAAAGCTCTTGGTAAGATTTACTCAGGTGAAGAACATGTAAGGAAACTTCTGAGATGCCTACCGAGAGCATGGCAACCAAAGGTGACTGCCATTCAGGAAGCTAAGGATCTCAAAACTTTGAAGCTTGAGGAGCTCATTGGATCTCTCATGACGCATGAGATCACAATGAGGGCAAACGAAAAGGAGGACCTCAAAGAGAAAGAGGTCTCTAAGAGAAAGGACATTGCCCTGAAGATCTCCTCTGCCTCCTCCAGTAAACATGAAGAATCTGAAGAAGAAGAAGAAGAAGATGATGATGAGGACATAGCACTCATCACAAGGAGATTCAGTAAATTCCTGCAAAGGAAGAGGATGCAAGGAAGAAGATTTCCGAAAGGTGAAAGAAGAAGAAGAAGAAGAAGAAGAAGAAGAAGAAGAAGAAGAAGAAGAAGAAGAAGAAGAAGAAGAAGAAGAAGAAGAAGAAGAAGAAGAAGAAGAAGAAGAAGAAGAAGAAGAAGAAGAAGAAGAAGAAGAAGAAGAAGAAGAAGAAGAAGAAGAAGAAGAAGAAGAAGAAGAAGAAGAAGAAGAAGAAGAAGAAGAAGAAGAAGAAGAAGAAGAAGAAGAAGAAGAAGAAGAAGAAGAAGAAGAAGAAGAAGAAGAAGAAGAAGAAGAAGAAGAAGAAGAAGAAGAAGAAGAAGAAGAAGAAGAAGAAGAAGAAGAAGAAGAAGAAGAAGAAGAAGAAGAAGAAGAAGAAGAAGAAGAAGAAGAAGAAGAAGAAGAAGAAGAAGAAGAAGAAGAAGAAGAAGAAGAAGAAGAAGAAGAAGAAGAAGAAGAAGAAGAAGAAGAAGAAGAAGAAGAAGAAGAAGAAGAAGAAGAAGAAGAAGAAGAAGAAGAAGAAGAAGAAGAAGAAGAAGAAGAAGAAGAAGAAGAAGAAGAAGAAGAAGAAGAAGAAGAAGAAGAAGAAGAAGAAGAAGAAGAAGAAGAAGAAGAAGAAGAAGAAGAAGAAGAAGAAGAAGAAGAAGAAGAAGAAGAAGAAGAAGAAGAAGAAGAAGAAGAAGAAGAAGAAGAAGAAGAAGAAGAAGAAGAAGAAGAAGAAGAAGAAGAAGAAGAAGAAGAAGAAGAAGAAGAAGAAGAAGAAGAAGAAGAAGAAGAAGAAGAAGAAGAAGAAGAAGAAGAAGAAGAAGAAGAAGAAGAAGAAGAAGAAGAAGAAGAAGAAGAAGAAGAAGAAGAAGAAGAAGAAGAAGAAGAAGAAGAAGAAGAAGAAGAAGAAGAAGAAGAAGAAGAAGAAGAAGAAGAAGAAGAAGAAGAAGAAGAAGAAGAAGAAGAAGAAGAAGAAGAAGAAGAAGAAGAAGAAGAAGAAGAAGAAGAAGAAGAAGAAGAAGAAGAAGAAGAAGAAGAAGATAAAGAATTACATATGAAGTCAAGTGGGAACCTTCAATGGTTCCTAAGGGAACCAGACCTAACTCTAGGACCCAAAAAGTTTGGGTACCAAGAAGACAACTTGATCTTCTGTTTTGCAGGTTGACAGCTCTCCTGAAAGAAATCAGTGGTGCCTCGACAGTGGATGTTCGAGGCATATGACAGGAGACTCAACCATGTTTGCTGTTGTCAACAAAAGAAAGGAAATGTTACTTTTGGTGTAAACCAAAGGGCAAAATTGTTGGCATCGGCAATATAGGTAACAGTGTTAATCCTATATTGAAAATGTGCTGTTAGTTGAAGGATTAAAGTATAATCTGCTTAGTATTAGTCAATTATGCGATAAAGGATATGAAGTGATTTTTAAATCTAACTCCTGCATAATTAAAGATGCATCTAATGATAAAACTCTGTTCACTGGTTATAGAAAAGAAAATATCTATGTTATTGATATGGATGTTGTTGAGCATGTTAATGAGAAATGCTTTGCTGTTAATTCTTCTCATGATGCTTGGATTTGGCATAGAAGATTAGGACACGTAGGAATGGATATCTTAGCTAAGATTACTAAGGATAATTTAGTTAGAGGGATTCCTAAGATATCCTTTGAAAAGGATAAAGTCTGTGAAGCTTGTCAAATGGGCAAGCAGATCAAAAGTTCTTTTGCTTCTAAGAATTCAATTTCTACTTCTAAGCCTCTTCAACTCCTTCACATGGACCTTTTCGGTCCTTCCAATGTAGCAAGCTTAGGAGGCAAATTCTATGGCTTTGTCATTGTAGATGACTTCTCTAGGTTTTCTTGGGTGTTCTTTCTAAAGTCTAAGGATGAGACTTTTGATACCTTCTCTAGCTTTAGGAAAAGAGTTCAAAACAAGAAGGAACTCACCATTGCTGCTATTCGTAGTGATCATGGTGGTGAGTTTGAAAATGACAGATTTGAACTTCTGTGCCTCAAGTATGGAATTGAGCACAATTTCTCCTCTCCTAGAACCCCTCAGCAAAATGGTGTTGTTGAGAGGAAAAATAGGTCTCTCCAAGAACTTGCCCGAACTATGTTAAATGAGAATTCCATTCCCAAATACTTCTGGGCTGAAGCTGTTGCTACAGCTTGCTATGTTCTTAATAGAGTCTCCATAAGGCCAATTTTAGAGAAAACTCCATATGAACTCTGGAGTGGAAAAACTCCTTCTGTTAAGTATTTTAGAGCCTTTGGCAGTAAATGCTTCATCCTTAACACTAAGGATAACTTAGGGAAATTCGATTCCAAATCCGATCTTGGAATTTTTCTTGGTTATTCCTTGTCCAGTAAAGCATATAGAGTTTTCAATAAGAGAACTCTAGTTGTAGAGGAATCAGTTCATGTAAACTTTGATGAGACTCCTCAACCAATAATTAATGTGGATGAGGATGATTCTTTGGACAAACAACTGGATTCCCTCTCTTTAGAAAAGTCTGCTGTTCCCACTCAATTAGAAAAACCTTTAGAACCATCTTCTACTTCTCTGGAAATCATTTCTGTTAAAGATGAATCTGCAGATCTTCCTAGAGATTGGAAGTATGTTAGAAACCATCCATTAGATGAAGTCTTAGGTGATCCTTCTTTAGGAGTTAAGACTAGATCCTCTCTTAGGAATCTCTGTGCCAATGTGGCATTCATTTCTCAAATAGAGCCTAAGAAATTTGAGGAGGCCGAGAGTGATGAAAATTGGATTATGGCCATGCAAGAAGAGTTAAATCAATTCGAAAAGGAGCAAGGTATGGGAACTTGTTCCACGGCCTAAGGATCATCCCATTATTGGAACTAAATGGGTTTACAAGAATAAACTAGATGAGAATGTGATTGTCATTAGAAATAAGGCTAGGCTTGTAGCTAAGGATACTCTCAAGAAGAGGGTATTGATTTTGAGGAATCTTTTGCCCCTGTTGCTAGATTAGAGTCAATAAGAATGCTTCTAGCTTTTGCTTGTTTCAAGAACTTCACACTCTTTCAAATGGATGTAAAGAGTGCTTTCTTAAATGGTTACATCACTGAGGAAGTTTTGTTGAGCAACCCTTAGGTTTTGAAGCTTTCGATAAACCCGAGCATGTCTATAAGTTAAGGAAAGCTCTTTATGGTCTAAAGCAGGCTCCTAGAGCATGGTATGACAGATTGAAGAATTTTCTTGAGGAAAGAAAGTTCAAAAAGGGTAACTCCGATTCAACTCTGTTTACCAGGCAAAAGGACAATGATATTCTGTTGGTTCAAATTTATGTTGACGACATCATTTTTGGATCGACTAATGTCAATATGTGCAGTGAGTTTTCCTCCCTCATGCAAAGTGAATTTGAAATGAGTATGATGGGGGAGTTAAAGTTTTTCTTAGGATTCCAGATTAGTCAATCTTCTGATGGAATCTTCTTCTGTCAAGAAAAGTATATTAAGGAACTCCTTAAGAAATTTGGTTTAGAAACTGTCAAATCGTCTAGTACTCCCATGAGTACCACAACCAAATTGCATAAGATGAAAATGGAGTAAATGTGGATATTAAGAAATACCGTGGTATGATTGGATCTTTGCTATACCTGACTGCTAGTAGACCAGACATTCTGTTTAGCGTATGTCTCTGTGCTAGGTTTCAAGCTGCCCCTAAGGAGTCTCACTTATCTGCTGTTAAACGGATTTTTAAATATCTAAGTGGGACAGTTGACTTAGGACTCTGGTATCCGAAAGGTACCTCATTTGATCTAGTAGGATATTCTGATTCTGACTATGCTGGTAGTCTTATTGATAGAAAAAGCACTAGTGGCACATGTCAGTTCTTAGGAGAGTCTCTTGTTTCTTGGTATTCTAAGAAACAGAATTCTGTTGCATTGTCAACTGCTGAGAGTGAATATATTGCTGCAGGCAGTTGTTGTGCACAAATGCTTTGGATGAAACAGACTTTGGAAGATTTCAATCTGTTTTATGATAGGATTCCTATTCGGTGTGATAACACCAGTGCCATTAATATTTCTAAAAATCCTATTCAGCATTCTAGAACCAAGCACATAGATGTCAGATATCATTTCATTAGAGATCATGTTCAAAAAGGTGATATCATTTTAGAGTTTGTTAATTCCATAGATCAACTTGCAGACATCTTCACCAAGCCTTAGATGAAAAG
This sequence comes from Begonia masoniana, assembly GCA_022432975.1. Classification (NCBI taxonomy): domain Eukaryota; kingdom Viridiplantae; phylum Streptophyta; class Magnoliopsida; order Cucurbitales; family Begoniaceae; genus Begonia; species Begonia masoniana. The sequence goes on along the minus strand of CM039514.1, from coordinate 45,606,036 downwards.
ACTTTCAATAATATTAGGATAAGGCTAGGTCTCATTCGGGTTGAGAAAAACTAAGATTATTTCTTTGCTGAAAAATTTCTAAATATTGGAGTGTTTTCTCTTCTGTGTTGGCATCGGCAGATGCTATGTTTCTCAATAGGCATCGGAAGATGCATATCTATAGAAGGCATCGGAAGATGTTTTTCTTCTTTCTGCCGACACGTGTAATCCATCGAAATTTTTTTAATCTGCCGACACGTATGTCTTCTTCGTAGGCGATGAGTTATTTCTTTTAAATTCATTCTTCTTCGCCGATACACTTCACTTTTCGCGCTCTTTCGGTAAACCTCTGCCCTACCAAATCCTCTCTGTCGAATCTTCTTCCTGCAATGGAATTTCAAGGTCAATCATCTCGTGCAGTTTCCAAACCGGCCCAGAAGAAGGCCAAAGTCTCTGCTCATCCGTCCCGAGAGATTCCTCTTGGAACGGAATGGCCATCGTTCTTCTTCCTTTACTCAAGCTGCTGAGGTAAAATACTGCAATACCTATCAGCACAAATCTTTGATTCTTAGTAAGGGCATTCATTTTGAAAAGCTAGCTGGAATGGGTTTTATCGAACCTTTGACAGACCTAGGGCTTATAGGTCTTTTTGAAACCGAATCCTTCTTCTATCCAGAAGCAATTAGGATGTTCTATGCTAACATGAGTTTTACCCCTGACTTCTCCTCCATTAGGAGTTATGTGTACAACAAGCATATAGATATTACCCCTCAGACCATAAATACTCTTCTGGGGGCTCCTCATTTGGATAATCGCCCCTACATTTATATGACTGGGCCTGAGCTGCCTTTCTTTGGAACGTCAGATGGACTTCAGTTTCTAAGGGAAATTGCTTTGGACCCAAATGCATCCTATGATCAGTTAAAGGGTAAACATTTGACACCTAGAGCCCATGTATTCCGTCATATGATTGATTTCAATATTGTTCCCAAGGGGGGACATTATGATGAAGTGAGCTCAATGGAACTATTTGTTCTGTTTGCTCTGTATTTCAAGACCCCTTTCAATATTGGATACATTGTCGTTAGACGGATGATTTGGCAGTATCATCCAAGGCTACATCTCTACCGTATAACCTGCTTCTCATGCGGTTATTTGTCAAGCTTGAAGTTGTTTTTCTTGAAGAGATTGAGCCTGTGATTCTCCAGCCCTCCAACTTTATTCAGATATTACTCTAAACAGGTTGGGAATCAAAAGAGTCGAAAAAGGTAAACCTGTTTTGGACAAGGCCAAGAAAAAGGCTGCTTTGGCTGCACCTGTCAGGCGTGGGAAGAGAAAGCTTGCTCTTCTTGAGGCGTCTGCTACAGAAGGAGGGGATGAGTCAGGCCTTCCAGTTTTAACTCTTTCCCCCTCTCAATCTCAAGTTTCTGGCACTCCAGAACCTCCTCCTCTGGTGCGAAGGTGCAGAACTGTCCCTTCTCAGGAATAGTGATCTCTGAGATAGTTTCTTCCCTTCCTATGTGCCTCCTCCTATTTCAGCACCTCCTCAATCACATTCAGAACCTCAATCACCTCCACCTTCTCTTATCTTGCCCTCTCAGCCTGCCTTTCCTTCATCTCTCCACTGATGCAAGCCATTACTTCAATTTTCCAACATGGCCCCCCACCAGCTTCATCAGTCCCTCCATCTCCAGTCCAACTCCTTTCTTCACAAACTCCATCTCCAGTCCAACTCTCTTCCTCACAAACTACATCTCCAGTTCAACTGGCAATCCCTTCCCCTTCTACATCTCCGAACCCACCAGCTATACCATCAGCACCACCATCTCCAATTCGACTGCCCTCACCTGTTCCCCAGTCTCCCACCAAACCGGCTACGGCTCCTTCATCACCAGTCCAACTTCTTTCTCCACCGGCTATACCTTCACCACCTTCATCTCCAATCCCGACTACTCCCCTCAGTACTCCTCCTTCTACTCCTCCACCTCCATCTCAATCTCCAATCAGATTGCCTTCACCAGCTCCACCATCACCCGTCCAAGTTCCCTCTGTTACTCCTGCATCCCCTCTGACATATAAGAGGCGATTTTTCATAACAGAGGAACAATATTCTGAGTTGAAGGAGTCAATTAGCTCCATTAAACTCAGCTTGACAAGAACCAAAGGCTATGGAAGTCGCTCTTGATACAGGCCTTGGGTTGTTATCTACGAAAGTGGATGGTGACAGGCGTATGGTAGTCAGAGAACTTGCATCTCTCCGATCATCTATTGACAATCTGACTCCAGCTCCAGTGCCTGAACCTTCTTGCTCTGCTCAAGAGGCTTGTTTTGAAGATCTGTTTCTTCCATTTTCCAGGCCTGCGGTAGCTGACGATGTGCGCCTAATGCCTTTGGATCTTCAGGAGACTGAAGTTGCTGCAGTTGCTGCAGTTGCTGAAGTTGCTGCAGTTGATGCAGTTGCTGAAGTTGCTGAAGTTGCTGCTGTTCTTCCTGCTGACCCTATTGTTGAGCCTCCTCCTTGTCTGGCCATTGTGGTATATCAGCCACCTATCCCTCTGAATCATCGCTCACTTCGAGAGCTTGTAGATGCCTATATTTCTTCAAATCGTGCCGTGCCATCATGGCTTCATCAAGCCTTTTGGACACGTTTTGTAGGTTTCTTCAAGTAGTTATTCTTAAGTTTTTTTCCTTTTTGTTTTGTAAACACATTAATTGGTATTCAAATACAATTTCTCTGTTTCTTTCATTGATGCATTGCTTCTGCTCTTTCTCTAATCTGTTTTTGATAATGTCAATGGGGGAGAATAGTGTATTTGATGATTGAGTATGACTTGGTTAGCATTCTGAATATATATATTTGCTTTGAGTCTGATTAGTTAGCATTCTGGATAAATATTTTTTGGATATATGCTTGCTCTGTGTTTTTGGATTTGCTCTGTATGGTTAACTGAATAAAATGCATATACTATGGGGGAGCAGCTAGAATTATGGGGGAGTATTTAAATTAATCAAATTCATATTGTCATCATCAAAAAGGGGGAGATTGTTGACTTATAGAGTGTTTAAGTCATAATATGTTTTTGATGATGTATTTAAAGGATAAATAATGTAATTTGATTATGTGTATTTAATGAGAATAATGAATATGAGGTTATTTGGAAATACCCTTGAAAAGGGTATTTTAGTTATCTAATAAATTGTATTGAGTATACAGGGCTGAATAGTTAAACAGGGCTAAAAATTAGTTGTTCCTTGTGCCGATCACAAGACGACAAAGAAATGAAGGCTTCTGCCGATTGCTAAAAGACAGAAGAAGAAGTCGTTCAGTGCGTGCTTGTGCCGATGACGTGTCAAGATGCAATCTGCCGATAGCATTTGAAGCTACTCTTGCCGATACTGTTCAAGGATTCTCATGCCGATAGTATTTACGGTTGTCTCTGCCGATGGAGTTCAAGTTTACATCTGCCGATGGTGTTTGAAGATTCATATGCCGATGGCATTTTAAAGAAACTCGTGCCGATGGCGTTTAAAGAAACTCGTGCCGATGTCGTTCAAGGTTTCTCATGCCGATCACTAGACGACAAAACTCCAAGGACTCATCTGCCAATAGCTTACGAAGATTCAAATGCCGATGGCATTCAAAGACTCATCTGCCGATGGCCCTACAAGATGCAAATACCGATGGGGTCTTACACTTCAAATACCGATGAAGTTTTACACTCCAAATACCGATGGCATCCAAAGATTCTTATACCGATGACATATGAAGACTCTTTTGCCGATGGTATTCCTGCTGATGACATATTAAGTCAGCTGCCGATTACATTTGAAGCCTCATATGCCGATGGCTCTACAAGTTGCATTTACCGATGACGTGGCATTATTTTACAAGCTGCATCTGGTTATGATCTTCCGCCAGAATTTAAAGTTAGCCGCGAAGCTACAGTGATGTCGCTTTCAAGCATTAACTCCAGACCTTTAATGGCGACGACGAACAACATTTTCAGATGCAACGGATAGCTGCTTCAGTACCGGATGCTTCCCAACGGTAACATTTTTCTATTTGAAGTAAGAAGCATTCAATTCTATGAAGCAATGATATACAGAGTATATAAGCAGAAGAAAAGGCTCGAAGACTAACTTTTGCCAATTTGAATTCTGAGCCCTAGCTGCGAAAGTCATTCTTCACTCTGTATTTTTCACTACATCTCTAAACTCGAACTCGAGATTCAATTGTTGTAAGAGTGTAGTCTGTGCGTTATTTTTACAAACTCAAATCTCTATAAGGCAGTGGATTGAAGCCCGTGAAAGTTCAATCCAGAATTGTAAAGGCAGTTGATCGAATCCCGGAATCCCGATCTGTTTTCTCGTGAGGAGAAGGTTAAGGATCTTCAAGGGGTGAGCCTTGGAGCGTGGACGTAGGCAGCTTGGCCGAACCACGTAAAAAGCGTTGGTGTTCAATCTCTCTTACCCTCTCTGTCATTATTGTTATTAACTTAATTGCTGATAGAGTAAATTGAGAGAGTGATTTAAATTGATCAATAAATTTAGTTTTAAAAGTCTAATTCACCCCCCTCTTAGACATTCGTTCCTACAATTGGTATCAGAGCGAGGTTAAATATTGTCCAGCTATTTTTATAGGAAAGATTGGTTATTAATGGCTTTCAATACACATTCTATTCAATGGAAGTCAGTCTACCACTAACCTCCTTCTTCGATGGCAATGATTATGGTATTGGAAGCTAGAATAAGCGTTTATTTCAGGCTATAGACTATGACATTTGGAACCTATGTATTGGTCCATATGTGCATTTAAAACGAAAATGGTATTAGATACCCAAAGCCTCTACGAACTGAATGATAGTGAATCAGAATATTTTGAAGCCTGAATGCAAAGGCATAAACCCTTGTACTGTGCTCTGAATAGAGACGAGTTTAATAGAGTACAAGGGTGTGAGAGTGCTCAAGAAATTTGGCACTTATTAGAGGTCACACACGAAGGCACAAACCAGGTCAAAGAGAGTAAATTGAGCATGTTAGTTCATGAATATGAACTGTTTTCCATGGAAAAAGGAGAAACCATTAGTTCCATGTTTACTCGATTTACTAACATTACTAATGGTCTTAAAGCTCTTGGTAAGATTTACTCAGGTGAAGAACATGTAAGGAAACTTCTGAGATGCCTACCGAGAGCATGGCAACCAAAGGTGACTGCCATTCAGGAAGCTAAGGATCTCAAAACTTTGAAGCTTGAGGAGCTCATTGGATCTCTCATGACGCATGAGATCACAATGAGGGCAAACGAAAAGGAGGACCTCAAAGAGAAAGAGGTCTCTAAGAGAAAGGACATTGCCCTGAAGATCTCCTCTGCCTCCTCCAGTAAACATGAAGAATCTGAAGAAGAAGAAGAAGAAGATGATGATGAGGACATAGCACTCATCACAAGGAGATTCAGTAAATTCCTGCAAAGGAAGAGGATGCAAGGAAGAAGATTTCCGAAAGGTGAAAGGCCACAAAAGGAGAAGGAAATCACATGCTTTGGATGTGGAAAGCCAGGACATATGAAGGCCGATTGTCCACAGGCCAAGAAGTTTTCCAAAAAGTTCAAGAAGAAGGCTATGAAAGCCACGTGGGATGAAAGTGAAGAAGACACCTCTTCAGAAGATGAAGAAGTGGCTAATCTGTGCTTCATGGCACACGAGGACAAGGTATGCTCTTCTTCTTCCAGTAATTTAAGTGATTGCGATAGTGATAATGAAGACGGAGAACTGATTGATGCTTTCAATGACTTAGTAAAGCAGTTTGGCATGCTAAAGAGTAAGTATAACACATTGAAAAGGGAAAATGCAGATCTAATAGAAAAACATGAAAATGAAATCAACCAGCATGCAAAAGAAGTCTCAGAACTTAAATCGAAAAATGAGACTTTGGATAAACTTGTTATAAACTTCACTAAAGGTAGTATGGGATTAAACATGTGATCAGTGGTGTAAGGAAACCATTTGATAGATCAGGTATAGGTTATGACAAGAATAATAAAAGGAAAACTTATAGGAACTTCTTCGTTAAATCTACTACCTGTCTTGCAAGGAGTGAAGTAGGACATAAAACTGTTGCATGTCCTGTAAAGAATTACAATATGAAGTCAAGTGGTAACCTTCAATGGGTTCCTAAGGGAACCAGACCTAACTCTAGGACCCAAAAAGTTTGGGTACCAAAGAAGACAACTTGATCTTCTGTTTTGCAGGTTGACAGCTCTCCTGAAAGAAATCAGTGGTGCCTCGACAGTGGATGTTCGAGGCATATGACAGGAGACTCAACCATGTTTGCTGTTGTCAACAAAAAGAAAGGAAATGTTACTTTTGGTGGAAACCAAAAGGGCAAAATTGTTGGCATCGGCAATATAGGTAACAGTGTTAATCCTATTATTGAAAATGTGCTGTTAGTTGAAGGATTAAAGTATAATCTGCTTAGTATTAGTCAATTATGCGATAAAGGATATGAAGTGATTTTTAAATCTAACTCCTGCATAATTAAAGATGCATCTAATGATAAAACTCTGTTCACTGGTTATAGAAAAGAAAATATCTATGTTATTGATATGGATGTTGTTGAGCATGTTAATGAGAAATGCTTTGCTGTTAATTCTTCTCATGATGCTTGGATTTGGCATAGAAGATTAGGACACGTAGGAATGGATATCTTAGCTAAGATTACTAAGGATAATTTAGTTAGAGGGATTCCTAAGATATCCTTTGAAAAGGATAAAGTCTGTGAAGCTTGTCAAATGGGCAAGCAGATCAAAAGTTCTTTTGCTTCTAAGAATTCAATTTCTACTTCTAAGCCTCTTCAACTCCTTCACATGGACCTTTTCGGTCCTTCCAATGTAGCAAGCTTAGGAGGCAAATTCTATGGCTTTGTCATTGTAGATGACTTCTCTAGGTTTTCTTGGGTGTTCTTTCTAAAGTCTAAGGATGAGACTTTTGATACCTTCTCTAGCTTTAGGAAAAGAGTTCAAAACAAGAAGGAACTCACCATTGCTGCTATTCGTAGTGATCATGGTGGTGAGTTTGAAAATGACAGATTTGAACTTCTGTGCCTCAAGTATGGAATTGAGCACAATTTCTCCTCTCCTAGAACCCCTCAGCAAAATGGTGTTGTTGAGAGGAAAAATAGGTCTCTCCAAGAACTTGCCCGAACTATGTTAAATGAGAATTCCATTCCCAAATACTTCTGGGCTGAAGCTGTTGCTACAGCTTGCTATGTTCTTAATAGAGTCTCCATAAGGCCAATTTTAGAGAAAACTCCATATGAACTCTGGAGTGGAAAAACTCCTTCTGTTAAGTATTTTAGAGCCTTTGGCAGTAAATGCTTCATCCTTAACACTAAGGATAACTTAGGGAAATTCGATTCCAAATCCGATCTTGGAATTTTTCTTGGTTATTCCTTGTCCAGTAAAGCATATAGAGTTTTCAATAAGAGAACTCTAGTTGTAGAGGAATCAGTTCATGTAAACTTTGATGAGACTCCTCAACCAATAATTAATGTGGATGAGGATGATTCTTTGGACAAACAACTGGATTCCCTCTCTTTAGAAAAGTCTGCTGTTCCCACTCAATTAGAAAAACCTTTAGAACCATCTTCTACTTCTCTGGAAATCATTTCTGTTAAAGATGAATCTGCAGATCTTCCTAGAGATTGGAAGTATGTTAGAAACCATCCATTAGATGAAGTCTTAGGTGATCCTTCTTTAGGAGTTAAGACTAGATCCTCTCTTAGGAATCTCTGTGCCAATGTGGCATTCATTTCTCAAATAGAGCCTAAGAAATTTGAGGAGGCCGAGAGTGATGAAAATTGGATTATGGCCATGCAAGAAGAGTTAAATCAATTCGAAAGGAGCAAGGTATGGGAACTTGTTCCACGGCCTAAGGATCATCCCATTATTGGAACTAAATGGGTTACAAGAATAAACTAGATGAGAATGTGATTGTCATTAGAAATAAGGCTAGGCTTGTAGCTAAGGGATACTCTCAAGAAGAGGGTATTGATTTTGAGGAATCTTTTGCCCCTGTTGCTAGATTAGAGTCAATAAGAATGCTTCTAGCTTTTGCTTGTTTCAAGAACTTCACACTCTTTCAAATGGATGTAAAGAGTGCTTTCTTAAATGGTTACATCACTGAGGAAGTTTTTGTTGAGCAACCCTTAGGTTTTGAAGCTTTCGATAAACCCGAGCATGTCTATAAGTTAAGGAAAGCTCTTTATGGTCTAAAGCAGGCTCCTAGAGCATGGTATGACAGATTGAAGAATTTTCTTGAGGAAAGAAAGTTCAAAAAGGGTAACTCCGATTCAACTCTGTTTACCAGGCAAAAGGACAATGATATTCTGTTGGTTCAAATTTATGTTGACGACATCATTTTTGGATCGACTAATGTCAATATGTGCAGTGAGTTTTCCTCCCTCATGCAAAGTGAATTTGAAATGAGTATGATGGGGGAGTTAAGTTTTTCTTAGGATTCCAGATTAGTCAATCTTCTGATGGAATCTTCTTCTGTCAAGAAAAGTATATTAAGGAACTCCTTAAGAAATTTGGTTTAGAAACTGTCAAATCGTCTAGTACTCCCATGAGTACCACAACCAAATTGCATAAAGATGAAAATGGAGTAAATGTGGATATTAAGAAATACCGTGGTATGATTGGATCTTTGCTATACCTGACTGCTAGTAGACCAGACATTCTGTTTAGCGTATGTCTCTGTGCTAGGTTTCAAGCTGCCCCTAAGGAGTCTCACTTATCTGCTGTTAAACGGATTTTTAAATATCTAAGTGGGACAGTTGACTTAGGACTCTGGTATCCGAAAGGTACCTCATTTGATCTAGTAGGATATTCTGATTCTGACTATGCTGGTAGTCTTATTGATAGAAAAAGCACTAGTGGCACATGTCAGTTCTTAGGAGAGTCTCTTGTTTCTTGGTATTCTAAGAAACAGAATTCTGTTGCATTGTCAACTGCTGAGAGTGAATATATTGCTGCAGGCAGTTGTTGTGCACAAATGCTTTGGATGAAACAGACTTTGGAAGATTTCAATCTGTTTTATGATAGGATTCCTATTCGGTGTGATAACACCAGTGCCATTAATATTTCTAAAAATCCTATTCAGCATTCTAGAACCAAGCACATAGATGTCAGATATCATTTCATTAGAGATCATGTTCAAAAAGGTGATATCATTTTAGAGTTTGTTAATTCCATAGATCAACTTGCAGACATCTTCACCAAGCCTTTAGATGAAAAGACTTTCAATAATATTAGGATAAGGCTAGGTCTCATTCGGGTTGAGAAAAACTAAGATTATTTCTTTGCTGAAAAATTTCTAAATATTGGAGTGTTTTTCTCTTCTGTGTTGGCATCGGCAGATGCTATGTTTCTCAATAGGCATCGGAAGATGCATATCTATAGGAAGGCATCGGAAGATGTTTTTCTTCTTTCTGCCGACACGTGTAATCCATCGAAATTTTTTTTAATCTGCCGACACGTATGTCTTCTTCGTAAGGCGATGAGTTATTTCTTTTAAATTCATTCTTCTTCGCCGATACACTTCACTTTTCGCGCTCTTTCTGTAAACCTCTGCCCTACCAAATCCTCTCTGTCGAATCTTCTTCCTGCAATGGAATTTCAAGGTCAATCATCTCGTGCAGTTTCCAAACCGGCCCAGAAGAAGGCCAAAGTCTCTGCTCATCCGTCCCGAGAGATTCCTCTTGGAACGGAATGGCCATCGTTCTTCTTCCTTACTCAAGCTGCTGAGGTAAAATACTGCAATACCTATCAGCACAAATCTTTGATTCTTAGTAAGGGCATTCATTTTGAAAAGCTAGCTGGAATGGGTTTTATCGAACCTTTGACAGACCTAGGGCTTATAGGTCTTTTTGAAACCGAATCCTTCTTCTATCCAGAAGCAATTAGGATGTTCTATGCTAACATGAGTTTTACCCCTGACTTCTCCTCCATTAGGAGTTATGTGTACAACAAGCATATAGATATTACCCCTCAGACCATAAATACTCTTCTGGGGGCTCCTCATTTGGATAATCGCCCCTACATTTATATGACTGGGCCTGAGCTGCCTTTCTTTGGAACGTCAGATGGACTTCAGTTTCTAAGGGAAATTGCTTTGGACCCAAATGCATCCTATGATCAGTTAAAGGGTAAACATTTGACACCTAGAGCCCATGTATTCCGTCATATGATTGATTTCAATATTGTTCCCAAGGGGGGACATTATGATGAAGTGAGCTCAATGGAACTATTTGTTCTGTTTGCTCTGTATTTCAAGACCCCTTTCAATATTGGATACATTGTCGTTAGACGGATGATTTTGGCAGTATCATCCAAGGCTACATCTCTACCGTATAACCTGCTTCTCATGCGGTTATTTGTCAAGCTTGAAGTTGTTTTTCTTGAAGAGATTGAGCCTGTGATTCTCCAGCCCTCCAACTTTTATTCAGATATTACTCTAAACAGGTTGGGAATCAAAAGAGTCGAAAAAGGTAAACCTGTTTTGGACAAGGCCAAGAAAAAGGCTGCTTTGGCTGCACCTGTCAGGCGTGGGAAGAGAAAGCTTGCTCTTCTTGAGGCGTCTGCTACAGAAGGAGGGGATGAGTCAGGCCTTCCAGTTTTAACTCTTTCCCCCTCTCAATCTCAAGTTTCTGGCACTCCAGAACCTCCTCCTCTGGTGCGAAGGTGCAGAACTGTCCCTTCTTCAGGAATAGTGATCTCTGAGATAGTTTCTTCCCCTTCCTATGTGCCTCCTCCTATTTCAGCACCTCCTCAATCACATTCAGAACCTCAATCACCTCCACCTTCTCTTATCTTGCCCTCTCAGCCTGCCTTTCCTTCCATCTCTCCACTGATGCAAGCCATTACTTCAATTTTCCAACATGGCCCCCCACCAGCTTCATCAGTCCCTCCATCTCCAGTCCAACTCCTTTCTTCACAAACTCCATCTCCAGTCCAACTCTCTTCCTCACAAACTACATCTCCAGTTCAACTGGCAATCCCTTCCCCTTCTACATCTCCGAACCCACCAGCTATACCATCAGCACCACCATCTCCAATTCGACTGCCCTCACCTGTTCCCCAGTCTCCCACCAAACCGGCTACGGCTCCTTCATCACCAGTCCAACTTCTTTCTCCACCGGCTATACCTTCACCACCTTCATCTCCAATCCCGACTACTCCCCTCAGTACTCCTCCTTCTACTCCTCCACCTCCATCTCAATCTCCAATCAGATTGCCTTCACCAGCTCCACCATCACCCGTCCAAGTTCCCTCTGTTACTCCTGCATCCCCTCTGACATATAAGAGGCGATTTTTCATAACAGAGGAACAATATTCTGAGTTGAAGGAGTCAATTAGCTCCATTAAAACTCAGCTTGACAAGAACCAAAGGGCTATGGAAGTCGCTCTTGATACAGGCCTTGGGTTGTTATCTACGAAAGTGGATGGTGACAGGCGTATGGTAGTCAGAGAACTTGCATCTCTCCGATCATCTATTGACAATCTGACTCCAGCTCCAGTGCCTGAACCTTCTTGCTCTGCTCAAGAGGCTTGTTTTGAAGATCTGTTTCTTCCATTTTCCAGGCCTGCGGTAGCTGACGATGTGCGCCTAATGCCTTTGGATCTTCAGGAGACTGAAGTTGCTGCAGTTGCTGCAGTTGCTGAAGTTGCTGCAGTTGATGCAGTTGCTGAAGTTGCTGAAGTTGCTGCTGTTCTTCCTGCTGACCCTATTGTTGAGCCTCCTCCTTGTCTGGCCATTGTGGTATATCAGCCACCTATCCCTCTGAATCATCGCTCACTTCGAGAGCTTGTAGATGCCTATATTTCTTCAAATCGTGCCGTGCCATCATGGCTTCATCAAGCCTTTTGGACACGTTTTGTAGGTTTCTTCAAGTAGTTATTCTTAAGTTTTTTTCCTTTTTGTTTTGTAAACACATTAATTGGTATTCAAATACAATTTCTCTGTTTCTTTCATTGATGCATTGCTTCTGCTCTTTCTCTAATCTGTTTTTGATAATGTCAATGGGGGAGAATAGTGTATTTGATGATTGAGTATGACTTGGTTAGCATTCTGAATATATATATTTGCTTTGAGTCTGATTAGTTAGCATTCTGGATAAATATTTTTTGGATATATGCTTGCTCTGTGTTTTTGGATTTGCTCTGTATGGTTAACTGAATAAAATGCATATACTATGGGGGAGCAGCTAGAATTATGGGGGAGTATTTAAATTAATCAAATTCATATTGTCATCATCAAAAAGGGGGAGATTGTTGACTTATAGAGTGTTTAAGTCATAATATGTTTTGATGATGTATTTAAAGGATAAATAATGTAATTTGATTATGTGTATTTAATGAGAATAATGAATATGAGGTTATTTGGAAATACCCTTGAAAAGGGTATTTTAGTTATCTAATAAATTGTATTGAGTATACAGGGCTGAATAGTTAAACAGGGCTAAAATTAGTTGTTCCTTGTGCCGATCACAAGACGACAAAGAAATGAAGGCTTCTGCCGATTGCTAAAAGACAGAAGAAGAAGTCGTTCAGTGCGTGCTTGTGCCGATGACGTGTCAAGATGCAATCTGCCGATAGCATTTGAAGCTACTCTTGCCGATACTGTTCAAGGATTCTCATGCCGATAGTATTTACGGTTGTCTCTGCCGATGGAGTTCAAAGTTTACATCTGCCGATGGTGTTTGAAGATTCATATGCCGATGGCATTTTAAAGAAACTCGTGCCGATGGCGTTTAAAGAAACTCGTGCCGATGTCGTTCAAGGTTTCTCATGCCGATCACTAGACGACAAAACTCCAAGGACTCATCTGCCAATAGCTTACGAAGATTCAAATGCCGATGGCATTCAAAGACTCATCTGCCGATGGCCCTACAAGATGCAAATACCGATGGGGTCTTACACTTCAAATACCGATGAAGTTTTACACTCCAAATACCGATGGCATCCAAAGATTCTTATACCGATGACATATGAAGACTCTTTTGCCGATGGTATTCCTGCTGATGACATATTAAGTCAGCTGCCGATTACATTTGAAGCCTCATATGCCGATGGCTCTACAAGTTGCATTTACCGATGACGTGGCATTATTTTACAAGCTGCATCTGGTTATGATCTTCCGCCAGAATTTAAAGTTAGCCGCGAAGCTACAGTGATGTCGCTTTCAAGCATTAACTCCAGACCTTTAATGGCGACGACGAACAACATTTTCAGATGCAACGGATAGCTGCTTCAGTACCGGATGCTTCCCAACGGTAACATTTTTCTATTTGAAGTAAGAAGCATTCAATTCTATGAAGCAATGATATACAGAGTATATAAGCAGAAGAAAAGGCTCGAAGACTAACTTTTGCCAATTTGAATTCTGAGCCCTAGCTGCGAAAGTCATTCTTCACTCTGTATTTTTCACTACATCTCTAAACTCGAACTCGAGATTCAATTGTTGTAAGAGTGTAGTCTGTGCGTTATTTTTACAAACTCAAATCTCTATAAGGCAGTGGATTGAAGCCCGTGAAAGTTCAATCCAGAATTGTAAAGGCAGTTGATCGAATCCCGGAATCCCAATCTGTTTTCTCGTGAGGAGAAGGTTAAGGATCTTCAAGGGGTGAGCCTTGGAGCGTGGACGTAGGCAGCTTGGCCGAACCACGTAAAAAGCGTTGGTGTTCAATCTCTCTTACCCTCTCTGTCATTATTGTTATTAACTTAATTGCTGATAGAGTAAATTGAGAGAGTGATTAAATTGATCAATAAATTTAGTTTTAAAAGTCTAATTCACCCCCCTCTTAGACAATTCCGGTCCTACACAATCTTCTACTCCCACACCTCTCCTTCCTCCCATAGTTCAACAACCAGTGTCTCCAGTCCTTCTCCCTGCTCCAATAGCTTCCCTACCTCTTACAGTTCATGGTACCTCACCAATTCCTACTGTCACTCCTGCCACTCCTATCCTTTATAAGAGGAGATCATCTATCAGTGAGGAACAGTACCTTGAGCTGAAGTCATGCCTTGCAAATCTAAAGAAAGACTTCGATTCAAAGTTAAATCAACTCAAGGTGGATTTGCAAGAAGCTGCTGTGGTGGAACGGGGTCAAATGGATCAGAAATGGGACAGGCACACTAAAATCTTCTCTCGTGATCTTAAGGCTCTCCAATCTAAAGTTGAGGGTCTTTGTCCTGCACCTCATATTCCTCTCAGACCTTCTGAGCCTACTTATGAAGACCTCCTCCTTCCTTTCTCCAGATCAGACGTTTTTACAGATTCTAGAGTGCTGCCTTTGGATTTACAAGAGTCTGAACTAGCATTCTCTACCTCTGCTGCTCTTTCAGTACAGGAGCCATCTTTAGAGCCCTCCAGTCCAATGGATACAACCCCTATCGCTCCTCTGGAAGTACCTCAATCTCCTGCTGCTCCTCAAATCGTGCCTTCTCCAAGTCAGGATCTGGTGGTTTCTCCAGAACAAGTTCCCATTGTCAATTCCTGCACGGACTTGGTGATCTATCAGGCACCTCTACCTCGTGATCTTGATACACTTCAAGCTCTAGTGGATGCCTACTTCAATCCTGCACTCACATTGCCCTCTTGGGCTATTCATGCTTTTTGGAAGAGATTTTTAGAGTCCTGTCATAAAAGATGATTTTGTTTTATCTGTATACAGTTTCTTTATAGATCTCTATTTTGAATCAGGAACTCTTTCTCTTTTAATATTCTTGCGTTGAATGCCATGTTTTCTGCTGTCTTTCTCTGTTTATTGTTTTTGATAATGTCAATGGGGGAGACATGTATGCAAAATGTGTTGTCTGATTTAGTTCTGGATATGCTCTCTGTTTGTTCTTTTGATATCAGATGCATATATTATGGGGGAGCTTAAATTATGGGGGAGTTTTACGTAATCAAATTTTGATAGGTTGTCATCATCAAAAAGGGGGAGATTGTTGACTTAAATAATGTTTAAGTCTTAATTTGTTTTTGATGATGAATTTGTCTGCTTAATATTGTAATTTGATTATGTCTATTAATTGAATTTAATGAAATGCATTGGAGTTAGATTTGTTGGAGATACCCTTAAAAAGGGTATTTTAGTTTTTAATGCATATGATTAAGTGTACAGGGCTGAAATGTGTTAAGCAAAAGAATCAGTCCACCGGTCACAAAACGACAAGAACGGAGTCGTTTAAAAGGGTCAGTCCACCGGTCACTAAACGACAAGGCAGATGACTAAATGGAATCAGTCCACCGCTCGCTAGACGACAAAGGCGGATGAGTAAACCAAAATGCTCTTCCGGCCACAAAACGACAAAGGCGGAAGACTTCAACAAAATGCTCTTCCCACCACAAAACGACAAAGGCGGAAGACTTCAACAAAATGCTCTTCCAGCCTCAAAAATTACTCTTCTGGTCACTAAACGACAGAGGTGGAAGACAACTACAAATCAATCATCCGACGCCGGTTCAAGCGTTTTAAGCTTCATCATCCGACGCCGGTTCAAGGGTTTAAAGCTTCATCTTCTGTTGGCGGTTCAAGACTATAAGTCAGCTTTGTCTTCCGCCAGAATTCAAATTAGCCGCGAAGCTACAGTGACGTCGTTTTCAGCCATAACTCCAGAACATTAATGGCGACGACGATTTGCAACTACAAACGGCAACGGCTACCTGATCTTGTACGGAAGCTGCTCCAACGGTAACTAAACTTCTATTATTGGATAAGGAGCATTGAAGCCAAGCCTTAATGAAGACAGAGTATTTAAGCCGAGCTCAGAGAACAAAGGAAGAACTTTTGCCAATTTGAATTCTGAGCCCTAGCTGCGAAAGTTTGAACTCTCTATATTTCTCTCTACATCTCTCAATCCTAACTTGAGATTCATCTTGTGAGATTGTAGTGTGAGCTTAATATTTTACAAACTCAAATCTGATTAAGGCAGTGGATTGACGCCCGTAAAGTTCAATCCAGGATTGTGTAAGGTTGTGGATCGACACCCGAAAGCTCGATCAAGTTTTCTCGTTGAGGAGAAGTAAGGAATCTTCAAGGGGGTGCCTTGGAGCGTGGACGTAGGCAGTTTGGCCGAACCACGTAAAAATACTGGTGTCAAATTTCTCTCTCTCTCTCTTTACATTATATTGATTACTTGTGTTAAATCTAAGTTTAATCAAGAGAGAAATTGGTTAGATCAGAAATTAAAATTAAAAAGAGTCTAATTCACCCTCCTCTTAGACAATACCGATCCTACACTCCCAAGATAGTAAGACGCATTTTTTAGCACAATTGGCAACGTGTCCCATAAGAACTCCGAAGTTAAATGTAACGACCCTTAAACTTAACCCTTAAATTCTCGTGAAAATTTTTCTTTTTAAACATTCTTAAGTGAACCCCCTTCGTTAAATCGTTAAATTAAAGTATACCCGTTGAACCATATTTAAAAGAAAATCATTTAAATAAAACCTTGAAAAACAAAAGAGAAATCGGCCAATAGAACAGAGGGCAAAAAGGGTCCAAGCCCAAAATTTTCCCTGTTCACATCGACCGCTCACTTCTGCCAAGCCACATCCACCGCTCACTTCTGCTAAGCCACATCCACCGCTCAACAGTAACCGAACACATCTGTCGGTGCCTTTGACCAAACACTTATACAAACTTCTGCCGATCACAAACGACAGAATCTATTTTTTACATCTACCGCTCAACAGTAACCGAACAAATCTGCCGGTTGACTTTGACCAAACACTTATACAAACTTCTGCCGATCACAAAACGACAGAATCTATTTCTTACATCTACCGCTCAACAGTAACCTAACACATCTACCGATTGACTTTGACCAAGCAACATCCACCGCTGATCACAACATCCACCGGTGAACAGTAACACTCAACCGAAACCCATACAATTTCCCCTTGTACTTACACCCCATTCACTCAGAACTTCCAAAACATTAAAAATAACATTCTCCATTTCCAGAAACATCAAAATGAACATTATATACATATATGTTCACGAACTATTCAAAATACACCTCCAAACATCAAATATTAACTATCCAGAAACCAAGCATCCTAAAATGTTTCAACTACACAATTTTCCTACGTTCCTATCAATTAAAATCCCCAAAACATTTACCTAGATCCCCACGGGTCAAATTTGTACCGACTACGCAGCGCACTCCCACAGGCATTCCTCTTCAACTAGCTCATCCATTTAGCGGAGGAACGTCTTCCTCACCTGTTTCGAGTTCACCTACATCATAAAGACACTCTATGAGCTAAAAGCTCAGTAAGTTCCATAAATGCCAATGCATGAACATGTATATGCAATTTTCGTTAATTCAGTCCAGTCATTTCATTTATCAGTTCGTGTTAGTCGTCTCATCTCAGTCGTCTTAGTCATCTCATTTTCATTTGTTTATTTAAGTCATCACATTTCATTTTCCTTCGTGAAATCCATGCATAAATCCATTTTTCATGACATTTGTAAAACGATGATGCATGACAATAAAAGTGTAACATAAACATACAACATGCGTACCATCAAAACAATACAAACATAACCTACAAAACAACTAATCCTAAACTACCCAACCCAAGCATATAAACATAAATATCACCAAACAAAGTCTTAGAGTAGTACGAGGTTGGGTGACAGAATGAGAAGTCCTCGCCAAACAAAGCCGTTAAGGAAGGATATTGGGCTACGGTCCAATCTCAAGAGCGGACTATATCTTACTGGGAAAATGAGTCGTTACACCTTTAGACATATGGACACCCTTCTTGAACTTTAACCTATGTTTTTTTGCTTAATACACAGGTTACACAGAAACTAAAGTTGGAAATCTTATCCTTTCCAAGTATGCATTTTTTATACAAAACATATAACCCACTTTGACTCATGTGACCTAATCTAAGATGTCATTTTTCAGTAGCATTAGAAACAGAGTCATTCACTATATTATTAGAGAAAGAAATATAATGAGAACCATTTAAAACATATAGACCATATTCTTTATAGCCAGAAAAATACTAGTTTCTCACCTTTATAAACCTGCAGGTTAGAATCAACTACTTTAAACCAACAACCAAGCTCATCAAGAGTTCCAAGAGAGATTAGATTACGTTTTAGTTCAAGAATATATCTAACATTTGTTAGTTTTATCCTATTATTGTCACTCATAAGCAAAAATGTAGTTCTTATTCCTTTAACAGGATATGACTCATTATTTTCCATATAAACAGTTTCACCAGCGGAGTCATGTCATTCAGAAAAACACAGTTTATTAGGAGACATATGAAAAGAACAACTAGAATCAACTATCCATATATCAGAATTTACTTTTTAGATACATTTAAGACTTCACTGATAACATCACAAGAACTGGCAGCAACATTTGTTTTATTTTCATGTTTTTCTTGTTCATTTTTCTACTCAAAACAATTTTTCTTAATATGTCCAGCTTTATCACAATGGAAACAATTTCTAATTTCAATTATGTTATCTACTTTAGGCTTGTGTAGTTGAGTATTTCTCTTTTTTTTTTTTTGTTGTTGTTACCCTTTACATTATTTTCCTTTACAAATAAACTATTTTCGTTTTTCCTATTCTTTATTTCTAGTTCTCTGGCCTTTAAAGCAGAGATGATTAAGTTAATTTTCGGAATAGTACCAGTATACTTAAGAGTATCTCTAACAACATGGTATGATTCAGGCAAAGAGTTAAGTAAAATCATAACAAGACTATTTTCATCAAGACTTTAATCGGATCCTTTCAATAACAAAGTCATTCTCTAGAAATCATCAAGGGATTTATTCACATCCATTTTATACTCAAATAAAACACCCTTAAGATATACTAGATTAAGAGCAGATTGTATAACATACAAAGTTTCGAGTTTACCCCATATATCTAGTGGTGTTTCTTCATCATTTACCTTTCGTAGCACACTGTCTGATAGATTGAGTACGATTAGGTTGTATGTCTCCTCATCTATTTCTGACTTCCTGTTTATTTGGTCATTAGACCATTTCTTGGTGTCCTGTTCAAGAGCGATGAGGACCTTGTTATGACTTAACAAGACTCTCATCTTCTTTTTCAACGAACCAAAATCTATTTTTCCATCATATGGAATGATTTCGATTAGATACAATATTTATTTAAAAACATATTTATGTAAAAAACTTTTGATCACCAAGATAACAAAAACAACAAGGCAAGAAGTTATTCACTGAACATAAACAAAAAAACTTTTCCAAAAAACTTTAGATTCACACCACTAGATCTGAAGCACACAAGGTATATTGAAACTCTCAAACCCTAGAAACGCGATTAGGTTTTCTTACTTTGTGCAAAACCCTATAGCACACTTTCTTGAAAGAAAAACTCGAATCAGGCTCTGATACGACTATTATAAAATCTTTTTCATAAAGCTCTAAAGATTCAGTGCAGAAAAATAAACTAACACCGGAGATTTACGCGATTTGCCCAGATCTCAAACCAAGGTTTGAGATCGACTACTTTCACGGAGCTCAATCGAGAGATATAGTATACTATCAGTCAAAAATACACCATCAAGAAGAGCTCAACCGAGAGATATATTATACTATCAATCAAAAATACACCCTCAAGAACTGTAATACAGCGAAAATACACAACCACAAAACTTAAAGTGAAATACAGAAAACAACAAACAAAAAACTCGATCTGCTCTTCACATGAGAAACTCAACTCATGCTCACCAAGAAAAAAAAAACACTCTTCTCTTGATTTTCTTCTCTTCTCTCGCAGAACTGTGTTTCCTTTTTTCGTCTGTAGATCTAGCTCTCTTTCTTTTTCTTCTTCAGTTCATTTATAGCACGCACGCCTTTTAGGTCTTAAGATTTCATATGACTTATCTTCATCACCTAACCCTCCAGGTAATGGGCTGGGCCTTAACGTATTGGGCTTCACATATAACAATATATAATAGAGTGAGACTATTTTGCTCCATCTCTCTCATTGTATTTTCTTAAAATAAACTTATATAAGACGATACAACGTAAACAAAAATAAATTCTTGTAAACAAGAGTGTGAATCGATAATCCAACTGACAAGATGATAAGCCTTGGCTAATGCAAGGAAATTTGTATGATTTGATTCAATCGCGTCGATCAATTTTCTTAGGTGTAGCCATGACAATCCCAACTCCTCAAACAAAACCAAGATAGTGGAAAGTAAGATTTGTCGAGAACAAACAAACATGATTAATGTTAGAATTTAGTGTGACCCAAATTCTATACGAGCCAGACTGGTTAGGCCCATGTTGGAAATTTCATTAGGGCTTTGTTTTCTCTATAAATTCATGTAAGTTAGAGTCGCAAAACTCGCAGTTGTATTTCGATCTTCATAGTCAATTTGTTCCTCTGTCCGTGATTTTTTTCTCGAAAGGATTTTTTTCACGTAAATCTGGTGTCCCTCATCTTATTTATTTTTTGATTTCTCGTTCGATTTTTCAACAATTAAGTTGTCATAGATAAATGAGACAATGGTAAAAAACTTGGCAATCGTCTAACTTATTATTCATAATGCATCAAAGTAACACGATCAAATTTAACCATATCCTACTTACACTCCCTTTTGACTCGCACTGTATATGCATTTATTTTTACTCTGATGCAAAATTAATTAAGGAGGGTATTTTAATTAGCTTATTTTATTATAAATTGAAGATATGAGAATGTGTAAGAGATTATTGAATGTTGTCTTTGTGAAATTACTCTCTCTAGAGTGTTATCTTTTCCTAGCAATATCCCGTGGTGTTTTTGGGCCGGAGTTTCGCCAGACTAGTGGCGTTCTACTTTCTTTTTTGTGTGCTCGTTTAGTAGTGATATAGGTACGGACTTTTATTATGCCAGTCGTAATCCTTGATGAAGCACTATATTATTAGCAAGTTGGTGAGTCGGAGCTAAGACAAACACAATCGGGCCACCTCCAAGAGCTAGGAAATAGGAACGCTAACATAGTTAAGAATAAAGAAAATATGCAAGGTTTCAATCAATAAGGTGCAAAAAAAAAGCATAATGAGATACAAAAGTAACACAATACTTACTATTGGCGTAGAATTAACACGTACAATTCCAGGCAACAGGAAGGCAAGCAGGTTTTCAGATCCTGTTTCAACAATACCGAAGACATCATTGACCGCTTGAATTGATGGTGTCTCAGTCAGACCAGCTCTCTAGTAATCTCTTGCATGACATCGTCTGAGGCTAAATGGTTGGATTCCATACGCAAATTGACTAAAGATTTTGAGTTTCATCAGATGGACACCCAGCAGATTCTGCATTTCTCTTTGATTGCTTCAAATAACACAGACATTGTACGTGTTAATTCCAACAGTTACCCCAACCAAAGCTGCAGAAACCTTGATCTATCTTCAATGCAGCGTATGTTGGTGATTGCATCTACAAGGCATGTAGTCTGTTCTGCTTTTTTGTGCCCCTTTCGTCGCTAACTTCAAATTATTCATCTAAAATAATACATACGGTAACATTTTAGGGTTCCAAATTCAAAATTTAAATTTTAAAATTCTCTAAATCAACACAGTCAAAACCTAATATAAGATTTTAGCCATAAATCTCTCCAAATCGGAGTGAAATCCGATTCAATGCTCACACAATGCCCTCTACAAATCTGATTGAGAAATTAAATTTTCTATTAGTTGGATAGAAAAATCTGTTTGGATTCAGATAATCAGATCATCAACAGAAAATCTGAGTGGATCTCGAATTTGGGAGGAGAGGGGATTGTTACGAATCTCCCCTATAAATAGAGAGACTCGGTGAAAGGGAAGAGCACACTAGAGCTCTCTCTCTCTCTCTCTCTCGTTTTTATTCAGAGAAGAGTTCTTACCTCACTTCTCTCGATCTCCGACCACCACTTAGCCTTCAGACACAACCAGAGCTCTAAGGATGCAGCAGCTCTACTCGAGCGGTCGAACTCTGACGAAACTTCTCTCGGTCGAAGATGTCGCTGCACTTTTTCTCTCTGGTGTTCTGGTATGCACGACGAAGAGGAAACACGAAGGAATCACGAAGAAGAAGGAAGAAGAAAGAATAAGGGTATGGGTTTTCTTTAAAACCTAACTCGGCTCACTAACGGGTGGTCCAATCGAACCAGTAAACCGAACCGACTCAGCTAAACCAGAATCAGTCCAACCGAACCAAATCTGGTCCAACTGAACCAGACCCAACAACAATTTCAACCAGAATTGACCCAGACCGAACCAGGTTTCTTCCAAACCGTCAAATTCGACCAAAAGCTATCTGAAATGATCTGAATCCGACCGAGCCGATCTAAGAATAAACCGAGAAGAAATTTATGCCTAAATTCTTCTAAAATTGGATTCATGTAAGTGAGAATTTGATACCAATATTTTATTCGGGCGGGATATTATTTGGAATATTGAAAAATCTCGATACCCTAACTTCTTGGAATTCAGGTAAGTGAAAATAGTACATTTTCAACGTTTTGGCTATAGCCCTACATCATAATATTTACGTTATTTTCTTATAATTATTTTATTACATGATTTCGATATTTGACCACGTATGTTTAAACATTGACATAGAATTGTATAAAGATAAAATTGGTAGTATATTTTGTATGTGTTTGAATATGATGGAATTAACGGAAAATATGTGATAGCAAAGCCTGAACGACAATGAGATCACTAAGTTTGAACAGAAATGAGATGGCTATGCCTGAACGACAATTAGATGGCTATGCCTGAATGAAAATGAGATGACTATGATTGAACGACAATAAGATAGTTATGCCTGAACGAAAATGAGATGACTAAATCTGAACGAATGTTAGAAAATGAGTTCCAACCAATATTTAATTGTTAAGACATGATTAAGTAAAATATAATGTTAATTTTTCATCTTCACGTGTTTTCGCTTATTAAGTTATTCTCATAGTTTGTAATTTTGTGATGTATGTGAGTTTTTATCTGAGAAAGAAATGACTTTGATCGAGAACCTCCCAGAGGCAAACGAGCATACAGAAGAAAAAAATATTTTTGGGTCGGAGGAAGAAATTTAAATTAGTATGTTTCAATCTTCGATGATATTTCATATTTTTATTTCAGTTGAACCTTGAATAAATTATGTTGACTTTATCGTTAATAAAATTTTATGAATTGTTTTAATTATGCATTTATTTCCGTTTTGACCAAGCTATTTAATGTTTGAATGTTGTTTTAAAAGCTTCCGCACATTTAGTGATTTCATTCAAGGCTTTCAAATATTTTAAAATTATGTTTATAACGCTTGAATTTAAACCTTATTTGATAAATCAATTTTAAAAAAAAAAATTAAGATTTTCAAATTAGAGTTTGGAATCGAAAAAAAAAAAAAAAAGAATTTTAATAAGGGGCATTACACATACGTGAGCAAATGAGCTTATCTTTTTATTGTCCTATTTCAGGATGCATAAACTTCCAAAAGTTGACATGTTCCTCTGCACTTCATTTCATTAGCAAATTTCCTCCTCACAAGAGAAGAGATAAGGTTCAACTTAGAGCTACGGATGTCTCCGATGACGCACAAGACAGATTTAAGCATTTAGAAAGACTAGACAACCTATTCAACGAAATGAAAATGGCGTGTACCATGTTGTGCAATTTGTGATGTCTACGTGAAGAATGCAGATTATAAAATACAATAAAACGAGACGGAATCCCATCTGGTATGACCAACCAAAGAAAAAGACCCAGCGGGAGATACACACGCATCTCCCTCAATATGTGGCAATCCCATCTCAAAGGATAAACTCACCATTTTCAATCCCACGCGGCTTTAATCTTTCCTGACATGGAAAACCAGACGTTAATTGTGGAAGATAATGGAGAGAGAGAGAGAGAGAGAGAGAGAAGTGATCCAAAACTCGAAACCACAGGCCAGAAATGGGGAGATAGGAGTAAGAAACTGTCTGAGCTTTTTAGATTAAATGGCCTTAATCTTTGGCTCTAAATCTATCCTATATCAACAACTTGACTCAGACGTGCTAGAAATCAATCACTTTGATTTTCGCTTGGACCAAACTCGGGTAAGGAAATCAACCCTTTTTTGTGGTGGAAGATAGAAATGAATTCTGAGATGTAAATGCAGCCCAGTGTCCTAGAGTGAACGGCACGTTGATCTGATTCCACCTCTTCTTTAGGACACTTGGGGTTGGTCCCATCTCTATTCACAATACAAATAGTAAAACGGTATTTCTATAGTGCTACTATCGGGTTAATTGATCTCGATATCTATTAAATAATACAAAATCGTTCGCTTTAAGTCGATAACCGATCGCTTTTGCTTTTGGGTTTTATCCCAACAGTTTTTGAACTATGTAGAGATGAAATGTTACTTATATGGTGATTCCATGACCACGACAATTCAATGTTAGATTGCAGATCTCATTACTTGATTTTAAACTCTAACAAAACCCTCACAATAATGAGTTATAATAAAACTCCATAAAGTGTTAGCAATATTATACGCTTTCGAGTCCTACACACTTTGTTTTTTAGTTCCATTTCAAAATCCGCATTGTACTAATTAGAGATGTTATTTATGAATTTGTGTTGTGCACTACTGCTCTGAATTAGGTCTTCACAAATTACTCGAATATCGTAATGCTCTGAACTAGGTCTTCACAAATTACTCTAATATCGTACCCTTATAATTAAATTGGTGGAACATCATATTAAATTGGTGGAACATCATATTTTCAATCGCATTGTGCTTATGCTCTGAATTAGGTCTTCACAAATTACTCGAATATCGTACCCTTATAATTAAATTGGTGGAACATCATATTTTCAATCGCATTGTGCTTATGCTCTGAACTAGGTCTTCACAAATTACTCTAATATCGTACCCTTATAATTAAATTGGTGGAACATCATATTCTCAATCGCATTGTGCTTATGCTCTGAACTAGGTCTTCACAAATTACTCGAATATCGTACCCTTATAATTAAATTGGTGGAACATCATATTTTCAATCGCATTGTGCTTATGCTCTGAACTAGGTCTTCACAAATTACTCTAATATCGTACCCTTATAATTAAATTGGTGGAACATCATATTTTCAATCGCATTGTGCTTATGCTCTGAACTAGGTCTTCACAAATTACTCTAATATCGTACCCTTATAATTAAATTGGTGGAACATCATATTCTCAATTGCATCGTGGTTACGTTCGGCTACGAGTAGTGAGTGGGAGGAGGATGAGATTCTTAAGCTGTCTTCATGGGTAATGTCCATTTATTCTTTTGGACCCACGTAATAATAGTACATTCATTGGAAAGCAAACAAGTAACAAGTGATTGTTGAACATCTTCTTTACGTGTAAAATTCGACAACAAAATAACCCAAGACACAATAATTAGGTACGTTTCGATCAGCTAAGGTTATTGCATGTATTTGATACGTCGTCCATCACACACAATATCTCGAAAATGTCAGCGTTGATGTTGGAGAAGATGATCTCAACCCTAATCAGATCTGAGTTATACTTATCCATACTTAGATAACCTCCAACCCTCATCCTCTACCAACTCAATCCTCTTGCTGATGTGTCTACTGTCATCCAATCCGACCACTTTGGCCCCACGAAACATCTACAGTAGAGAGAAGAAAGACAACAACTTGAGTTGGCTATTAATGTGTTTCAATTTTCGACGAGTATTTTGAAAAGAATTAGTGGGAGTTTCGTGCATGATACGTATAAATAAAAATAAAATAAGTCGGATTGAATCGCCGGCCAAAGGCTGTGTTTTT
Organism: Begonia masoniana; assembly: GCA_022432975.1. Classification (NCBI taxonomy): domain Eukaryota; kingdom Viridiplantae; phylum Streptophyta; class Magnoliopsida; order Cucurbitales; family Begoniaceae; genus Begonia; species Begonia masoniana. Next base: position 45,580,183 of record CM039514.1, on the reverse strand, counting down.
TTCTACCAATTATTCATGGATTCGTGACGTCAAAAAAGTCCAACCACCCAACCACCGCTCGGAAGACATCATTTTCATCTTTATAGATTAAGATTGTTGGAAACAACTAACAGCGATCTGGTTTCATCAAAGTCATTGAGTTTTTGTTAGATCTGCAGCTGATACCAATCTCTAGATTTGAAAAAAAGGGTAAAGTTGAAAAACAACCAAACACACCAGACTGCACTTCTGCATTCACATTTGCAGATTTCGGAGGCGTGATTAAGGATGAGATTTGCTTACAGTGGATGGGGTTATGGTTAGATTAGGTTATTTCCTCCACTAAAATACACTTTCTCTTTCCTATTTCAAGAGAGATGTCCCAATTATTGGTTTCACTTGTAATTAAGTATGGCTGAAGCTTTCTCCTATTTGCTTTCCATAAACTACACAAGGAGCGTTTTAAGCAATCATTTCCCCCTCAATCATCTATGATGTTTAAGTGAAGTAACAACGAAGCTAATATTCGTATTACTTTGGGTCAAGTGAAGTTTTGATTTTGATTTGAACCGTTTATGGACTAGATCGAACAGTGTCCGGACGGACGGTGTTTTTTTGCGTCCGTCCGGACACTGTTCACGTGAACAGTACTCGATTTACGTTCGTTTTTTTCTGTTTTATAAATTAATTTTTAAAAAATACTAAACGATATTGGATTTACTTAAAATTTTTATCACATATTCACCACGTTATGAGAAGATAATCTGAAAATGTTTGTAATTTTCTAATACTTGTACGATTTATTATAATTTTAGTGAATTATTTTATAAAACATACGTAAAGAAATTATAATAAATCGTATAAGTATTGTAAAATCACGAAACTTTTCAGATTATCTTCTCATAACGTTGGGAATATGTGATAAAAATTTTAAGTAAATCCAATATCGTTTAGTATTTTTAAAAAATTAATTTATAAAACAGAGAAAAACGAACGTAAATCGGGTACTGTTCCTTTGAACAGTGTCCGGACGGACGCAAAAAAACACCGTTCGTCCGGATGAACAGTGTCCGGACGGACGGTGTTTTTTTGCGTCCGTCCAGCATGGTCGTTTTTGTTACATTTTCAATACTTTGTGGTTTTGATTGTTAAAAAAATTACTTTGTGGTTAGAATTGAAAAAACTTGAAAGGTGGTGGATGAAATTAGTAATTTCTCAAGAAAAAACATAACGAACAAAAAGATCAAAAGTAAAGTACGAGGATAATCACACTATCCAACGCGTATACTTTTCGCGTGTAGAAGACGAAAGACATTGTCTTAGACCCTTGCGGGCTCCATGAACTACGCTTAATTTCAACCTCTCTCCCGCGCTGTATTCAGTAGAATAAAAATACAAGCTTTAATGGAACCCAGTTGCGTATTAACCAAAATGAGTTGGACAAGTTTTGATCTTTTCATAATAAAACATATAGATTGAATCAAAAGCATTCCTTTCTTTACATGGAATATAACTTCAAATAGTTTAGCAGCGCCAAAGCAGGAATCAAAGTTGGAGCTTTTTATTGGAAAAACTCACGCCACGCATATTTCATCGTTTTTTAACTGTTAATCACATTCATTTTTGGTCCTACAAACCCAACAAAAATACAGTTTTGATTTTGATAAAAGAAACCCAAATCGGTTGATGCTCTTCCAAGTACGCGGGGCCCCCTTCTTTGTTATTTTAAAAGCAGCTGCATACCTCCTCGATCCTGCAAAAGGGTGACTCCCAATCTGATGTCACTGCACAACCACTAAACAACACTCACAAAAGCTTTGCTTTTGCTACCATGGGGCATGGCGCGCTGATTGATACATTACATTTTCTCCTTATCTTCTCGTCATAGAAGGAAAAGAAAAGAATAGACCTCTGGGGAAGAAGAGAACCCCATTTGGGTTTTCTCTCTATCCATCTCTGCACGCAGAAGCATAGAACAAAGTGGGAGAGGGTGAAAGAAAGAATATAAAAAAGGCGGTTGCTTTGTGAAGTTCCCCGTTCTCATTATGAGCAAGGTTGAAATGTGGAACTTGATAGTCGTCCTTCTGTGTTTTTCCCTCGTTTATTCTGTTGAAGCCTCTGTATCTTACGACTCTAAGGCTATCACCATTAATGGGCAAAGAAGGATTCTCATTTCTGGTTCTATTCACTACCCAAGAAGTACCCCTGAGGTAAAATTCTAAATGTGCTTCATGCTTCTCTCTAATCTTCCATTTCCTCTTACTTTCCATTATCAAATGACATTTCTAAATTCCTGAAAAAAAAAAAAAAAGAAAAATCTTTTGAGTTAGGCGCTGGTCAGTGGACTCTGGTTCTCATACAATTTTTTTTTCTCTGAATCTGGCAGATGTGGCCAGATCTTATTCAGAAAGCAAAAGAGGGAGGTTTGGATGTGATTCAGACTTACGTCTTTTGGAACGGGCACGAGCCTTCGCCTGGCAAAGTATTACTGATAAACGCTTTCAGTTTCCTCTGTATTATTTTCTTCAAGAAATTTGAAGTATTGAAGTTGATTGCTCTATTTATTTTTTTGGTAGTACTATTTTGAGGGCAATTATGACCTGGTCAAATTCATTAAGTTGGCGAAGCAAGCTGGCCTTTATGTCCATCTTAGGATTGGCCCTTATGTCTGCGCTGAATGGAACTTTGGGTAATATTAACATTAAATGTATTGCAGCAGTTGGAAAAAAGAAATCTCAACTCACTCAAAAACTTTGGAAAAATTGGCTGAATTGTCTTTCTTTCATCAGTGGTTTCCCTGTTTGGCTGAAGTACATACCTGGAATCAATTTCAGAACTGATAATGAGCCTTTTAAGGTGAGTCACGTTTACCTTTCTCGATTCTTAAACACCGACGGCAATGCCATATCTTCTAACTTTTCTTCATTGCTCATTTGCTATGATGTAGCTCCAAATGCGCAAATTTACGGAGAAGATTGTGAGTATGATGAAAGCAGAAAGGTTGTTTGAATCTCAAGGTGGTCCTATCATTCTATCTCAGGTATGAGAATCTTTTCATACTCAGTCAGTTGTCTCGTTATGGTGATTTTTTTTGGTTAAATGCTTCTGTTTTCTTTTTTAAAAAACGGGTCTTTTTGCTCAGCTGAACAAGTAAAGTGATCGAAGTTTGTTTGTGATAGATTGAGAACGAATACGGACCCCTGGAATATGAAATTGGCACACCAGGAAAAGCCTATGCAAACTGGGCAGCCAAAATGGCCGTGGGACTTGGAACCGGCGTCCCGTGGGTGATGTGCAAGCAAGATGATGCCCCTGATCCTGTTGTAAGTTTCCAAAATCTATTTCATATTTTCGAAAGCGGTTTTCTCACTTTTCATGTTTCATTTGGTCATCCTTCATGAGATATCAAACTCAATTACAGTGATATGCATGGTTTTCTAGAATGAAATGAACTATTAATCTGCTTTTACCACCAATTCATCACTAAATTATGCTCTTTAGCCAAGCGCTATTCGTTCTAAGATTCTCAGTATAACCATCTTGAACAGATTAACACTTGCAATGGCTTTTACTGTGATTATTTCTCCCCAAACAAGGCTTACAAACCAAAGATGTGGACAGAGGCCTGGACAGGCTGGTATATTTCCATGGTTATACCATGTTCTTGTCAAGCTCCAGCTGAGAGAAGAGTAGTGTACTTAAGGCTGATTTGTCCTTTTCTCTTTCTTTGATGGAGTGCAGGTTCACAAAGTTTGGAGGATCAGTTCCCCACAGGCCAGCTGAAGACTTAGCCTTTTCGGTTGCCAAATTTATACAGAAAGGGGGGTCATTCATCAACTATTACATGGTATGTTTATTGTCTTTTCGATCCTTGCCTCGAAAATTTGTTAGCTAGTCATCTGAGGTAAAGTTCCTTTCTTCTTTCTGTGATTCTAGTACCACGGTGGAACGAATTTTGGCCGAACTGCCGGTGGTCCTTTTATTGCTACTAGTTACGATTATGATGCTCCCATTGATGAATATGGTAATGTTCAAAGTTTGTCGTTATTGAAAATTTACGCGCATAATTCATTTAAGTTTAGCAAATTTCGTTTTGGCCCAAAAGTTATAACAACCTTTTTTAATGCAGGTCTTCTGAGGCAACCCAAATGGGGGCATTTGAAAGATCTACATAGAGCAATAAAACTCTGTGAACCAGCTTTGATATCTGCAGATCCCACTGTCACGCCACTCGGCCGATACCAAGAGGTATAAGACACTAAATTACTCGATTTCGACTAAAGGAAAATGTAACTGCTTTAATGTGTGTATTTTATACAGGCTCATGTATTCAAATCAAAGTCTGGTGCATGTGCAGCATTTCTTGCTAATTATGATTCAAGATCCTTTGCGACCGTTTCTTTTGGAAGTACACATTATAACTTACCTCCTTGGTCCATTAGTATTCTTCCTGACTGCAAGAACACAGTTTATAATACTGCAAGGGTAAGTGGAAGCTACCGTCGGAGCTCTTGATATTAGTCATTTGCATTCAGCTCTATCTAATCTTTATTCAAATTCTCATACACGTTATAATCACAAACTGGCATATGCAATATCCATTGTATCTTGAACTATTTAATCTGGTTTTCTGCCAAAAAGAAAAGCACTCATATAAGTAGATTAAAGTAGAACTGAGATGATATTAAAGTAGATTGTTTTCATTGATGAATGTTAGATTGTCTTCCAAGACTATCACAAACAGAGGGTTGTTCTTGTGAAATATGTGCATCAATCAATGTGTTTATGAAAGAAATAATGATCTTATGCTACTTTATCGGAAAGATTACATGAAAATATATTTTGTTGTTAAGTTTCTAAATTTTTGACAGGTCGGTGCCCAAAGTGCATCGATGAAGATGACTCCCGTTCCCCATCATTTCTCCTGGCAGGCGTATAATGAAGAGCCTTCATCATATGATGAAAACTCATTTACAATGGTAGGATTGTTGGAGCAGATAAATACAACAAGAGATATTTCTGATTACTTGTGGTACACGACCGAGTGAGTGATAGATAATTTCACTTTTCTCCCCCTTTATTATGCACATTTTGTTTTGAAACGTTGTGCTCTGCTATGATTTATATGTTCCATTGATTAAAAATTGTTCTTTATCTTGCAGTGTTCACATTGGCTCCAATGAAGCATTCTTGAAGAACGGAAACCATCCCCTTCTTACAGTCTTATCAGCTGGTCATGCTCTACATGTTTTTGTGAATGGTCAATTAGCTGGTGAGTAGCTGTATTTAGCTTCAAGGTGTAGTATAACAATTGCTTATTACATGTTTTAATCATTCACCCATTGGAAATCACGTGATCTTCTCTCTTTTGGCAGGAACTGCTTATGGAAGTTTGGAATTTCCCAAGCTAACTTTTAGTCAAGGCGTGAAATTACAGGCCGGAATTAACAAAATATCTCTTTTAAGCATTGCCGTTGGTCTTCCGGTAGGCATCCTCTCTCTCTCTCTCTCTCGCACATACACACACAAACAAACACAACTTTTATGGCTCGTTACGTAGAATTGTTCATAAATATTCATTCAGTAGTAATCGTACCGTGCTTAGCTTGTTTTACTTTATTTCTTTTTTCATTTATAATTTCAGAATGTTGGTCCACATTTCGAGACGTGGAACGCTGGAATTCTCGGTCCAGTTACACTGAAAGGTCTTAATGATGGGAGGAGAGACTTGTCATGGCAGAAATGGACTTACAAGGTTTGTTTCAAACGCTCAGTGGTTTTTCTTGTTTCTCAGCTCTCATCATTTAGCTTTACATATGTTCTTACTCGTAATCAGATTGGTTTGCATGGAGAGGCATTGAGTCTTCATTCTATCAGTGGCAGCTCCTCTGTTGAGTGGCTCCAAGGGGCGTTCGTTACTTATAAGCAGCCTCTTACATGGTACAAGGTGAATATCGATCAAATTACGTATATCTTTACGAGCAGTCATCGTGTTTGTAGCTGAAAGTAAAAGTTCTACTTTGTGTTGATTCAGTCGACTTTCAATGCTCCGGGAGGAAGTTCACCATTGGCTTTAGACATGGAAAGCATGGGAAAAGGGCAAATATGGTTAAATGGAAAGAGTCTCGGGCGCTACTGGCCTGCTTACAAGGCATCTGGCTCTTGCGGTGACTGCAATTATGCCGGAACATATCATGAGACGAAATGCTCAAGTAATTGCGGAGAGGCCTCCCAAAGATGGTAAGAAAAGAAGGGGGAAATCTTTTTATTTCTCCCGGTACCGAAAAGTGTCAGAACAACTATAATATGCTATTGAAATTCAGGTATCACGTTCCTCGATCTTGGCTAAACCCGACGCAGAATTTGCTGGTCGTCTTTGAGGAATGGGGAGGAAACCCGAATGGCATTTCTCTGGTTAGAAGAGATGTAGATAGTGTATGTGCTGATATGCATGAGTGGCAGCCAACTCTGATGAACTGGCAAATGCAAGCCTCTGACAAAGTGAATAAGCCCCTGAGTCCTAAAGTCCACTTGTCGTGCGGTGCGGGGCAGAAAATCTCGTCGATTAAGTTCGCTAGCTTCGGAACACCTATAGGAGGCTGCGGAAGCTACAGCGAGGGTAGTTGTCACGCTCACCACTCACACGACGCATTCCACAGGGTAAACCCCCCCATACTTACGTGATATCTAAGCTCATCTTCACTCTTTGTAGCCTTGTTTTTTTTATCTAATTGTAAGACTGAGAGGATGGATGTTATTGCAGACTTGCGTTGGGCAGAACTTCTGCACAGTGACCGTGGCGCCAGAAGTTTTCGGAGGAGATCCATGTCCAAATGTCATGAAGAAACTCTCCGTGGAAGCCGTTTGCAGCTAGCAAACGACTCTCTTCACTCCGGCTTTTACTCAATCGAAGTTGTACAAATACACGACACGCATTGTGATCGGAAGCCGACGAAGATCGGAGAAAATGATTTGTGGGTTTAGATGCATATGTAAAAACTATTGTGGTTTGATTAAGTTGAACATGAAGAAGAACTAAGAAGCACAGTGAGATGGTATCAATAGAGTCCCCGTGCAAAATTATGTATTTGATGAAACTTTTGTTACACCAAAATTCCAATTTGTCCAAAGTTTGAGAATTTGTCACGTTTTTCAATTTTTTTGTCAGCTAAATGATAATAAATAATCTCATTAATTCCAATTGTTGAAAGTAATTCAATCTGACGGTGGATGTTGGGGGGTGCAACGCCGAAAGCTGAATTTGGACGGTTGTGATTTAACCGGTCAAAAGAGTAGACAAGGCGGTGGTAGCCGCCACTACGGAAACGGACGAGATCGGCCATCGGGCCCCAGCCCATATTCAAAGTCCAACCCCCCCTAAAACTGAGCTTTTATTCGCTGTATTAATGGCTACGGTAGACTTGTCTGTCAACGAATCAGAATCCGCCAGTTCAGCTCTGATTAGTTTATTAATCATCTCTCTGTCGGGGCTAATCACTATTAATTAAATTAATCGAAAGGAGGAAGGAATCAGAGAAGAAGGGCAGTCGAGTCCACTTTTTTACAAAAACTATTTCTTTCTCTTCATCGTCGTCTTTCCCACCGATCTCCATCTCTCTCTCTCTCTGCGCGCCTCCTCTGTTTTGGATTCTTAATCTATTTCTCCACCATGGGTACCCTCTTATTTGTTCCTCGATCCATCTGTTTCTGCTGTTTTCTATCCTCTTTTCTATGTAGTTTATTTCTGCTGCTATAGCTATCGTGTTTTTCTTTTAGTTCCTTCACTGCATTGTTCATTTGCTTTTGATTGATGTGGTTGTTTCTCTTCTGTTTATCCTTGATTTGGGTATGTAACACCCTTAACATTTGCCCCACGATCAGAAAATCTTTCCTTTCATGCAATTCTGTCTCGATTGTGGCAATTTGACATTGATGAAGCTTTCGCTTTGATGTTTTCTTGTTCTTTTTTTATGTTTCTCCAACTTTGGCCCCATGGGGCATGGGTGTTTCTAATTTGAGGTCTTTGATGCTAGATAAACATTTTGGATTTGTTATGGCTTTGATCCCCTCTATCTCTTTTGTAACCGACTCATCGCTGCAGATACAAGTGAGGAGTCTTGCTCAACTCAGCTTATTGACGGAGATGGCGTATTCAATACCACTGGGATTGAGAAGCTAATCAAAGAGGTGAAATTGAGTGAATGTGGACTTTCATATGCCGTGGTATCTATTATGGGCCCACAAAGTAGTGGTACGTCTTCTTACGCCCACAGACCTCTGATATTTCTCCCAAATAATGGTTTTCATTACCGTGTAATTTATCTGTTATAATGTTTAGTTTTAGAGTAGATTGGTATTTGCAGTCACTGCTGTTATCACTGATTTCAGTTGAGATCACAGATTTTAGGAATTTATGTATCCTTTTGATAATATACTTCAGAATTCAATTTAAATTTTGTCTGTATTGCCTAGTATTCCTTCATGCTTTATGACCGACGCCATATCCTAGAAGGCGACAAAGTCAAGTGAGGAATGTGAGGAGGGGTTAAGAGGGATGTGTAATTAGAAATATTCTAAGGGATTCCACCGTCGGGGTAATTTAGGCATTCAGAGGGTAGGTAATTATTTATATTTTTTTTGTCATTTTTAAGAGTGTTAAGTGAAGAGAAGAGCGTGGCTAAGAGTTTTCAAGAAGTATTTTATGGAAGAGTAATATGCGAAAGAGAGCTAGCAGACTTCTCAAAAATTAGCGACTAACATTTCTTTGTTACCATTTTACTGGTTTCCTTGCTGAATATTATAACAATGCTGTCTCTTAATTTCTATATTTTTATAGATTCTTACATCATGATGTTAGTAGGTTGTCACTGTGCTGAACTTTGAATCCCTTATTTATGTGGGCAGAATTACTTATTGTTTTCCATTCTAATTTGCAGGGAAAAGTACCCTATTGAATCATTTGTTTGGGACCAAATTTAGGGAAATGGATGCTTTCAAGGGGAGGTGTGTTTCATTGGTGCTGTCATTTTGTTGACTGTTATTTTGTTCATCTAACCATGAACATGCTGAAATTATCTTGGTTACTACAGGTCTCAAACAACAAAAGGTATTTGGTTGGCAAGATGTAAAGGTATTGAGCCTTGTACACTTGTAATGGATCTAGAGGGTACTGATGGAAGAGAGCGTGGAGAGGTAACTTGATGTGTCTTTTCTTTCGTTATTGCATGTATTGTATATTCTTGTCATGGAATGGTTATATTGTGAATTCAAGCTCCAAAAACAAGTTCCAGAATATACAAGCTGTGTTTTTCTTTTTATATCACAGAATATCAAAACCTTGCACGACTTTAATTCATACGTGATTTTAATTTGTGCTGTATTATATTCAATACTTTCTTATTTCCTTTATTCGTTTTTCTCAGGATGACACTGCATTTGAGAAGCAGAGTGCCCTTTTTGCTCTAGCTGTTTCTGATATAGTGCTTATTAACATGTTGGTTTTAACTTTCATTTTCTGTAGTTGTTCTTATTCATTTACTTTTTTTAATGTTTTGTGTTGGGCTTAAATATTCTTCTTAATATCATAATTAGGTGGTGCCATGATATTGGGCGTGAACAAGCTGCCAATAAGCCTCTTCTTAAGACTGTCTTTCAGGTAACCTACTTGCCTTTCTATGAAATATCTGGGAGTCTTCTGGATTCCAAAGCCTTCATCTATTATATTTGTTGGTGGTGTGCAGGTCATGATGAGATTGTTTAGTCCACGCAAAACAACTTTAATGTTTGTCATCCGTGACAAAACAAGGGTGTGTTTTCTTTTTAATGCTGTTATGCATTGTAAGGATTTCTAATCCTATATTTTTGGAGCAAGATTGTTTATGAATATCGGTTTCTTTCTTTTATTATATAGACCCCGCTGGAGAATTTAGAACCTGTGCTAAGGGAAGATATCCAGAAGGTAGAGATTCTTCATTTCCTTTGGAACTGAGAAATTTCATCAAATTAATTGACTTCTAAATGGTAGTTTTACATGTTTCCCAGATATGGGACTCTGTTCCCAAGCCAAAAGCCCATAAGGAAACTCCACTGAAGGAATTTTTCAATGTAAGACTTCATACTTCTACATGAGCTGAATGTAAAGTGTAATTCTTTCCTAGATATTAAGTGTAGTATTTTCTGCTCCTGATATCCGATGGGCCAGGTTGAGGTGGTTGCTCTGTCTAGTTATGAAGAAAAGGAGGAGCAATTCAAGGAGCAGGTATGCATGTGGACTTATGGAAAGGCCTTTTACCGATTTTTTTTTTTTTTTGTTGAATGGCTGTCTAGATGTCAGTTTCATTTCCTTCTCCGGCCGTTCTTAGGCGGTTTTAGTGATTAGCGCAGTCTTATATTTTTCAATATTAATTATTTTTAATATTAAATGATAAATTGGCTCTCGCCTTTTTGGCTTACAGTTTCTCATTTATCTTTTGATTTAGGTTTCTAATTTGAGACAACGGTTTTTTCATTCTATTGCACCTGGGGGTCTTGCTGGAGACCGTCGAGGAGTAGTTCCTGCTTCAGGGTTTTCTTTTAGCGCACAGCAAATTTGGAAAGTCATTAAGGAGAACAAGGATCTTGACCTGCCTGCCCATAAGGTACTATTGTGGCCTCTCCCTCAAAGCTGCATTAATGAAACTCTTTTGTAGTGGGGAGTCTTATATATTTTGTATAGTTTTGAACTATTTGTCTCCTCACCCTTTCTGAGATGTTTTTAACGTGTAAGTACTTTACTAGCTGATGAAATGGCTCCCATGGACGATATCTTTTTTAGGTCATGGTAGCTACTGTACGCTGCGAAGAGATTGCAAATGAGAAGTTTGCCTGGTTTGCCGCAAATGAGGTCATTTTTCAAAATTAACTTTGCTTATAATTTCAATTCAAAATCTACGTTATCATTCTAAGACATCAAACCGCTATACTTTTTTAGACATGGTGTCAATTGGAAGAGAATGTTCAATCGGGCCCAGTTGCTGGTTTAGGGAAAAAGTTGACTTCTATTCTTGGGACTTGCTTATCAGAGTGAGTACATCTTAATATTTTGGTAACAGCAGCTAGTGAATATCTGAAAAATAACTAGTATTGTGCACATTCTGTCTTTATTTTGGTTCTAGGTATGACATGGAAGCTACATATTTTGATGAAGGTGTCAGATCTGCAAAGCGTAAACATCTTGTAGAAAAGTTGCTGCAAGTAATTTATCTTTTTCTTGTATTATACTTTTGATAGAAGACGGTAGTATTGAAAAGTACTTCAATGCAATTGAGAAAATGTAATATCAGATTCTTGATATGTGTTTATCCCCTTTTTAAAGATCGAGATAGACTGCGCTGTTGAGTGTGATTAGCTTCTTACACAATTGAAATTATAAGGAGTGGAATTAACCCAATACTTAAATGCTTATTAAATTTTAAAATTGCATGTTTAGGACGTATATCTTGGTACATAGTGAGGCTCTTTGATGTTGCTTCAGTTTAGTTTGTGAAAGTTGTCTGAAGATTAAATTTTCTTCTAGCGACTGTATTTCTACACTATAGATGGTTAACATTTTTTTGTCCCTTTTTTGTTGTTAGCTTATACAACCAGTATTCCAATCTCAACTTGGGCATATAAGGAGTGGAGTTTTTGACAAATTTAAGGCTGCATTTGACAAGGCTTTGGATGGAGGAGAAGAATTTTCTTTGGCTTCACATAATTGCTCCGAGTCATATTTGACACTTTTTGATCAAGAGTGTGCTGGTAGGTTAAATACAGTGCTAGGAGTAGGCAATTAGTAAGTGACCTGAGGCTAGATGCCAAGAAATAATTTTTTTTCATCTGTAAAAGAAACAACAGAAATATGGATAACAGCGAATAGAAAGTCGAAAATCAGGATTGAGTACTATGCAATCTAAAACAGATGGTTGTGCCTTTTTATCTTTTACATTTTTAAAGTAAGAAAAGAGCAGTGAGTGGTTTTGAGGGATTTTTGTTACGCTGCTATTGAAAATGCCATCATGGAAAATTGTTGCAGATGCTGTAATTGAACAGGCCAATTGGGATACATCTAGGGTGAGAGATAAACTTTGTCGTGACATCGATGCACATGTTGCTTCTGTACGTGCTGCCAAGCTATCTGAGCTTACCACTACCTATGAGGTACTACATAACTATGATATGCAGTTCTTACATGCTCTATCTTTTTAGAACCTTACAGATTAGTAATGATAATGATACCTCTTGCAGGTGAAACTGAAGGAAGCATTGTCTGGACCAGTGGAAGCTCTTCTGGATGGAGCCAATAATGAGACTTGGCTAGCCATAAGAAAGCTTCTTAAGCGGGAGACGGAATCAGCTGTTTCTGGATTCTCTAGTGGACTTGCCGGTTATGACATAGATGAACGAAGCAAGGATAAGATGCTCTCGGGCCTGGCTAAGTATGCAAGAGGAATAGTTGAAGCAAAAGCACGGGAAGAAGCTGGAAGGGTTCTTATACGCATGAAGGATAGGTAACTGTGCCATGGGTGACATAACTCTTTTTGGCTCGTGTTTTCTCATGTGCTGTTGGTATGTTAATGCTAACATATTTAATATGGATTATTATGTTTTTTTTTTAATCATGAACAGATTTTCAACATTGTTTAGCCACGATTCGGATTCAATGCCACGTATTTGGACAGGGAAAGAAGACATCCGGGAAATTACCAAAACTGCTCGCTCTGCTGTATGATACTTTCAATATGTTGCATCATACTTGATTCTTTTCATTGATTTCTTTTCTGGATCTTATAATCATTCAGTTACGTAAATTTTATTAAAGTATTTTCTCGACAGTCCTTAAAGTTGCTATCTGTTATGGCGGCTATCCGTTTGGATGACACTGATGCTGACAATATTGAGAAAACACTATCCTCTGCCTTAGTGAGTGCTCCTAGCAATACCGCGAAAGACAGGAGTATCATGATACACGACCCCCTCGCTTCAAGCACTTGGGAAAAGGTGACATCATGTTGCTGATGCTTGCAGAATTTCTGCAGTTGGTTTTTAAATCGTTAGGTTAAATTAAAATCTTTGGTGTCAGAATTTACTATCTTTTTAAAGTTTGTCTTGTATATCTTAACAGAGCATTCTTAACCTTTTAAAATAATTATTTCTCTGTCCTCTTTGTCTGTAAATTTACCTGTTATGCCAAATGGCATGAGACGGATTAGTGTTGTTTTCAGCAACCATCTTCCACATGACTCACTGTGTTTCTGTTAGAACTCTGACTAGTTGATTTTGATATTGAGCTTTAATTTGTTTTTGTCATCAAAATCTGGATACAGGTTCCATCGTCTAAAACATTGATCACACCAGTCCAATGCAAATCCCTGTGGAGGCAATTCAATGTAGAGACCGAGTACAATGTCTCCCAGGCTATTGCTGCTCAGGCACGTTTTCAAATTTTTCACTAAACTCCTATGATAAAATTTAGAACCTTATTAAGTAAACATACCCGTGTTGTTCTGAATTCCTAATTTCGTTATTATGAACTTTGCCAAATTATTGTTACTATTTCATGGTACATCTTTTCAAAAAAACATCTTACTAAGTGCTGGTCAATGGCAATGATGTATGTGATTTTATATTTTAAATTTCAGGAAGCCCACAGGAGAAATAACAACTGGATGCCACCTCCATGGGCCATTGTTCTTATTGTGGTTCTAGGATTTAATGAGTTTATGACGCTCTTAAGGTAATTAACACTTGAAAAACTATTTTGTAGTTGCGATTATATTTGCATTTGTCAAAAATTCTTATGTTACCATCCTTCATGCAGAAATCCGCTCTATCTGTTAGTTCTATTTGTTGTTTTTCTACTCAGTCAGGCACTATGGGTACAACTAGACATTTCTCGCGAATTTCGCCATGGCGCTGTAAGTGTATTATAAACTCATTATATTCTCTCATTTATGAAAAATTTAAGCGTATGGATACCTTTTTTCCCATCCACTGTTTGTATTCTCATTGGATTTTAAAAGTATAATTTAGTCTTCCCATTCCTATAAGTTTGTAAATATATTTAAACTAGGAATGTTATTTGTGTGTAAATTTGACTAGAATTACAATATGTTTTAGGATGCTAGAAAGTGAAAGTAATAGAGCTTTTTAAGCTGCCTGTCATTGACTCTTATAATAAAGAAGTTCTTAGAAACCTATTCTATGGCTGTCTGTTTCCAGCTTCCTGGGCTTCTCTCTTTGTCAACCAAGTTCGTGCCCACTATTCTTAACCTTCTTAGACGGCTAGCGGAAGAGGGATATAAGCCTGCTGGTCCTGAAGCCCAGAGAAACCATGGATTAGCACCTAGAGGTGTCCGGAACGGAGTAGACAGTAGCACTGTTTCATCGACTGCATCATCTGAAGTTACTTACATGGAACCTGAAATGGAATACTCTAGTTCATGAAAAGAAGACTATGCAGTGTGAAAGAAGCCATCTAATTTACTTCTTTGTTGAGGCTGTTGCTGGTAATCTCTGGACACCCTCTCTTCTCATTATTGTGGGTGTATGCTCCTCTGCATGTATGCTATACTACCCTTGAGAGACCAATAGAGAAGTATATTTTCAAGGCATTCATTTTTGTGCAAGTGCCATATACATATATATATATATACACACACACTGAAGGGGAATATATTGTTTGTTCTACGCATGCCTCGTGTCATAGTTTTCGGTTTGTTTTCTTTACCTTCAACTTCTAAACCCACCTTTTTTTTTTGTTGTCTTTGTTGGATGAGGTTCTAGGAAAAATTGTTGTCACTGATGAGCATTTTATTTTGGCTGTATTACACTTGTGTTGATTCTGGAAAGGGAAAAAAAGGGAAATAAAAGCATAGGCTTGACTGTATTCTAGTGTGAATTGTTGAAAGATTTCTTGACATTCATTGTTTGAGACTTGTATTTATGTTTGGGTGTAATAAAGAAAGCTTGTTTGTTTGATATTTGGAACAATTTGAAGGAATTAGAAGCAGTAGATGTGATTAGAGCATCATTACAAAGTTCAAAAAAGTAAAATGTAGGAAGGGGCTATGCTATGAAGTTAAATTATGTCTTGTGATGCAATTTCACTTTTAGGTAGATTGAATAATGAAACACATTATGTTTTTTGCTTAAAGTGAGTTGTAATAATAGCTGATCCAGATTGAATGCGAATGACATGTGTTCATTTATCGACTGGAGCGTGACAGCAAGTCTCCCCATTTGTTACCATTAGTAGCCGAAATAAACAGGACACAAATAATGTGAGTTGGGTTAAAAAATGCACCGCAGATTCCTACGGTGGAGGGTGTTCCGCCATTAATACAAACGAGTTTGTAACGAGGACGAGCTAGTGCTTTTTAATATGAACAAATGTTGGTGAAACTTAATCTCATATGTTTTAGAGAGCTAGGGTCATTCAGAGATGAATAGAGAGAGGCACGGCCATGGTTAGGCAGGTGATTCTTTGGTGCTGATGATCAGATCATAGACGAATTAATACAACGGACAGAAATCTGAACTCCAACGACGGCATTCATTTCACCATTTAATGCTGTTTCCAGTTGTGGTTCAAAGGGTGTTAAATGCAGTTGAGAGCTGCCTTCTTTGATGGGTTTTGGAGTTTTATTTTGTGCATATAAATGGGTGGCGCTTGGCAGACACAAAACTTGGTCCAACCAGAGATAGACACATACAGCTTTGGGAAGGAGAAGCTGTAAATTACTCTGTGATTGCGAGAGTAGACTTTTGCATCTGCCTTCCAATGGCTTTGGTTGGGGCAGTGAAGCTCTTCTTCTGTTTCTTTCCATGGCTTCTGACCAGTCTTCCTGGTTGCAAAGGTTGTTTTTTCCTTTCCTCAACGTGGTTCCATCTCTAAGCTGCTTCTTCTTCATGTTTTGTTTTCTTTCTTCCTACCCATCAAAACGCAGGAGATTATGAATTCCGATACCCGTTTATCAGGCGAGCGAGTTCATTCTCATCACCATCGTCATCGTCGATCGGCCATGAGAAAGCATACGACTACATTGTAGTGGGAGGAGGCACAGCAGGGTGTCCTCTGGCAGCAACTCTCTCCCAAAATTTCAACGTTCTTTTGGTGGAGAGAGGGGGCGTTCCTTTCACAAATGCGAACGTCTCCTTTTACACAACTTTCACATCGCTTTAGCAGACACTTCTCCTCATTCTGCCTCCCAAGCATTCGTGTCCACCGATGGAGTAATCAACGCAAGGGGTAGAGTCTTGGGTGGTGGTTCTTGCATTAATGCCGGCTTCTACACTAGAGCTGACCAAAGGTACTTACCCATTTCCCATATTTCTCGATTCTGTCTGTTTTCGCCCACAAGTCTCAAATTCAAGTCTTGGGTTGTTTAGATGCATGCTGCGTAGAGTGAAGCAAATAGAAACTATTCTAAGTTGAAGGCTTTTGAGGAGAGAGAGAGAGAGAGAGAGAGTTCAATGCCGGAGAAAATGGTGGAATGAGAGAGGTGTTGAATGTTTTCAGGTTTATAAAGAAGGTAGGTTGGGATGAGAAGCTAGTCAACGACTCCTACACATGGGTTGAGGATCAGATTGTTCATCGTCCCAAGCTGGCTCACTGGCAACGAGCCGTACGCGACGCCCTCTTGGATGTCGGAGTTTCTCCCTACAATGGCTTCACCTACGACCACCGTTACGGAACCAAGGTGGGTGGCACAATCTTCGACCGCTTTGGCCGCCGCCACACTGCCGCTGAGCTCTTAGCCTCCGCCAACCCGCAAAAGCTCACCGTCTTAGTTTATGCCACTGTCTTAAACATCGTTTTCGACACATCGGGCAAGCACCCCAAGGCGGTCGGAGTGATGTTTAAGGACGAAAACGGCGATAAACACGAAGCGATTCTCGCAGACTTGCCGGAGAGTGAAGTGATATTGTCATGTGGAGCAATCGGGACGCCTCAGTTGCTGATGCTGAGTGGGATTGGGCCGAAAGCTTCTCTTCAAAAACTGAATATTTCTGTCGTTCTCAATAATGAGTTTGTCGGAAAAGGGATGGCCGATAATCCCATGAATTCCGTCTTCGTCCCCATGAACAGACCAGTCAAGCAGTCGCTGATACAAACAGTCGGAATCACCAAGCTTGGTGTTTTCATTGAATCAAGCAGTGGATTCGGACAGTCCCAAGACAGCATTCATTGCCATCATGGTATTATGTCCGCCGAGGTAAGCCAATGAATTCAAGCAAACATTGTAGGGTCGAACCAGAAAGATTAATGAGTTGACTTCGAGTTCGTGTTACGTAATTGCACAGATTGGCCAGCTATCTACGATTCCTCCGAAGCAAAGAAAGCCGGAAGCAATCAAAGAGTACAGAGAAAGAAAGAAAGACCTTCCTCACGAGGCTTTCAGAGGAGGATTCATTCTAGAAAAGATTGCGCGACCATTGTCAACAGGGGAGCTGAGCTTGATCAACACCAACGTCGACGACAACCCTTCAGTCACTTTCAACTACTTCGGCCACCCCCACGATCTCCGACGCTGCGTCGCCGGAATCCGGATGGTGACAAAAATCATTCAGTCCAAACACTTCACCAACTACACTCAATGCGAGAATGAAACCGTGGAGAAACTACTGAAAATGAGTATCAAGGCCAACGTAAACCTCGTCCCTAAGCACGCAAACGACACCAAATCGTTGGAGCGGTTCTGTAAAGACTCAGTCATCACGATATGGCACTATCACGGTGGATGCCACGTGGGTCGTGTGGTAAACTCAAAGTACAAAGTTGTAGGCGTCGACGGGCTTCGGGTGGTGGACGGCTCGACCTACGAAGAGTCGCCCGGCACTAATCCTCAGGCCACTGTCCTGATGATGGGCAGGTAAGCTCCAAAAGAACTTTCAGAACTCCATGTTTCTCCAGTTTATGAACGCGTTGCTCAAGGCTTCTCTGGGTCTGTTGCAGGTACATGGGAATGAAGATTCTGAGGGAGAGACTGGGAAGTGGAGCTCCTGTATGAAGAAGAGGAGGAAGAAGAAGAAACCCCCAAAAAAAACCAAAGATTGAATTTTTAATTGTCTTGCTGGAAAGAAGAACTTGCAGAGTTTTGTCCCGTAGTTGCCATCAATGTGTTGGAAATAAAGGTTTCAATTAAAACAAACAGGAAGTGATGTGATGACTGATGAGAGAGAGAGTGGGTCACAGTTGAGGAAGAACAGAAACTTCCCACCTGTGTGATTCGCAACACAACAAATACAAATGTAAGAATTAAGAGACCAAACAAAAATGGGTGAGTTGGAGACATCTGTGTTTGTTGACAAAATAATATGACGACCACCACCACCCACCACCCTCCGCCCTCCCTTACTTTCATCTCCGCCTGTTTCTCTCCCACGCCCCGCCGCCCCTTCCTTTCTGAATCCAAACGGCAATCATGGGTTTTAGGTGTTGACTTTTGCAATTACAGGCTATTCAACTTGACCCATATTTTATTATGGGATGTTGATGCATCATTTCAGTAATTATCTATTAATTAACAAAGAAATGGAATATTAGGAAGATGGTAGTGGTAGGTACGCGCTGGATGAACGAGGAGAGAGAAAGAGATTATAGTTGTAAGGTCTCTCTCCTCTCTCTCTCTCTAAATTCCTGTCTTTCCGAGCCAACTGTGATTGCAATCGACCACCCCTCCAACTCCAACCCATCATAAATTCTCTCTCTTCTATTACTTTCCCGAGTCATTTTCTTCTTCTTCTTCCTCCCCTTCCGCCATGGCCGACAGGGTTTACCCCAACGCTGCCTCCAATCCCGCCGCCCCCAGGCCCACCACTTTTCCTGCTACCAAGTCCCAACTCTACGGCGCCACTCGCCCTGCCTACCGCCCCCAACCCCATCACCGTCGCCGCGGAGGTCGCAGCTGCTGCTGCTCCTTCTGCATCTGCCTCGCCCTTGTCGTCCTCGTTCTCATTCTCATCCTTGGTATTTTCTCTGCCGTCATCTACTTCCTCTACCGCCCTCAACGCCCCTCTTTCTCCGTCACCTCCCTCAAAGTCTCCCGCTTCAACATCTCCTCCTCCTCCGTGCTCGATTCCAAGTTCGACCTCAATGTCACCGCCACAAATCCCAACAAGAAGCTCACTTTCACTTACAATCCCATCTCCATCTCTCTTTTCTCCGATGGAGTCGACGTTGGGGACGGTTCTTTTCCGGCTTTCGTTCACGGTAAAAAGGACTCGACCTTATGAAAGCCTCGATTACGAGCAGTGGTCAGCAGCTGGACAGCAATTCCGTCACTACCTTGAAGACGAAGATGAAAAGCAAGAATGGTGTCCCATTGGAGGTAGAGCTGGACACGAAAGTGAAGATGAAGATGGGCGTCTTAAAGACACCGAAAGTTGGTATTAGAGTAAGATGTGATGGGATTAACGCCGCCCCACCAACCGGAAAAACAGCGGCGACCGCGTCGACTTCCAACGCCAAGTGTGAAGTCGATGTCAGATTCAAGATCTGGAAATGGACGATCTGAAGAAAAAGAGGAAGAAGAATAAGGCGTGGTGTTTTAGTATTATCATCTCTCTTGACTTTGATATTTCAACATGAATTTGTTTATATTTGGATAGATGAATTGGTATATTTCTGTAAATTGAAAAGGATTGAAGATTTTTGGGAGTTAAAATAGCTCTGGACTGTCAGGTTTTGGTGGAGTGCTATAAAATATTGTTTGAATTCTTGGTTAATATAGACGAAGACATTGTTGTGTGTTCAACATTTCTGCCTTGAAACGCCATTAAAATGAACATCAGAGAATCAAACTCGTCCTCCGTCGGCGGTGCTGCTATTCTAGAGCGAGAGAGGAGGACGGAAGGGACAAAACAGAGAGTCGGTCAACGAAAAAAATGTGCGGAACATGGCGAGTAGATTCCCTTAGCTGTGATGTGAATTGTGGGTCATCTACTTGCTTCAATTTGCAGAAATGGGCAGCAACTCTTTCAGTTGAAGATGCATTGTTAATGCAAGTTATGCTTGGCAATTTCAATTATAAACCACCGTCTTGGAAGAGAGAAAGTCAGCCACAACTTTCTTGGGAAAATAATAGAGCCACTTAATCTTGTGGATCGTGGAGGGGACACTGAAACTCACACCTTATATTAATGTTATCCTATCATTTTTAGTTGCGAAGTATTTTTAATTTAGTTGTTAAATATAACATTCGCCCCTTATGTTAAATTAATTAGATCCGTAATTTCTTATATAATTTGATCTAATTCAAGACAACAAAATTATAGAGATTCTTATAACCAAGAAAATTAAAAATCGATGTAGATTATCGGTGTAATTCAACTTATTTAATGTTGAAAAATGTTAAACCATATTGATAAGTTATTTGTGTTTTTATGAATGAAAAAAAGACAGTATTAATCTTGATAAATATTTTTTTTTTTAAATCATTGATGATGTTACAAATGAATGTTCGGAAATTTAGTATGTCACTTTTCATCTTCTCTCAATTTTTATAAACTGAATGGGTAATTTTCTACAATATCGACAAATAGATTAATTTAGATATATACTTAATAAAATGAAAACAAAATTTAAAAAACATTGGCTTGGCATTCTTTCTATTTTTTATAATGCATGCATAATAGATCCTACGTATAAATTAAGAGAAATGTGTCTTATGATTAATAAAATTTCTACCATTTTACATATTAATCTTTTACTTTCTAGTGGTCAAATAACACGTGAAATTACTAATTTTATATTTTTCTTATGAAATTAAATATTCTAATATTACTTGTTCACATTATTCTTTATATTATAGTTCCAATAGTGATGGTGGAACTATTGTAGTTTCATAATTTGATATTCATGATAATTGGAATCAATTAAATACAAATATTTATTTTATTTCTATGCGAAATGAACTAAATATTTATTTTAACACTCGATATCAATTTTCTCGCGATAAGAACTTTGATATTTTAGATTTATGGAAAATGTTTACACTACATATCTTATTTTTTCTATAATTGCATGTTATCTACTAACACCTTTAGTCTCTATCGTAGTATTGGAGTATGCTTTTAGTGCAGGTGGACGTGTGTAAGATAACCACTTAGGAAGACTTGCATCTAACTTCGTAGAGGCACTTATTTGCATGAAGAATTAGAACGACACCATTATGAGAAATCAACGACGAGATGACGAAATACTAGAAGATTTTAAAAATTTGGACGTTAAAGATTAGATTTTTATTTAAATTCGGGTGTATTGTAATTATGGGTGGAAATTTTCGGGTCAGTCGGTTTTTAGCAGAAATTGAACCGTACCCAATGGGGTAGGAAAACCGAACCGAATTCAAGAAGAAATTTGGTTCGGGTTGGTTAATAGAGAGATCCCTACACTGTCCTCCCCCCTGGGCCCGTGGCCGTGACCACCCTTGTATACAGGAGTTGATGTCAACGCCTCTGTATTCCCTTCCCTCGACTTCATGCTTCATTGCCTTTCTTTTCCATCTTCAATTCCCTCTTTCCCTCACTTCTCTGCAAATTTTCGCTTTTTCTCTTCCTCTCCACGCAACTATCTTCACTGCAATGACGTTCTTGACTTTTTTGACCGCCTTCTTCAGCGATGCTCCTCTGTTCCAGAAATCGCACAAATCCACTCCCGAATTGTTTGCGCTGGTGCGTCTTGCTCCCCATTCTTGGCATCCCGTCTCGTATCGGTTTACGCTCATTTTGGGCTTCTCTTTTGTGCCAGGGAGGTTTTCCGCACCTCTGCATTTATAGACGTTTCAAACTTGCTCCTATGGAATTCAATTATTAGAGCAAATGTTTCTCATGGCTACTATGAGGAAGCGCTTGGACTTTACTCCCGAATGCGAAAGCTTGGCGTTTTGGGTGATGGCTTTACGCTACCTTTGGTTTTGAGGGCGTGCCAGAATGTAAGAAATTCGTATTTGTGCAAAATTGTTCATAGTCATTCCTTACAAATGGGGTTCCAAAATCATCTCCATATTTTGAATGAATCTCTGGGAATGTATACGAAGCTTGGACAGATGGACAATGCCCGGAAGCTGTTCGACAAAATGCGTGTGAGAAGCAATATTTCATGGAATGCTATGATTTCTGGCTATTCATTCAACCGTGATCCTGATGGCGCCTCCGAGATTTTTCAGTGGATGGAGATGGAAGGGTTTGAGCCAAATTCTGTGACTTGGACATCGCTTTTATCCAGTCATGCCCGAAGTGGGAAACTTGAGGAAACTATGGATTTATTTGGTCTGATGAGGACAAAGGGAATTGGCCCTACTGCTGAATTGCTTGCTGTTGTGTTATCTGTTTGTGCTGATTTAGCTGCATTTAACAGAGCGAAAGATATCCATGGGTATGTTATAAAGGCGGGCTTTGACAATTACTTGTTTGCTAAAAATGCTCTCATATGTGTATATGGAAGATGTGTAGATGTAAAAGATTCCCAAAAATTGTTTGACGAGATGAAAGTAAAGAACCTCGTCAGTTGGAACGCTCTGATATCGTCCTATGCGGAAGCCGGTTTATGCGACGAGGCCTTTGGACTTTTGACAGAGCTGAAGAAATCATCAGAAGAATGTGCAATGGCTGGACCTAATGTCATAAGTTGGAGCACCATTATATGTGGTTTTGCTTCCAGTGGCAGAGAAGAGGACTCTTTAGAAATTTTCCGGCAAATGCAAGTTGCAGAAGTTGTGTCCAATTCTGTGACAATCTCTAGCATTTTATCGATTTGTGCTGATTTAGCAGCACTGAATTTAGGCAAGGAAGTTCATGCTCATGTCATTAGAGCCGCAATGGATGATCACATTTTGGTCGGAAATGGGTTGATTAACATGTATGCAAAATGTGGAAGTTTCAAGCAAGGCCATAGGCTGTTCGAGCAAATCGAGAATCGAGATTTAATCTCATGGAACTCGATGATTGCTGGCTATGGAATCCACGGATTTGGCAAAAAGGCTCTTACTACTTTCTATTGGATGATGAAATCCGGACTTGAGCCAGACGAAGTCACATTTATAGCACTTCTTTCCGCTTGCAGTCATTCCGGACTTGTTAACGAGGGCTGTCGGATTTACGATTTGATGATCAGCGACTTTATGATCGAGCCTCGGATGGAGCACTACGCTTGCTTGGTCGATCTTCTCGGACGAGCCGGGCGATTGCAAGAAGCAAGTGGCGTGGTGAAAAACATGTCGATCGAGCCAAACGCTTGTGTTTGGGGCGCCCTTTTAAATGCTTGCAAGATGAGCAAAGACGTCAAATTTGCAGAAGAAACGGCCTCGAGAATTTTCAGGCTTCGGTCGGAGACGAGTGGAAGCTACATGTTATTGACGAATATTTTTGCGAGAAATGGCCGGTGGGAGGATTCTAAGAGGATCAGGACATTAGCGAGGACAAAGGGTTTGAAGAAAACTGCTGGAAGAAGTTGGATTGTGGTGAAGAAGAAGGTTCATACGTTCAAAGCAGGGAGCTCTGTAGAAGGAGGTTTTGAGAGAGTTTATGGAATTCTTCGTGATTTGGGTCTTCAAATGGAGGGTGAGATCTACGTATCTGCTCAAATCAACGTCCAAGATGAGATTATCCATGAATAGAAATCGAATCAGAAGAACTATTACTTGGATTCTGCATTTAAATATGATTCCCACATGCCTAAAACAGAGTAAGAAGACATTTCTTTCAATATCTATGGCGAGAGCTTTTATTATTTCATGATAAACTACTACAATTTGTGAGGGTAAACAGAGTAGCTGCACCCTTGAGATCATGATCTTGAGTATGATGAATGGAAATGGACCCGTCTTCTAACAGACAATTATCCTTCTTCATCCCGGCTTCATCACTGCAATTTTCAATCAAGTCGGATCAATCAGAAGCATTAAAAGATAAAATCATCAAGTTTTTAGCTCGAGTAAGGACGACTGGGTGTGATGTACGAACCTTCGATCTACCAGTTCGTCGAACTCGAACTTGAGGCCGGTTCTTTCGCACGCTACGTCGAGTTTTATATTGTCAAACTCGGTAGCAGAAACATTCTTGACGTGAAACGAAGAAGACGTCGAAAGTGAGTCATTTATGGCCCACATTCCAACATCTTCCTGCAAATATTGCAGCTCCTGATGGGGAAGAAGATACTGGTACTGCATCGAGCATGAGTTGAAGGCATTCAAAGGTTCTGTGGTCATGGTTTCACAGCTGACCATCCCATCAATGGGTTCTGAAATATGAAGGAGGGAGTGTTGGTTCTTGTGAGCTTGGGCTCTGCACAAAGCAAGCTGATGAAGAACGATATCGAGCTCGAATTTACTGTACTCGATCTGACGCTGTAAATCATGGATGATTCTGTAGCAGCCGCCGACGGGGTCGTTGGCTCGGACGTCGGACTGGAAAATGATGGTCCGCATGGCTTCTTCTTTGTCGGAAGGGTCGACGGTTTTGATGATCTTGGTAATGTTGCTGACGCCGAATAATTTATGGGCGTTGAGGAATTGTCTTTGACGATAATGAGGAAAAAAAGGGGCGAGAATGCAGTCGGGAGCGCACTTCCTGCGTTGGTATTTACATGCAGCGCAAGCTTGGGTGGTGCCGTTACCATTTCTTGGAATGCTCATGGTTGTTTCGTTGGTGGTAATGAGATATCGGCTGCGTCTCCGGCGGGTGTGGTATTGCAGTTTGTTTCCGTTTAATGGGTTCTTCTTGTTCGGCCCTTATTTTTCTCTGGTACGAGGAAGAAGAGCGAAAAATGGGAGATGCAGAGAAAGACAGATGGATGGATTGAAAAGGGTGAGAGATTTTAGCCAATTCTGTTTCATTTTCACGATTCCTTTGGGTTCTAGAATTTGCTGTCACTTGTTTCTGTTTTTGGATTATCCTATTAATGGACCTTTTGTTTTTGCCAAAAATGGGTCCACTTTAAAGGTCAAACGAAATGAAAAGCTTGTATGTAATGCTTGTGACCTATCAAAGTTGTCTCTTTTCTTTTTCACAGTAACGACGCCATTGATGCACCCAACAAGCTTCATATGAGAAGCCTGCTCCATCAGCAGAGCAGGAGCTCAGGATTCAGCGACGACTATATCAAGGCTGTTTCCGAGCAGTTTAACGTTAATCATTGAAAACGACTCCCTGAAAATATGCGTTTCAGTCTTAAAATACACCACACTTAGAAGACAGTATACCAAGAACAATAAGTTGAAAAATTCAACCGAGTAAATTATTGAAGCATATGCCGAAGACTAAGTTTTTACCTGCATCAAGTTCAAACACCATATATATGGCTGAGCTCGAAGCATAACAAATCGAAAACAAGCCTTCCAGGTTTCGATTCCAAGTACAGCAGCTGATAAGTGTGTATTTAACACATTGTATTGTACTCTTTAATACTTGAATTGATGAGTTTTACTCAAGTATATGAAATATTTTGATATATTTGGTGCAAGTGTATAGAAAAATTGGAGAATTATAGAGTTAGGTGAAGTCAATCCGAAAGAAAAACAGAAGAGTTGCCGATGGATCGGCCAAACGTAGCCGATTGATCAGCCAATGAAGAGAAGAATCATTTGGGCAGAAAGGCAGCCGATTGATTGGCCACTTACAGGCGATCGATCGGCTGAAGCGGAATTTGACGAAAAACAGAAAGTGTGCCGATCGATTGGGCCACTCACTGGCGATCGATCGGCTAATTACAAAACACAAAAAAAATAAAGCTTAACCAGATCAATAGCCGATCGATCGGCTGTCGTAGAATGAGCGAGATTAACCTAATTCAGGTTAATCTCGGCCGTTGGATATATTATCAAAATTTAATGACAAGTCTGGAGGAGAGGCACATTCAGACGATAGAGAGAGATTCAGGCCCTAGCGAGACGAAAACCGGAAACGAAGCGAGAGCAAGAGAGAAATGAGATTTTGGATCGACAACCCTAATTTCTCTTTCTGTTCCTCTTCTGAACTATGAACATTTTTATTATTTTTATTGTTTTTCTTTATTCCAACATGAACTAATTTTCCTTTCTAGGGCTACGATGTAGCCGGATTATGAATCCAAAGTCCAAACACCATATATATGGCTGAGCTCGAAGCATAACAAATCGAAAACAAGCCTTCCAGGTTTCGATTCCAAGTACAGCAACTGATAAGTGTGTATTTAACACACTTTATTGTACTCTTTAATACTTGAATTGATGAATTTTACTCAAGTATATGAAATATTCTGATATATTTGGTGCAAGTGTGTAGAAAAATTGGAGAATTATAGGGTTAGGTGAAATCAATCCGGAAGAAAAACAGAAGAGTTGCCGATCGATCGGCCAAACTTAGCCTATTGATCAGCCAATGAAGAGAAGAATCATTCGGGCAGAAAAGCAGCCGATCGATCGGCCACTTACAGGCGATCGATCGGCTGAAGCGGAATTTGACGAAAAGCAGAAAGTGTGCCGATCGATCGGGCCACTCATTGGCGATCGATCGACTAATTACAAAACACAAAAAAAATAAAGCTCGACCAGATCAGTAGCCGATCAATCGGCCAATTAAGCCGATTGATCGGCTGTCGTAGAATGAGCGAGATTAACCTAATTCAGGTTAATCTCGGCCGTTGGATATATTATCAAAACTTAATGACAAGTCTGGAGGAGAGGCACATTCAGACGATAGAGAGAGATTCAGGCCCTAGCGAGACGGAAACCGGAAACGAAGCGAGAGCAAGTGAGAAATGAGATTTTGGATCGACAACCCTAGTTTTTCTTTCTCTTCCTCTTCTGAACTATGAACATCTTTATTATTCTTATTGTTTTTCTTTATTGTAGTATGAACTAATTTTCCTTTCTAGGGCTACGATGTAGCCGGATTATGAATATTTAGTTTTTTCTTTAATTCAAGTTATTGATTTTCTGTTTCGTTATTGTGTTGAGTAGATTATCTTGTTCTTAAAGCTTGCAATTGTCTGATCAACAATAGCATGTTCGTAGGATTGTTTTGAGATCGAGAGGTAATAAATAATCGTGCACTGAATAATTTATCACGAAAATGATGTTATATTTTGAGAACAAGTTTTTGCAGCCATGAGAACTCAACGCTTAGAGAATTGACTAAAACAACAAAGTGTAAAAGAAGAAGAAGATTCTCTCGTCGACATAGCTGCCAAATTGAACAGCCGATTCGTGGAATTTAATCCCAAAAACAAGTGAACTTGAAAGCTAAAGCGTCGAATCCTTTCCTTCTTCCTTCCAAACCTAGAGAGAGAACGTAATTTTTGAACGGTTGCTCTCTGTGTATAAAATATGAAGAAGATGGCTGCTGGGATGACCAAAAGCCATCATCTCGTAACAATACATCTATAAAGTTGGCTTTGAATATGCTCATTGCGCTTTACCCATCTGTCAGTTTAGGGAAATGAGCATCAATTCCTTTACAGAAGCTCTCTCTCTC
The DNA here is from genome assembly GCA_022432975.1 of Begonia masoniana. Classification (NCBI taxonomy): domain Eukaryota; kingdom Viridiplantae; phylum Streptophyta; class Magnoliopsida; order Cucurbitales; family Begoniaceae; genus Begonia; species Begonia masoniana. Next base: position 45,552,733 of record CM039514.1, on the reverse strand, counting down.
TCTCTCTCTCTCTCTCTCTCTCTCTCTCTCTCTAGATTATTAAACGAGAGAAAGAAACAAGAGTTGATCCAACCTTGGGATTGGATCCCACTCGCATCCACACACAGGAATCAAACACCATCTCTTTCGTTTTACACATAAAAACACACCCATTATTAATCAAATCCTATAACTTGGACATTCCTGCACCTCTCCCGCTTCCGTCCATGTTAAGAATCCAATGCGTTGAATCTTGTACGTCAAAGTTCAAACCACTTCATACACAAGCATGTTCGTATTCGTCTACATCCTCGCATTCCAACTCTGAACTGAGAAACTACTGTCCCTAGAAAAAGATGAAGACTTTTGATTTGGTGCTGTACTAGATACTGAACCGCAACGAAATTTTATAGCAGTAATTGTCTCGTCAGGAACAAGGACTAGATAGGACGGCCGATCACGTCAAACGTAACGTGTTCGTTTGCATGGAATCTCATCTTTTCCAGTTAAACTTTACTAAAATCATTTAAGCCTACCGGAAAGAGAACAAAAACACACGTAGAAGTTAACACAGAGGAACGTACAGTCTGTATATTGATCTTTCAAAAAGGTCTCGTCTTTAATTATTATATATATACGGTAATAATACAGGGGGGCCACATCAATGGAAGTGCATTGTCAATTTTTATTTTCAAATACAACAATTTCCTGATATTTTGAGTTATAAAAAATGAAATGAAAACAAGGGCTCTGCTTGATGTTTTCTGAGAATCAGATGTTAAAGCATACAAAACTATGAAACATGGGAACTGCTGCTATTTATCATCATGAAATATATGAGAGGTCTTTCCCTTTGGAAACACAAAACAGGTTTTGCAGGAATCGATGAATTGAGAAGATGAGCTAACCTTGCCATGTACTCTTTGTTTGGTTCTGATGAGGTTGAGATGTGTTTAGGCAGTTGCTAAAACCAACAATGTTTAGGATATCACCGTGAGAGAAAGCTCGCAGCCCCAGAAAATCTCTTGTCAAACCTTCACCCCCACCAACGGCGGCGGTCACTTCGTCGCCGGCGGTGGTTGTTTTTGTAGATGCGTCTTTTCTCGAGCTCAAAAACCCACCAAAAGCTTCTTCAAAAGATGAATCTTCAAACCCAGGCGGGGAAGAGAGAGACGTCATCATCAACTCATGAAACGAAGTTGGGTTAGGAAGGACGCTTGGGGCTGCACTCGTAAAACTGGCAGAAGGAACTGAAACAGAAGCAGCTTTATTCCCATATATGGACAAAGAATTGTGGGCAAAGGCTCTGACAGCACTGCCTGTATTGGTGGTTGAATCAGACACGTGAGCCTGGCTGTGGGTCCTGAGTATGGGCTGTGATACATCTGTCTTTGCACTCATGGTCGCTCCCATCTGAGCTGCCTTCTGCAGCAGTGCAGTGGCTGACATGTGTGGGGAAGAAGCTACTGACTGATAGCAAGGGAGAGTGGGTCCAGGATTAGGGTTAGGGTTTTGGGTTTGCTGTGTGAAGTCTTGGTTCAGTCTCGGGGAGAAGATTGAGGATGGAGATGAAATGTTGTCTAGAGGTGATGGAGTGGGTAACCATGGCGGAAGAGTGAAGCTCTGCTGCTCTTTCTTCAAGGAAAATGGAGAGAGATCTTGAAGAGTAGCCATTGAAGAGTCTAGTGGTTGATGAGATGAGGAGAGAAGTGGATTGGCTGTAATGGCTCTGGCATTTTCCTCGGCTAAAGCATCACAGAAAGCTCGATGAGTGATGAAACTATCCCTCCTGGAAAAAAGATGAAAATTAAAATGTCAAAAACCAGTAGATTTGCATAATCTTTACCCGTGATTAACCAGATATGATTTTTTTTTTCTTTTCTGGAGTTTCGACAGAGATTAAAAAACTTAAACTTTAGCAAGAAACTGAACATTTCAAGCATCTTCTCGTCGCTACCAAACAACTCTGAAATGCCTCGTTTATGGAAGCAGGAGCCTACTTGGTTTGAGGGCTATCTGTATTTAATGAGACTTTCCTATTGCAGTCGAAAAGTGATCAATATGTCAACTTAATATCCAAGGACAAGACAAAAACAATGATTTCCAATTTTCCATGGTTGCTTGCTTACAACTTTGGATTACTTAGCCACAAAATTCTCTCCTTTTTCATCTTCACTTCAGGAAACATACGAATTTTTCCCGATTGAGATGACTTTCAGCTTGAAAAGTTGATACAGAAATAAACTATTTCGACGTAAGATTAAGTTAATGGTCAAGTAGATGAAGAACAAACCTTGAGAAAAGGGTTCCACAGTCGCATCTGTACTCCCTGGTGCCACAGGTTTTAGAATGAGCCTTCCAATCCGATTGAACAGCATATTTCTTGGAACACTTGTCACACTTCCACCTCTTCTCTCCATGTTTTCTGCTGAAATGCTTTTTGATTCCTGTGAGGTCTCCAAGCGCCCTCGACGGATCATGGTGGACGCAGCTTGATTCTGGGCAGACGTACACCTTCTTCTTCACCTCTTCGCTCGTTCTTTGCTTCAGCTTCCATGGTAAATTGTGCCCTCTCCTGTGCAGTTGAAGATTCTGATCTCTCTGAAACCCTTTGTTGCAGATCTCACAGACGAATCTATTCGTTGCCAACAGTGTTTTTGGAGATAAAGCTATCACTTCTGCATCTGGGTCTGATTCAAAATCAACAAAAAATCAGATCCAACCCGAGTTTGAAGTGATTAATCAGGCGAGATTAAGAGCATTTAACAATTTTCTTCAATGAAAAAAACCTGGATTTCCCGGAAGACTTCTTTTCTTTTTGGTGGGTTGATCAGTTTGAAGTTGTTGGCTAAAGTACTGGCAACCAATCTCGTTTCTGTTGCCTGAAGACACGCTAGCTTCTCCAGATGCTGAAGTCAAATTCGACATGTTTTCCTCCTGAGTCTGCTGATTGAACGACAACCCCTTCAACATGATCTTATTATTCTGAAAAAATATTGGAAATCCACCATGGGATACAGATCTAGTGTTGACCCAGTAAGCTGAGGTTCATCTAAAATCAAATTAAAGACAAAATGAAAAGCCAGAACAAGAAAAAGATGAAACTAAACAAGCTTCGATGATTTTCTTCCCTATTTGGCTTCGACCCAACAGACAAGTTTTGTTTTTTGAAAGCTCGAGAAGAAACAAGATGAAAAACAATTTTCTTTCATCGGTTAACAACTGAAGTTCTTGAAACTAAGAAGACCTGCCTGGTTCTTAAAAACTGAGAGAAGAGAGAGAAAGAGAGAGATTAGGATGAGAGAAGGTACCTCTGCAATGGTGATAAGCAGTCCAAATGACAATACCAGAAAACCACAGGCTAAGTCTGATGTTGATCTTTCCGTCTTTTCTTCTGTTCTCTTCTCCAACTCCTTAAAAAACTTCCTTTTTTCTTTATTGTGTATTCACTTTCACGTAAAGATCGAATTTCCTGCTAAATCCTTTTGTTTAATCCCGACTCTCTCTCACCTTTCCCTACTCTCCCATAAAGTAACAAAAATATACAGTTTGCAGAGAGAGAGAGAGAGAGAGAGAGAGAGAGAGAATGCCTTGAATCATAAGATCCTCCATCTTTCTGAAATTACTATGACATGATTGATCCATTGATTAACTCTGTAGTCCCTCCTTTCCCTTCGTTTAATCTTTTACCTTTTTCTTCTTCCAAATACACCTGCGTATATCAGACAAACTTTGCATGGACCTAAATGTCAGACAAAACCTTTTCTTTCTTCTTCCTTCTTCCTTCTTCCTTCTAACGTATAAAGCATTCAACCTGAAGCAATATTTGTCGGAGGAGGGAACTAGTGTTAAACCAAAGCAGAAGGGTAAATGTAAAAAGTAGGGCAGATTATCGCTTCGAACAATATTTAAGCTTATTATTAGTGGGTGGCCGTATCACTTTCACACATAATACATAGTTTGATTAATGTAATTGGGAGGCATGGGTCCCGCTTGCATAATCCTATTATCCTATGTTGTTAATGGAGCAACTTGTCTGTGTGTTTTGATGATCATCTTTTTCGGTGAGCTTCTGTTGCATTGTATTATGATTTTAATTATGCAAATTGTTGAAAAAGAAATTGTTTAGGGTTTGTCATTTTCTTGTTTTATTTTTTTTGAAAAACGGGATCTTGATCGACCAAAGTCTATCATACATGCCAACCCAGTTCACCCAAATCATTAAACTACTGCTATTAAAGTATTTGACGAATGTTTGCATGTGTCTTGTTCTCTCCCAAGTTCTTCCATGATCACCGTCTCATCATTTGGGTGTCTTAGAGTTTATGGTTCTGAATTTTTATGGAGTCGGGCCGAGAAGCTAGCATTGTACACCTCGTTTAAAGAATTTGTGTCAAAGTCGAATTTATTAGAGTTCGATGATCGAAATTCCTTTATATTGAACCTATAGCCCCGCCATTATAGAATTTTGTTTTACTCTAGGAATACATATAAACTTGAATAGCAAACTCGTGATTGTAATTTGGTCTTTTTTCCTCCGTCCTTGATTTTTATCCACATTAGATCTATGTTTCCATTACTTTGGTTTTTTAATCACGACCCGAGAGCGGGTCTAACAGAACGTCGGGAAGGACGACCCAATCCTCAGAGAGGACTTGACCGCTCAACCCAATACTTGTTTTGTAGTAGAAAACTTGAATAAAAATCAAAGCCCAAATATTCACCCGGTAATTACATATATAATAGTCTGATAATTAAATAACAGTTCAATATCATCAAAACATCTAAATCCAAACGGTTAATTTTAAGCAGACCCAAAGTAATAGAAGTCTTCACTAGGAAATTAATAAAACACTCAAAAAGGTAATAAATAGAAGGAAACTGCTTCCAAACTCCAACTACTCGTTGTTCTTGTTCTTTCCTAGAAAGAAAGAAGTTTTTTAAGGTGAGTGATTAACTCAGTGGGCAAGTTATACTCAATGTGACATGCCCAAGAGGCCTGTTACTAGCTCACAAACAAAGTCTCTTACTTTACTCAATCATTTTACTGATGACATTGTTTCTTTTGCAGGCCTTGACCTTTTGGATAGATCCATGTGGGAGATTAGCTCATTGGATCGGGAGCATCCTTTGCACTTGCTGACTTGGGATACACTGATGGATTGTGGCGTCATCAGACAAGAATTTGTCTTCCGGCATCCTAAACGTATAACCATTTCAATTATGCATTTTCTTTTCTTTATTTTACTTTTTTTGAACACCATTGTTTATTTTCTATTTTTATTTGACAAACATTTTAGCCCTTTTGTGAGGGTAAGGTGAGTTATAAGCCATACTCATATCATGCATTAGATTGTTGGTTATGGTAGATGTATGCATAGTGGTTGGCTATGAGTTGAAGACCAAGAAGTTCAGCCCAACAAGTCAAGCACCAAGGACCAAGTAGGCCTCGGCCCATCATCACAAGGAAGGAGCTTGGAGGCACAGATTGAAGCAAGGAGCACCGTGGATTAGGCATGCAAAGAAACAAGCTTGGGCGTTGGATGAAAGCACAAGGAGGACGCATCATGACCGCATGACCAATCGACGATGAGCGCGCATCCATTCTCCATCCACTCGCGCACACAGATCCTCACCCTCGGCCATAGATCAAATCTTCATCAAGGGCTCACATTACATCCTACCATCAACCAAACCCTAGCAAACCACCATTAGGGTTATTTATATGCATCGTTTAGTCGCATTGAAAAATATTTTTCCAATTTCTTAATACATTTGTCACATTTGTCTTCCAAATAGAGAGATATTGTTACCTTCAAGGGAGGTAAGCCACGGATTTTTCAATCCGTGAAAGGAGTAGATCTCCCTTGCTTACTAGCTCAACGTTGCTAGAGTAAGCTCGTATCGCCCTTTCTCATCATTCTTCTTTGAAAATTTGATCTACAAGGGGGCCGAACCTGTACCCGATAATGGTTGTTTTCCTACGGGAAAACATGCACCCGTGAGCATAACATAAAATAGCTCTTGGATCCGCTTATGGTTTTCATCTATTTCTTCCATCTTTAACTTATTGTTCTGTTCTTCACGTTACACAATTATACGCACACATTCTTCATCTTTTTTTTTTGTGGGTTTAACAAGGGTCCTTTCTAAGTCCGGCCGTGTCACAATGCAATGTATGTAAATCTTCTTTTGTCTTTCTTTCAAAATATGATCAAATAAGAAATGACTTTCAAACATCGTTACGTGAAAACTCATTGTTCCATCATTTTAAGAAAGAAATCATTAGGAGCCACCGATGAGGCAATTGTTGTAAACAATATTTTATATACACAATGACCTCTCTGACACAATAACACAGAAATATAGCGATATGAAGACCATGCATCATCTCGTGAGTTCGAAAGAAAGATAAGATGACGACGACGTAAAGGTCCAACCGTGTCACCAGAGTGATCGACGATCTGAAAACAAGGTAGCGATGGCACATATACAATTGTAAAACTTAGCAATATCATCATGAGGTTTAGGGAATCGAAACCCAATGAGAGTACCATCACCGTTCTATTACCCATCTTCGTAATGTGCAAACATTATATCTTCACGCAGCAAAAGATGTACTACTATATCATCCAGATACTTTAACACTGAAACCGTCCAAAGTATCACAATGATTCATCCTCACAAGATATATATCATAACAACATAAAACCATACATAAATGACAAACATGTAAATCGTATATCCATGTACGTAAAAACAGACGTGCGGGTGCACAAGCTCCTTCATGTTTTGTATAGGTGACAATTCACAAAAAATAAATTTTTCATAAACCCATGCAATGCAGTGCACCTTGAACTCTTTGTTTCCATCGACAAGGACTCGAATTGTTGACCGACCATCCACAACGATTCCATTCTACCAATAAACTTGAATAAAACTTAAATTCAGTGAGATAAACCAAAACAACTCATAAATTAGAGTTTTCATGTTTAAATCTAATTTACATAAAAACCCTCAACTTTAACATTGAAAACAAAGGAGAAAAACTTAAGATCTTTTGAAACTCCTTCACAAATGTTGATGCATGAAGACCCGTAAACGCATGCTGAGCCTCGAAGCAAGTCAATCTCCCTCAACATTTTCTTTCTCTCTCTCTCTCTCTTATGCGGCGTCGGGGGAGGGAAATAAAATAATAGAGTTTCCAAAACCCTATTTTATTAGGACATTTCTTTTATCTTAAATTTTTCCATTTATTTGATTTAAATAAATATTTTTTTTTTTTTTTGAAATTAGATAAGACCTTTATATCCTATACGACAACTCCAAATGTTAACCAAATTCTTAGTCAAGGTAAATTTTAAATTACCAAATATTAATTTTCTCAGATTTACACAAGTAGTAATCTTCAAATTGACCAATTTTACATTTTTGTTTCTCGATTTCTATGTTCGATTTACAACAATGATGTCGTAATTAGTTCACTGCATGAACAATCATTACTCATCAAACTTTAAAAAACAAAATCATACATAAAAAAACATATTTTTAAAAAGGCTCCCCATGAGCAATAATTAGGTTCACAATAAAGTGCACCACCCCTAATAATTCGGTCGTGGCCTATAAATAGTTCAACGCGTTCATCATCACACACAAGCCAGACGTATGAAAAGTGTAATTAGATTTAGTTTAACCATGTTCATAAAATGCACTATAGACATAAGCAACGTGATTAATCTGTAAATACCCTTAACCTACTTTGTTTTGGAGCAACCAGTACCACGACCAGATAAAGTTGAATGATTAAATTTAAAAGAATTTGTCACCTTGCAATTTAATGATTGTAACGCATCATTCCAATGTGTTATGGATATTACGCCAACACATCACTTATTTGAATTTTGTCTTTATAGTAAATGGACCATTAAGGAATTGACACTTGGCTTCGTTGACTTACCATTTCTATAAAATATATAAAATTGCCTAAATTTCCATTTTTAATATTTTATTCAATACACGTACTAGAAGAACAATTTAATACTATTTAATTTTTTCCAAGAATCAACAAATAACGTCTTAAAATTTAAAATATTTACGTGACTTGAACAAATTCTATTATGTTTTTTTTTTTCAAATAATATTATATTTTAGAAAATATTTAACCATAGACGTGGCAAATCTTTTGCTTTCAAATTCAAAGAAAGACAGCCTAATATATACTCACGTGTAGACAAATTATAAATTTAATATATGATAAGAAATTTATAGGGAAGCCATGAACTGACCCATCTCTCATTTTCCAAGTTCAAAAGAGTTGAAAAGAAATGAAAAATAATATATTAATAACATAGGGATGGGAAGATTTTAATTCTACAAAATTAGGTATAAATAGCATTGGCATAAATAATCAAATTAATCTAGAAGATACTATTTTTAGAAGTTGTTAGGAAGTTAAGCATGTAATTAAGGGATTGAAACGAAGATTTATTTAGGATTAAGTAAGATTAATTGTCCAAATTATTTTGAAACTCAAAATGTCGATTTTTTTTTTTTTTTTTTTAAATCCTTAAAGTATTAATCATAACAAAACAAACCTCAAACTATCAAAAACTTAACCATTTAAACACGACGGACGCCCAATAACCCTCCATTTTGAATTTTACGAAGAGAACTGGTGACTGTTTTCCAAGCGCGGTCTCCGTTCTGATTTGATCGGTTTTCTATTGTACACGTGCAACACACATGCGTGAGGTTTCTACACCCTCGCGTCGACCCCTGCACAGAACAGAGGACCGCGCTTGGAAAACGGTCGTCCATTTTCTTTGTAAAATGCAAAATGATGAGTTATCAGATATCTATTAGGGTTTAAATTGTTAGATTTTTGATAGTTTGAGGTTTGTTTTGTTAAGATTAATATTTAAGGAATTTTGTAAAAACATCAATATTTTGAGGTTGTAAATGGTATTTAGGTAATTAAAATTTGACTTGTCGTCTAAAAAAATACTTTTCAAGTCATTATCTTTTAATTTTTTTTATTTAATAATATCCGAACTTATTTTCTATTAGCTAAAAATCGATCGATATCATCAATTTCACCGTTGACTCGGATGCATTGATTCGATGACTCGTTGCTTATAAGAAGACGAGCTTGTGGTCATTTCTTCTATCTCATAACCATGGCGATGCCTGTCTCTTCTTTCTCTCTCTGCCTTTTATTCTTCTTCCCTCTCTTGCTTCGTCTCCAAGCTTCCCACCATGTTTACAGAAATCTCCAATCTTCTCCCTCTTCTTCTTCTTCTCCTGCTCAACCTCACAGAACTTCCTATCACTTCCAGCCGCCCCAGAACTGGATCAACGGTCTCTCTCTCTCTCTCTCTCTCTCTCTCTCTCTCTCTATCTCTCTCTTTATCTTTCTCTGACAGTGGTTTGTTAATCTTTCTAACTATTTCTCTCTCTTGTTTCTTCTTCTGCTGGAAAATCTCTGACAATGGCTGTCCTCTGATCTTCAGATCCTAATGGTTAGCTTCTTCTTCTTCTTCCTGAATTTCATCTGGTTTACTGCTTCGATCTGAATAATATATGCTACTTTATATGACTGGTTCAATGCGAGCAAATTAGTCAGAGATGGGAATATCCTATTCGCGTTTATGCTTATCCTTGTACTGGTTTTCCCCTGCGGCAGGACCTATGATTTACAAGGGCGTTTACCATCTGTTCTACCAGTACAACCCAAAAGGCGCAGTTTGGGGGAACATCGTGTGGGCCCACTCCACTTCGACGGACCTGATCAACTGGGTCCCACACGAGCACGCAATCTATCCATCTCAGCCGTCGGATATCAATGGGTGCTGGTCCGGTTCAGCCACCATTCTACACGACGGAAAACCGGCGATTCTCTACACCGGAATCGATCCCCGGAACCAGCAGGTGCAGAATCTGGCTCTGCCCAAGAATGCGTCGGACCCACTTCTTAGAGAGTGGGTGAAATTACCTCAAAACCCTTTAATGGAGCCCACTCCCCAGAACAAAATCAACGCAAGCTCATTTCGTGACCCCACCACAGCTTGGGCGGGCCCAGACAAAACATGGAGGGTCATTATTGGAAGCAAGAGAAACAGACGAGGATTGGCTATCCTATTCCGGAGCAAGGATTTCATCCACTGGGTTCAAGCCAAACACCCCCTCCACTCAGCTCCCAACACCGGAATGTGGGAGTGCCCAGACTTTTTCCCCGTTTTAGTCAACTCCCAATCCGGAGTCGACACGTCATACAATGGGCCCACCGTCAAGCACGTCTCTCTCTCTCTCTCTCTCTCTCTCTCTCTCTCTCTCTCTCTCTCTCTCTCTCTCTCTCTCTCTCTCTCTCTCTCTCTCTCTCTCTCTCTCTCTCTCTCTCTCTCTCTCTCTCTCTCTCTCTCTCTCTCTCTCTCTCTCTCTCTCTCTCTCTCTCTCTCTCTCTCTCTCTCTCTCTCTCTCTCTCTCTCTCTCTCTCTCTCTCTCTCTCTCTCTCTCTCTCTCTCTCTCTCTCTCTCTCTCTCTCTCTCTCTCTCTCTCTCTCTCTCTCTCTCTCTCTCTCTCTCTCTCTCTCTCTCTCTCTCTCTCTCTCTCTCTCTCTCTCTCTCTCTCTCTCTCTCTCTCTCTCTCTCTCTCTCTCTCTCTCTCTCTCTCTCTCTCTCTCTCTCTCTCTCTCTCTCTCTCTCTCTCTCTCTCTCTCTCTCTCTCTCTCTCTCTCTCTCTCTCTCTCTCTCTCTCTCTCTCTCTCTCTCTCTCTCTCTCTCTCTCTCTCTCTCTCTCTCTCTCTCTCTCTCTCTCTCTCTCTCTCTCTCTCTCTCTCTCTCTCTCTCTCTCTCTCTCTCTCTCTCTCTCTCTCTCTCTCTCTCTCTCTCTCTCTCTCTCTCTCTCTCTCTCTCTCTCTCTCTCTCTCTCTCTCTCTCTCTCTCTCTCTCTCTCTCTCTCTCTCTCTCTCTCTCTCTCTCTCTCTCTCTCTCTCTCTCTCTCTCTCTCTCTCTCTCTCTCTCTCTCTCTCTCTCTCTCTCTCTCTCTCTCTCTCTCTCTCTCTCTCTCTCTCTCTCTCTCTCTCTCTCTCTCTCTCTCTCTCTCTCTCTCTCTCTCTCTCTCTCTCTCTCTCTCTCTCTCTCTCTCTCTCTCTCTCTCTCTCTCTCTCTCTCTCTCTCTCTCTCTCTCTCTCTCTCTCTCTCTCTCTCTCTCTCTCTCTCTCTCTCTCTCTCTCTCTCTCTCTCTCTCTCTCTCTCTCTCTCTCTCTCTCTCTCTCTCTCTCTCTCTCTCTCTCTCTCTCTCTCTCTCTCTCTCTCTCTCTCTCTCTCTCTCTCTCTCTCTCTCTCTCTCTCTCTCTCTCTCTCTCTCTCTCTCTCTCTCTCTCTCTCTCTCTCTCTCTCTCTCTCTCTCTCTCTCTCTCTCTCTCTCTCTCTCTCTCTCTCTCTCTCTCTCTCTCTCTCTCTCTCTCTCTCTCTCTCTCTCTCTCTCTCTCTCTCTCTCTCTCTCTCTCTCTCTCTCTCTCTCTCTCTCTCTCTCTCTCTCTCTCTCTCTCTCTCTCTCTCTCTCTCTCTCTCTCTCTCTCTCTCTCTCTCTCTCTCTCTCTCTCTCTCTCTCTCTCTCTCTCTCTCTCTCTCTCTCTCTCTCTCTCTCTCTCTCTCTCTCTCTCTCTCTCTCTCTCTCTCTCTCTCTCTCTCTCTCTCTCTCTCTCTCTCTCTCTCTCTCTCTCTCTCTCTCTCTCTCTCTCTCTCTCTCTCTCTCTCTCTCTCTCTCTCTCTCTCTCTCTCTCTCTCTCTCTCTCTCTAATCCGGAGTCGACACGTCATACAATGGGCCCACCGTCAAGCACGTCTTGAAGACGAGCTTGGACGACACCAAACACGACCACTACACCATTGGGTCGTATAACCTGGACAAGGATGTCTACACCCCGGACAGTGGCTCCGTGGAGGGCTCCCAGGGCTTGCGATATGACTACGGCAAGTTCTACGCCTCCAAAACTTTCTTCGACGGCGACAAAAACCGGAGAATCTTGTGGGGTTGGATCAACGAATCTTCTAGCGTAGCGGATGACATCGAGAAGGGGTGGTCTGGCGTGCAGGTAATAAACAAACACTAATGTTTCTTCAAACCAGCTTCAATTAATCTTGTCCCAATTCAACAATGCATGGAGTTTTCGCAGGCAATACCGAGAAAAATCTGGCTGGATAAATCGGGAAAGCAATTGATCCAGTGGCCAGTTGTTGAGATCCAAAAGCTACGCAAAAAGCAAGTCAGTTTACCAAGAAGAGTGCTTGTTTCAGGAAAGGTGGTTCAAATCAGTGGGGTCAAAGCAGACCAGGTGATTAAATCAGCTAATCGCCTGTATTCTTATATAATTAAATTATATCAAAACAGTAAATTGTGATTGATATCGGTTTTTGTTATTGCCCTGAAAATGAGCAGGCGGATGTAGAGGTTTCTTTTAAGGTACAGAGTTTGGTAAAGGCGGAAGCTTTTGACCCGAGCTGGACAGACCCACACCTGCTGTGCAGCCAAAAGGGCGCCGCCGTGCACGGTGGCGTTGGCCCATTTGGTCTGCTTGTTTTGGCCTCAAAGGGTTTGGAAGAGTATACTGCTGTCTTCTTTAGAGTATTCAAAGCCCCTCAAAAATATGTAGTTCTTATGTGCAGTGACAATAGCAGGTCCTCTCTCTCTCTCTCTCTAGACTTTAATTCTTTCACGTTTGAAAAGAGAAGGCTAACGTTGTTTATACTGTTTGGTTTCACAGGTCTTCTTTGAACGAGAATAACGATAAGACAACGTATGGAACATACCTGAATGTAGATCCAGTTCATGAGGAGCTCTCTCTGAGAAGCTTGGTGAGTTTTCTGCTTTGTCGGATAGTTTATTTTCAATTTTTGGAAAAAATTTCTTAGAAATTTGGAAACCATCAACATCAGAGCTAGAAAGCAACATCCTTTTTCGACTTTGATTTTCTACCCGACGTGTTTGATTTGATAATTCATATCAGAAGCCATCTTTACTGAACTTTCAAAGCACCCTTTTTTTCAATGAATCGATGCTTGATTGTTGTTGGGTCAGCATCTAATTTTGGTAACTTTCTGTACAATCGACAGATTGACCATTCCATAGTGGAGAGCTTTGGAGGGGAAGGAAAGGGTTGTATTACATCCAGAGTCTATCCCACGCTGGCAATTGGAAAAGCAGCTAATCTATACGCCTTCAACTACGGTAGTCAAAGCGTAGAGATCACCAAACTGAACGCATGGAGCATGAAGAAGGCCAAGATTTATTGATTTCCATAAAATTCTGATACACTGAAACAACAAGATTGATGCCACCACTCGTTTGCTCCATTTCTGAAAATTTATCATGGATCACTTCTTCAATAACTAGTTATGTTCGACGGAAAGATTGTATCTTTTGTAATGAAAAGTTCAGCAGTACACAATAATGCTATACCATTTGTTCTTTGCAAAAATAAATGGAAATTGTTCTTCTTCGCTTCTTAGGCCTTGCAATTTTGCTTTCAATGCTTCAATGACAGCTGAAAAATCCTCATCACTCAGGCCACGGCCTTTTGCTACCTTGTATAGTTCATTTGCAGCTGCTGCAATTGGAGTAGGTTGGCTCACAGATTCGGCCAAACCCAGAGCAAGTCTCAAGTCCTGCCACCATAAACCCATATTCCATTAGTTTCGGTTTAGCCAAAGTTGTTAAAACTGAACTGACTCAATCCAAAATGCCAGCGGACCGATGACAATTTGAGTATCTATGAATAGATCCGAACCTTCTGCTGATGCTTCAACGGAAAAGCAGTGGGATAGACTGAGCGGATCATTGACGGGCCCTTGGTCGAGTACATTGGGGCACTTATAGCTCCTTGTGACACTACCTGTGATATGGTCGGAATAACAAAACACTTGAAGCCATTGAGAAGGTTGTCGATAACAAATGTGGGTTTGTGATGGAGGGGGGGTACCTCAACAAGGACAGCCGGGTCAAGACCTACTTTCTCGCTGAGAAGCAATCCCTCTGAGAATGATGCCATCATACTATAAACAACGAGAAATTTAAGCCACCAAGCCAATGAACTTACAAAAAATTATTCTTGATAAAAAACGAGAAGAGTGAAGAGAAGCAGAACCTTCCCATGATCATGTTCACGACGAGTTTCATAGCTGCCCCGTTTCCAACATCACCGAGGAAAAATTTCGACTGTAAAAAACAAAATGAAGAATGAGGATGGCTAAGTGAGTCACCACGAGCAACTAATGAAGCTTCATACATGGTACCTTCCCCATAATAGCTAAGAGTGGAGCCACCGTTTCATAAAGAGTTTTGTCACCTGAAATATTCAGTAATGCATAGGATATAAGAAATCTCCAAGGATAACACATCAACTTGAGTTTCCAAATAAATTGGTGTTATCTCGGACCCGTAATCCGGATCTCAAACACCATTGATGCGTTGGTGAGTTGGAATTTAGTCTTAGCTTGTTCACAAAGTTATAGAACAATGGAACAGTGTTGACAATGTTTAGAATAAGATATAAAAATAGATTACAGATTTTGAACCTGCAGTGAGAAATATGAGCTGCCCATCTTCCGCCGGCTTTTTGGAGCCTGAAACAGGGGCCTAGAAGGCAGACGCTGAGTCTGTAAGTATCATCAAGATTTGATAAAATGACATTCATTAGTCATCCTACCTCCAAAAACAATGCCCCAGTAGACTTCACTTGCCCACCAATCAGTTTAGAAGTAGCTACATCGACGGTCGAAACATCCACGTACCTGTCATTTATTGCAAAGGAAATAATTTGACCATTATACGAAATTCCACAATTTAACTTTAGAGGGAGGAGTTGAAACACGAGAAAAAGAGTACCCTTTTCCTGGACTCATTCCCTTAGCAGCTCCGTTCTTCCCGCAAGCAACCTCCAACTAAAACATCACGAGAATAAGCTTTACAGTCTAGTGATATCGAGAAGGTAGAATACTAAGAAACAAAACACACGCACAGCACTTTCGGGATCAGGCTAGCATCGCAAAAGTGACATCACAGGATGCAGCCACTTCCTCAGGGGAAGACATATATCTGCATACAACAACAAAAGTCTCTCCATCAAGCATGTCCTAAACATCGCAAACTCAACTACAGACTCCAAAATGAAAAATAACTCTCCACACTCCACAAGCCTCAAAACCCCAAAAGCTCGAACTGTTACTCCTAAATTGATGTTCCAAAAGAAGCAACCACTCGGTCACGAGTCAAAATTTTAACTAACTTGTGTACTCATTTTGTAGGTAATGCAATCAAAGACCAATTGGAGCTATAGCCTAGCACACAAGACAATGAGAGACCATTTCACTTGTTGACATGGGAACAACCAATGTCTTCCTTGGAGCAAATTGATGTAACCTTAAGTTTAGTTTATGTTCTCTAGCCTTTTAGTAGTTCTTCTTACATATTTGTGATGACCGAACATATGTTCAATAAAGGACACTTGTGGTTGTGTTTGGTGGAAGAATTGACCACTTGAAAATGACACTTGGAGAGAGGAGGGGTTTTGCCAAAATTGGCAAAACATGTTTCTAGTCGGGTTGCACACTTACCCGAATACCCTTATTTTGTCATCTTTTGTTGGCAGATCTTTTGAACCCTAATTTTGTAAATGAGAGTGGTATTTAAACCATCCTTATGGCTATTGAAGGGTAACACATTTTGAAATGAAAAATTGAAGTTCATCTTCGAAAATCTTGAGCTCTCAAGCTTCAAGTGGCCACATTTCCTCAGTGAGTAACATCCGACTGAGTGTGTGTTTGTTTTGGTGTATATCTTTGTGAGTGTAGTGGATTCCATTGTATTGTTTTCTTCTCTACCTCTTCATTGAAGGTAGAACATTCAGCAATGGTGTATCAAGCTCTCATCACAGCAAGTTGGAGTGTTTATCCTCAAGGAGAGCCGAGAACCGAGAAAGTGTTGTCGTATCACTTTCCCGACTAACGTGCACCATTTCAGCCCCATCGAGTGAACTTTTGATTTTTGGAGAGTATTTCCGCCACATCCAGGGTAACATTCTGTTAAAATTTCACCTTTATTGGAGTTTTATTGAAAGAGTTGTGCATTTTGGAAGATAGTCCATTTTCGGCCAAAAACTGTTTTGCAACCGATAGTGCTTTGTGCTTCAACCTCCTTTCCCATTTTTGAAGCACATCATAAATGCAGAATACTCAGAGGAACAGATCAAACACTTCCCCTCCTCATTCGACCGGATAACAATCTAATTGAAGATCCATTTTGAGAACTTACTTTGCACCCAAGCTGATGAGAGGATCACATTTGTTCTTCGTTCTATTCCAAACAGTCACGTCGCATCTACAATAATCAATACGCAGTTCAGTTATTCAACATACAGCTGGATTTCAAATTGTTACAAACTGATTAGGCTAACTATATTAAGAAAAAGAGCAAGTCATAAAACCCAGATTTTAATAGATTCTGCGCCATTGGAGAACCCATGATTCCAAGACCAAGAAAGCCTACACGTCCTGGTAATTCTGCTAACACAAAAGTTGAAGTCAGCCAAGCCTAAATATTTTACATCAAAAAAATTAGAAAAACTACCTTAGAATTGCCAGATCAACACCTTGCATGTTTCTATCTCTATCTACTTACGTATACACGTATATTGCAGAATCAAAGACTAACCACTGAATGACCAATAAACACTGAGAACGGATTTATAACAGGCTATGCATGACCATAATGGATTTTACGTTTGATGTGAATATTAAGTAAATCAATGAGTTGACGAATGAAGCGAGTTCATCGAAGAACAAATCAAAGACAAGAAACGGCAAAAACTACCGACAAAGTTTGTCAATCATGGATAGAGCTGTTGATGACAATTCTCACATTTTTGATTCCACACCTTACTACACCTTTACAAAAAACTGTCCGGATAAGTGGAGAAATTCAAAGAGAATTGCTCCACCAAATTCAAGGGAATGGGCTAAAGAACACACGGCCAAACAAAGGAATCAACTTACTATCTCGCACTTCAGGAATTTTGGAACCCAGAAGAGCTATTAGCGTTAAACCCCTACCAAATAAATGGCATATGCTAAAACAAGATAAACTGGGGAAACTGTTAGAAATTTGTAATGGTTAAGGAAAACGAAACATTTACCGGAGGCAACGGAAGCTTGAGCAGAGAAGGCTTCGCAAGAGACGGAAAGACGAGGCTTGGTGGGGAGTAAAGGAAGGGGTCGCCCTCTGATATGGTGGGGAATCTGAAGACAAAAGCTCGAGCACATTGCCATGGCCGTCGAAGATAGATGCTGACAGAAATTAGGCTTGAGGAGGAAGCCCATTCCAAAATATAGAATTGGCTCCCATTTTTATACAAGCTTTTCGCTTTCGCACAAGAGTTGCTTGGATAGAGCACGAGATTGACAACTGCTGTGATTATGCTCTAATACTCTAATCACAGGAACTTCCACCTCCATCACATATTCCCAAAAATTACAGTGCTTTCATCCGCACTCAATACTTCTGCGCGCGGTTACAGCAAGACGTGTTTTTTTTTAATGATTTTGTGTTTGGAAGAACAAAGGAGAACAAGAACATCAACCAACGCTAAAAATTACTGCGGCCTTACAAGTTTTTATATAGCAATCCAACGTAGCAACTGGTCAAAAGTTTCATACTTTCAAGAAAAAAGGTTCTTTTTTGTGAAATTATAAGTTTTTTTTTGGGGTAATTATCAAATTTACATGAGATGGCCAATAAACTTAAATTTAAAGTTTTTTTTTTTTTTTTATTAAGTCGTCCTTAAAATATAATTTTTTAACAAATTAACCTCTAACGAGCAATTAGTCTCGAAGAACGAGCATCCAGTCTCAGTTTTCTACGTGGTTCTCCACATGTTTTCAGGACCAAGCACCTTGTCTTGAAAGAATTAGTGCATGTTTTAGGGGACATGATGGAAGGGACACCCGCTCTCGAAGAACTGGCACCTGGTCTAGAAAATATATCAACAATGTTTGATTAATTTGAAATTTTTACCACACAATTGACATATCATGAGAATATGGTCTACAAAGTTTTGTGATTTTTAAAAATTCGTAAGATTTATTATAGTTTGTTTTGTAAGACTTACGTAAAAAAATTATAATAAATCGGGAAAATATTGACAAATTTATCTCGTGATAAACTACCTAAAGAAGACGGGTCGGGTTTTTTCTGGATAACCCACTTCCGGCTTTGCCACTCGGCTCTGTAGGGTTTAGCAATACCGGCGCTACCATTGCGTTTGCAGGGCGAATCCATGGCATCCAAAACCCTGATTCGCACCGGAGCTTCTCTCTTTAACCGCCTCCAACTCAATCACTTCCCTCAACAATTTCGGATTTTGAATCTTCCACTAGCGTCGCCTGGACCTGCCCACGACATCACTCCCCAGCTATTCCCTTCGCCGTCTAACTTCCACCCCTGCTCCCCCCTTTGGCCGCTCAACGATTTCGATTCTCGGAGAAAGTTAGCCTCTCCCGATTTTCTGTACCCATGTGGCCTACCTTCTCTCCCATTTTTCCTGCCAGATGGTTTGCTTTCTTATTTCTGCGTCCTTCGTGTTTTGTTTCCGTGTACAAAATTTTCATTTTTTCCCCTATTTTCTAGTTAATTTAGTAAAACTACGGGTTTTCTTTGGATGAATCTAATTTTTGTGATCCTACTTAGGCATTTCTGTACCAAGTTACAATGACTTGGTCAGAGAATTTAGAATATGCGCTTATTTTTACCTGCATCTTTGATGGTGTTAACTGTGCATCAAGTTGAATCACTATCCCCTGATTGCAATATGGCTGATAGAAATAGTGAATTACTTGATCCTTTCGTATGCTATTCCTTTGCCAGTGTGAGGTTATCTGCTCATGATATGCAAATATTTCTTCTTTTCATCTTTGTGCAGTGAGTACTATTCTTTAGTTATGAGGCAAGTGTGGAACATTTTGTAGAACTATTATACCTGATTGACACAAGTAGACATTTCTTAGGAAAGTTCAAATAAATTACAGTCAAAAAATTGATTTAGCCCGCTCAGAGTAGCTTGTACACCCCTGATTGATCGTGTGTTTCTTTATGGATCTTATTCTGTGTGATATTAACAGTTGTTGAGTGTATTCATCGTGGTAATTAGCTGTACCTTTACTTGATTGTTTCTCACTTCTTTATTTCACAGGAGAGGATTCTTCGTCACAAGAGCCGATGATCTTATTTCCTAAAAGGACATTCCAACCAAGCCTCATTCGGCGCAAAAGAAATCACGGATTCTTTGTTTTTTTTTTTTTTTTTTTTTTTTTTTTTTTTTTTTTTTTTTTTTTTTTTTTTTTTTTTTTTTTTTTTTTTTTTTTTTTTTTTTTTTTTTTTTTTTTTTTTTTTTTTTTTTTTTTTTTTTTTTTTTTTTTTTTTTTTTTTTTTTTTTTTTTTTTTTTTTTTTTTTTTTTTTTTTTTTTTTTTTTTTTTTTTTTTTTTTTTTTTTTTTTTTTTTTTTTTTTTTTTTTTTTTTTTTTTTTTTTTTTTTTTTTTTTTTTTTTTTTTTTTTTTTTTTTTTTTTTTTTTTTTTTTTTTTTTTTTTTTTTTTTTTTTTTTTTTTTTTTTTTTTTTTTTTTTTTTTTTTTTTTTTTTTTTTTTTTTTTTTTTTTTTTTTTTTTTTTTTTTTTTTTTTTTTTTTTTTTTTTTTTTTTTTTTTTTTTTTTTTTTTTTTTTTTTTTTTTTTTTTTTTTTTTTTTTTTTTTTTTTTTTTTTTTTTTTTTTTTTTTTTTTTTTTTTTTTTTTTAGATTAGTAGATGGTTTTCCAATTTCTTCCTGAATAATTAGTGCTCTTGTTCCACTGCTCGGTAAAAAGTAGATCTACATCCAGAATACATATCGTGAAATTAGAAAAAGTGGCTTGATCTTAATTTTCATATTATTAGATTTGCTTCCATCCCCATAACATTTGAACCAGTAGTCATTCAAGCTTCTACTGTTACAATGTTACGGTTCGACCTGTTGCTATGCAGTGGCTGTTGTACATTTCATTTACTTATCTACGATGGTTGTTGGAAGTTAAGATCGAAAGTTGTCTCTGCAATTGGTGGAATTAAGCAATGAATGACTAAAATTTCTCATATCCATTGTTAATGCTCTTTTGCATGTTTACGCAGCAAAGCAACCAAGGGTGGCCGCAGAGTGATTGCACGACGAATTGCAAAAGGTCGATTTAGAATTACAGCCTAGTTTATGGTTTTTCAATCAAGTCCATTCGACTGATTTTTGCAAAGATTTTATCGAGGACCAGATGATTTCATGCAAATCAAAATTGGTGATTGTAAGTATATGTGCTCGATGACCTGTATTTTGAAGTGTTTGTGGCTCTTCGAATGCAGTCTGTTCGGTGATTTATCTGCTGGCCAACTCTAATGTTTTCAAATTTCCATTTATGCACTGTACTTGTATTTCAGTAGCGGCTAGTTTAATAAATTTGATGCATGAACTGATGGCAATATGATATCATTCTTTGTGAAAAGAAATTTCACTAGAATTTCTTGGTTGAAAACAATTGAATTTCCCTTTAACTTCACTTGAAAGATAGATATTATAGAAATGCTCATTTTCCTTTGGTGAACTCCTATGTATTGGCAATGATATCATTTATCAATCCTTGAAAAATGTCCACCCACCCATAAATAGTACCCATCTCATGCCTCCCAGCTTGAAAGAACCTCAGGGTTTGCAGCAAATTGATTGCTCGGGAATGGCGACAACGATGCTGTGAAGGCATTGGTTAGATAATTTCGATTCGGCATCGTGCATGGATCTTCACCGCTAGTGATGGAAAATGGTAAATTGTGATGATCAAATGGTGGGAATGGCAAATCAACGGTAGATTCTTCTTCGCTGGTGAAAGGTTCATGTTTTCGATTTACATCAGGCATTAAAATTCCACCCATGTTTGTCGTTTGGCGAGAATGTCAAAGAAGACTGGCTGCCATGGAATAAAACTGTGAGACTGAAATACAATGAATGGCTCCAAAATGTGGCTTGTAGACTTCCATGATTGATGCCAAGAAGACGAAATGTGGACCCCATCACCCATTTACACTTTCTTTTGGGTAAATAATCAAAGAAGCAACCGGCAACAGGCCATGCAGATTAAACTAAGACTGCAGCGATCTGGACCTGATTATCTCATGGCGTTGGTAATCGAATCAATAGATTAAATTCATTGACCAAGTCCGACTCACCCATGATGTTAGCTGTATATCTTCTGCCTCTATTTGTAATAAACTCAACTGGGTCTTGAATATTCTCATTTCCTTTGACAACACGGCAGAACACTTTGGCTGACTGTAAACATCATTTTTGGCACGAGAGATTAGGGTTGTACGAGTTTGAGTCACTCTCCTCTTTTTTCCATGACCAAGACGCTTACTTTTCTCTTTCTAAGTCTCTATTTTCTATATAAAAAAAGAAGCTTTTTAGGAAAAGAAAGATCGCGTATCTTAGGCTAACCAATGTGTACTTGTTGTTATTCTTATAATTGAAGTTGGCAGAGAATTTAGGATCTTGTACTGGAAGAACCATCTATTAGTTTGGTCAAGTTTCTCTTCTCTTCATCTTCTTTTTTTAAGTTTCACTTTTGCTCAAAAAAAAAAAAAAACCAATCTTTGAGGTGATTGGAAGGAAAAAGACAGGTAGGCAAACGTGGGGCGTGCTGGTCCTACATGGACTGGCTTCTCTTTGTTGTTACTTTCGGATTCTGATTCTTACCAGGTCATTAGCGATCATTATGGGGGAAATATGAAGGCAAAGATTAAATTTTTCACATGAAAATTTATAAAATGTTGCGACTTCTGGAAGAGAGAGGAAATATAAATATAGAAGAGAAGGCCCGGACTTCCTGGCACTGTTTCAGATTTCAGAAAGGAGAGAGAGAAAGGAGAGAGAGACAGACCCTCTTTCTCGTTTGGCCTAAAACCCTGCCTCTCTGTCTCTTCATCTGTCTAGATAGACTCTCTCTCTATCTCTCTTTAGACTTTGTCTTTCCTCTGAGTTTGTGATCTGCAACTCCAAGCTTCTTCCCATTTCATTTCTGGCGTTTCTCGAAATGGGTCTCTGTTGATTTGAAAGGAGGATGAAAAGGGCCGCCCATTCCAGGTATCTTTTTGCTTCTTTTTTTCTTGTTTCTCATCCGCTTTGGGGTTATTTTTTTTTTTTTTTTTTTTCTGGGTTTCTTGTTGGTTTCTTGGATCAAGCTTAGGTCGCGTTTAATGTAGTCTTGCAAATTCGAGCTTGAGCTGCACATTGACAGATTTTCTCCTTTTCTTCCCCTCCTTCGCCTCAATTTTTTTTTTCTCTTGTTGGGTATTGGAGATTAATGCTTCATGGATGGTTTCTGGATATCTACATTCAGATATGGGATAGAAGATGGGTAGGATCTACAATCAATGCAATCTGGAATTGTGTGAAATTCTTTTAATTCTTGGAACATTGTCAATTTGGTTCTTTAATTACTTAAATTTGGCTGTTACATTTTGGTACTCTATATTTGAAATTTGAATGCAGCTTGTATAAGATTTAGTTCTTGAATGCCGCCATTTTTCCTGTCCCATTTTTCTCTTGTCAATATTAGGTTAAAATATTCCAAACTATGATATAAAGGCTGGTATTTTACGTCTCTGTTTTCTTTGACCTTAGATGAACAAATTGGATAGCTCATTCAATTTTGTACGAGAGAATATTTGGTGTTCTCTAAATACCAAAATGCTTTGAGTTGAAATTAGAGGAATGGCAGGGGGAAGAATAAGGGCCAAGCTCCGTCGGAGCCACCTCTATACTTTCTCATGTATGCGCCCAAGTACAATTGATGAGGATCCTCATCTGGTTCAAGGCCCTGGCTACTCGCGAACTGTACATTGCAACAATTCCAGTCTCCATCAGAAGAAGCCTCTAAAATATTGCTCAAATTTCATATCAACAACAAAGTATAATGTCCTCACATTCTTGCCCAAAGCCCTCTTTGAGCAGTTTCGAAGGGTTGCCAATTTGTACTTTCTTTTGGCTGCAATTTTGTCTCTAACGCCAGTTGCACCATTCTCAGCCATGAGCATGATTGCTCCTTTGGCTTTTGTTGTTGGGCTCAGTATGGCAAAGGAAGCTCTTGAGGACTGGAGAAGATTTGTGCAAGATATGAAGGTTAATCTCAGAAAAGTGTGTGTTCATAAAGGAGATGGCGTTTTTGGTTACAGACCATGGCATAAAATTCTGGTTGGCGATGTGGTGAAAGTTGAGAAGGACCAGTTCTTTCCTGCCGATTTGCTCCTCTTATCCTCAAGCTATGAAGATGGTATTTGTTATGTAGAGACTATGAACTTAGATGGAGAAACAAATTTGAAGGTAAAGCGATCTTTGGAAGTGACGTTGTCTTTGGATGACGATGGATCTTTCAAGGATTTTTCTGGAATGATTCGCTGTGAAGATCCAAACCCAAATCTTTACACATTTGTGGGTAATTTTGAATATGATCGTCAGGTTTATGCTCTCGATCCTGGCCAGATTCTTCTGAGAGATTCAAAACTAAGGAATACAGCTTATGCTTACGGAGTGGTTATATTCACTGGTCATGATAGCAAGGTTATGCAAAATGCGACTAAGTCCCCTTCAAAAAGAAGTAAAATAGAAAGGAAGATGGACAAAATTATTTACATTCTTTTCACCCTCCTTGTATTGATCTCATTGATCAGCTCGATAGGCTTTGCCGTGAAGACAAAATACCAAATGCCAGATTGGTGGTATTTGCGACCGGATCGTACCGATGCATTATACGACCCGAAACGGCCTGCCTTATCAGGACTTTTTCATCTGATTACTGCTTTAATTCTTTATGGGTATTTGATACCCATCTCACTTTATGTTTCGATCGAGGTCGTGAAGGTTTTGCAAGCAACCTTCATTAACCAGGATATACACATGTATGATGAAGAGAGTGGGAATACTGCTCAAGCACGGACATCAAATTTGAACGAGGAGTTGGGCCAGGTAGACACAATCCTCTCCGATAAAACAGGAACTTTGACGTGCAATCAGATGGATTTTCTGAAGTGTTCCATTGCTGGCACTGCATATGGTGTGCGATCTAGTGAAGTCGAAGTTGCTGCAGCAAAACAGATGGAAGATGACCTTCAGGAACAGGACACCGACTTCCCCATTTTTCCTGGCAGCAGAAATAGTGGGGTGCACAATAGCAGAAGAGGGTCAGAAATTGAACTCGAGACAGTAATAACTTCCAACGATGGGCAGAATCAGAAATCTGCTATTAAGGGCTTTAGTTTTGAGGATAACCGGCTCATGGAGGCGAATTGGTTGAAAGAGCCCAATCCTGAAGTCATTCTATTATTTTTCCGCATATTAGCAGTTTGTCACACTGCAATTCCTGAGCGTGACGAAGAGAATGGTGGGTTGACTTATGAAGCCGAGTCACCTGATGAAGGTGCATTTCTTGTTGCGGCCAGAGAATTTGGTTTTGAGTTTTGCAAAAGAACTCAATCAAGCTTAATTGTCCGGGAAAGATATTCTTCTTCAGGACAAGCAGTTGAGAGGTAAGGAAAGAGTGAGCAATCCAGTCGTAAGAGCTATTTTTCCTTGAACTTTTGTCATTTTGAAATCACTCTTCTTGAATTCTTACTGCAGGGAGTACAAAATTCTTAGCCTCTTGGATTTCACCAGCAAGAGAAAGCGAATGACTGTCATTGTTCGAGATGAAGAAGGGCAAATTCTTCTTTTGTGCAAAGGTGCTGACAGGTTAGGCTCGTACTTTCAACAAATTAACTTGTTTATCAAATGATATTTCTGTTCTCGTACACTCCTGCTTGCTCTTTTGCGGGTGGTTTGGGAAGATTAGGGAGAATATTCATTTAGTTTTGTTAATACTTTTTCTCACTTTTGTGGGTCAATCTCTTGTTCCTCTACTTGATGTCACAGCATCATTTTTGATCGATTAGCAAAGAATGGACGAATGTACCAGGATGTGACCACTAAGCATTTGAACGAATATGGAGAAGCTGGGTTGAGGACGCTAGCTCTAGCTTATAGAAAACTGGAGGAGTCAGAGTATTCTGCTTGGAACAGTGAGTTTCAGAAAGCCAAAACATCAATTGGTGGTGACAGGGAGGCCATGCTCGAGCAGTTATCGGATGTGATAGAAAGGGAGTTGATTCTTGTTGGTGCTACTGCCGTGGAGGACAAGTTGCAAAAAGGGGTATGTATTTTTATCTCCTATGGCTGCTTAATATGTATTGGATGTAAACTTTAAAAGTTACCCTTTTCTTCATCTTAGGTGCCTCAATGTATAGACAAACTCGCCCAAGCTGGGCTCAAGATCTGGGTTTTGACAGGGGATAAGATGGAAACTGCTATCAACATAGGGTCTGTCTCCTGTTAATTGTTTAAATCCAGTTCTCTTTCCAAAATTTATAATTTTGAACAAATATTTGAAGTTTTGTTTGCATGTTACAGGTTTGCTTGCAGTTTGCTGAGGCAAGGTATGAAGCAGATATGCATAACGTCTCATTCGGACAGTTTAGCCCAAGATAGCGAGGAGGTACGGCTCTTTCGTTTTTGACGGCAAGTGTAAAATTATTTCAAATTGTTTTTTCTTTAGATTTTTTTGTTGTTGTTGTTTATCAGGCTGTGAAAGAAAATATCACAAACCAAATTACCAATGCCTTACAAATGATCAAGCTAGAGAAGGACCCGCATGCTGCATTTGCTCTAATTATTGATGGGAAGACCCTAACATACGCGTTGCAGGATGACATGAAGCATCAATTTTTGGGATTAGCCGTGGGTTGTGCTTCTGTTATTTGTTGTCGTGTATCGCCCAAGCAGAAGGCGCTGGTATATTTCTTATCTGTTCCCTATTTCTTATCTGTTCCCTAACTCGGTTTTGATTTATTAGTTTAGTTTGTCTCATGAATTATGTACATAAAATGGTCTCTCTCTCTCTTTGGAATTCTATGTTGAATTCAGGTAACTAGATTAGTCAAAGAAGGCACTGGAAAAACGACCTTGGCGATTGGTGATGGTGCAAATGACGTTGGAATGATCCAAGAGGCTGATATTGGCATTGGCATCAGCGGCGTGGAAGGTATGCAGGTTGGTAACACGATAAACCTCACTTTTTCTGTACGATAAGAATATTTTTCCCGCTTTCTCTCGCTGAGTTGTGAAATCTTTGCAGGCTGTGATGGCTAGTGACTTCTCCATAGCTCAGTTCCGATTTTTGGAGAGGCTTCTTGTAGTCCATGGACACTGGTGCTACAAGAGGATTGCCCAAATGGTATGGACAATTGGCAAAAATGTGTATCGTTTTTGCCCGTATATTCTTTGTTCGGTTTTAACTTCTCGACTTACGGATAGTTTTTGTTTACAGATTTGCTATTTCTTCTACAAGAATATTGCATTTGGACTTACCCTCTTCTACTTTGAGGCATTCACTGGGTTTTCTGGGCAATCGATTATGATGACTATTATATGCTGTCTTTTAATGTCATTCTTACCTCGTTGCCTGTCATCTCACTCGGAGTTTTCGAACAAGACGTTCCATCTGAGGTCTGCCTACAGGTGAGCACTGTTAAGCCTTACAATACTTAGTCATGCAGTGGTTGTAGTTGGTTCGTCCTTTGTTTGACAAATGGTCTGAAATTTGCGCAGTTTCCTGCGCTGTATCAACAAGGACCGAAGAACTTGTTCTTTGACTGGTACAGAATCTTTGGTTGGATGGGAAACGGGCTTTATTCCTCGCTCATCACTTTCTTCCTCAGCATAATCATCTTCTACGACCAGGCTTTCCGAGCCGGAGGGCAGACTGCCGACATGGCGGCTGTGGGGACGACAATGTTCACTTGCATAATCTGGGCCGTAAATTGCCAGATCGCGCTCACGATGAGCCACTTCACGTGGATCCAACACCTTCTCGTGTGGGGGAGCATCGCCATGTGGTACCTCTTCATCTTGCTCTACGGCATGATGATCGTCTCCGGAAACGCCTACAAAATTCTCGTCGAAGCTCTTGCCCCTGCGCCAATCTTCTGGGCCACAACGTTATTAGTAACAGCCGCCTGTAATCTCCCTTATCTTGCTCATATATCCTACCAGAGATGTTTCAACCCAATGGATCATCACATCATCCAAGAGATCAAATATTACAAGAAAGACGTCCAAGACAGGCAGATGTGGACCCGAGAACGCTCAAAGGCCAGGCAAGAAACGAAGATCGGATTCACTGCCCGGGTTGACGCCAAGATCAGGCAGCTGAGGGGTAGGCTGCAGAAGAAGAGCTCGACTCTAAGCGTATAGGTTTGCGTGGTCTGACAGCATCGATTATATTTGTTAAAATTTTTGGAAAATTTTTATAGGGTACGACGTTGATGGGTTATCGGTTTTTCTTTTTTTGGTCGCGTCGATTAAGTCGGGTAAGTCAGGTTCGATACAGAAAAGCTTCGATCCGTTGTAATGTACAATATTTATAAGTGATTTGAAATCTTTTAACACGTCGTGGATATCGATAAATCGCTCGGCCATTCTTACGATTACACTCTAATCTCACACTCTGAATACGAGTTATCTTAACCGGGACGTTGTAGAAATTGGCTTTGCATGGTCTAATCTCTAGATGTAGACCTTCTAGATAAGTACATAATTAGTTTGTAATTAGCAATTAAATGATTCTTAATTACGTGATTTAATTTGGTTTAATTACGTTAAGAATGAGAGGGTAATTAAAGTTGCCCAGCTAATTAGACCAACCGGGCACTGACTTTGTCCACGGGTCACGTTCCCATTGGTTGACAAGAGAAACGGCGTCGTATTGGGAGGCCTGGAAAAAGTTAAAAAGAGGAGAAGAAATTGCGGGTCGATTGGATCAAAGCGCGAGACGATGCCTCCCCTGTCTCCTTCTCTGCCTCGTCCCTTCTTCTACGTCTTCTTCTTCTTCTTCTTCCTCTCTCCCTCTCTCTAGAACTCTACTTGCAGAGGCCAGGTTTTCCGGCTATTCGCTTCTGTCTCATCCTATCGTTTCTCTCCTTATTTTCCTTCCCCTGCTGCCAATTTTGCTGTGGAGGTTTTCGTATCCTTTCTGACCTCTCGGATGCTGTCCGGGCCTCCTTAAGGCTTTCTTTTCCTGCTCTGGATCTTTGAGGGTGTGGATTTTCCTTTTGGTTGATCTCTGGTGTCTCTGCGAGAAGAATTTGGTCATGGAGCCCCGAGTTGGGAACAAGTTTCGACTCGGTCGCAAGATCGGTAGTGGATCTTTCGGAGAGATATACCTAGGTCTGTTTTCTCTCTCCCTTTCTTTTTTAGTCATGCTTCTTTTGCTGATCAGTAGTTGTGATTGAAAGTTCGTTTTTCCAGGTACCAATGTTCAGACGAATGAAGAAGTTGGGATTAAGCTTGTGAGTGAAATTTTTCTAATTTAATGAAACTGAACTTTCATGCTCGTTTCAATCAGATTGTTGAGACTTTTATCTTTTATGCTTTAGAATTAACCAAGTTGTTTTAGTATGCATAAACTGTTATGGTTTGTTTCTCGACAGAATCGTCTTGACAACGATAAATCTTTATGCAGAGCATGTTCTTAAGTGGTTTTTCTATTTCAGGAAAATGTGAAGACTAAGCATCCTCAGCTGTTGTATGAATCGAAGTTATATAAAATACTACAAGGAGGAAGTAATGCATTTTAAAATTTCCATTTTAAAACAAAATCAATTTGTTTTTTCCATTTTTCATTAATAAAATAATCTGAATTCAACATGGGCACCTTTTTTTTGTGAATTTTGCAGCTGGGATTCCAAATTTGAAATGGTTCGGTGTTGAGGGAGACTATAACGTTCTTGTGATGGATTTGTTGGGACCCAGTCTTGAAGACTTATTTAACTTCTGTATCAGGAAGTTGTCTCTCAAGACCGTTTTGATGCTTGCAGATCAGATGGTTGGTTTTATTGTGTCTATAATTTACTATTTCATTTATCTCCTATGTGTTTTTGGCTTCTTGTAATGTTAATTTATCTTAATCTTGTGTCAGATAAATCGAGTTGAATTTGTTCATTCCAAATCATTTCTACATCGGGATATTAAACCTGACAATTTTCTTATGGGTTTAGGGAGACGAGCGAATCAGGTACTATTGGAAACAGTTGGTTTTCTTTAATTTTTTTTACTTCACTTTTTGTATGTTGACGTTATTACGTCAATATTTCTGTAGGTTTATATGATTGACTTTGGTCTGGCCAAGAAGTACAGAGACTCTGCAACACATCAGCATATTCCTTATAGGTTTGTTCGTGCAATTACCACACTCTGAACATCTATTACTTATTTCAGTAATATAAACTAGTTTCATAATATTAAAAATCAAAGAACGTCTGTTTTCGTGATTACTATAATATCAACAATCTCTTTTTCTTCATTCGAGGATGGTAGTTTTTAAACTCTGTGGAACGCTTTAACCAAAGATTGTTCCAAAGGATCATGTATCTTAACTTATAATTTGGTCAAATATTACGAAGACAACTTATGTGCTGAAATATGTTAAACTATTCTCATTATTTGAGTGTTTTACAACCGTTCAAATTTTATTTTTTTTCTTGGCATTATCGTATGAAGCAGTTTTTTAGAGAGACAACAAGAGTTTGCCTGTGGATTTAGCTTCCAAATCCAAGGGGGCATGAAGACCAAACGAGCATTTCGAAATTTGCATGTTTTTCCGTTTATGTTTTAAATATGGTCATTTTGAAAAAGCTATATTTATTCTTCTTGAGGTTCAAGCATCAAGCTTACTTACTGTTGCAGCTCCACTGAAAGGATGTTTTAATTGTCAGCTTTGTAGCTTTTCATCTTGGGTTTTCTTGATTAAGTTGTACTTGATTCTTGCGTCTATCTTACAAAAAACTATGTTTTTATGTATTGCAGAGAGAATAAGAATTTGACTGGAACTGCGAGATATGCTAGCATGAACACCCATCTTGGCATTGGTATGCACAATTCTGTTTCCTACTTTTCTTGCTCCTAGAAAGTCTGAAAGAGAGAGATTACGTTTGTTATTCTGGTGTTTCTCCACCAATAGTCATTGGTAAATGAGATATTAGTGTGGGAAGACGTTGCTGGTTCAATCCCACGAGGATTGTCATGTGGTGTCTAATTTTAGAACAAAGAAAATATCGGTAAAAGAAAACAGAAGGCTCAACCTCCCCAACTTTTTAATTTTGCAACAAAACGCTCAACCTCCCCAACTTTTTAATTTTGCAAAGTATATGTTTATACATGGATTTAGTTCTTTATTCTATTGTGTTTTTTGTTTCTCAGAACAAAGCCGCAGGGATGATTTAGAATCACTTGGATATGTGCTCATGTATTTTTTGAGAGGAAGGTATGTTTTTTTTGTCCAAAAACTACTATCATATTAGTTCTGCTTTATAAATTGCATGGTTATAACGTGGCTCCTTTATAGCCTTCCTTGGCAGGGACTGAAAGCAGGAACTAAGAAACAAAAGTATGAGAAGATAAGTGAGAAGAAAGTATCTACGTCTATAGAGGTAGACTAGCATAAAAGACTTTAAAGTTGTGTTTTCGTTTCTAAATTTATATGTTTTTCACTTAATGAATGCATATGATGTTCTCTTCATTCTGCTCTAGGCCTTATGTCGTGGTTACCCAACAGAGTTTGCTTCTTACTTTCATTATTGTCGATCGTTAAGGTTCGATGACAAACCAGATTATTTGTATCTGAAAAGACTCTTCCGTGACCTTTTTATTCGGGAAGGTGCATTGTTAGTAGACATCATAGCTGTTTTATGTCGTTTTAGTCTTGACTTCTGTTTTAATCAGTTATCTTAATACATTACTCTTACTTTCAGGCTTTCAGTTTGATTATGTGTTTGATTGGACTATTTTGAAGTACCAGCAGTCTCAAATAACTACCCCTTCTCGTCCTATTGTAAGTTTTAAATTATGATTTAACTTGATTTTTTTTTTTGCCAAGTGCATATATGTAAACTGCAAATTATTCTCTGGATAATATAAATTTGCAGGGTGGTGCTGGACCTAGCTCTGGCTTACCTCCTATTGCTGCAAATGCTGATAGACAATCAGGTAGTTATCTATGCATTTCTCAGTCTTATGTAAAATTTGTGCATCAATATACTTATATTTACCAAAAAAAGAAGCTTTTGGAAGAAAACATCTCAGTCTCTAGGTGCGTTCTCAGTAAGCTGTTCAAAAGAGGATAAACAAGTCATTTTGATTTTTTTTGTGTTGTTCTCCCATTCCCTACCACCTCTCACTGACCCCCCCTCCCTGCAAATAAAGGTTTTATTTGTGATACTTATGTGATTGATTGTTAACTTTATTGAAGGCGGGGAAGATGGAAGACCTATACCTACTGGTTGGTCATTTGCAGATCCCTCTCGCAGGAGAAGCTCTGGACAAGTGAAAGCTGGAAGTTTCTCTAAACAAAAAAGTCCTGATGCCAATGATCCAGTTATTGCCAAAGATTCTTCCGTAAGTACTTCTGATTATGTATTACCTACTCCTGTTTTTATTCCCATTCATATATTCTACGTTCGAAGTTATGAGGATTATTGCTTTGAATGTTCATATATCTGTAATTGATTTATCTACTAATGGATATCTGACAACAATCACTCGAGGCAGAAGAACTTAATTAGCCAGGCACAGACGATGCATTTGTTTAATTCCAGGAAACATTACGTATCATTAAAGCTGGTCAACGTGATAATTAGCTTTTTTTTATTTAGAATGAGGAAACCCTTGTGAATGTATGTCTGTATTCTCTAGAACTGAATAAATTTTTTGCTACCGAATGAGAGATTCGACGTAGGATATGAATTACAGAGATTCAACTTAGAGGGTGAATTGCAGTGTGTGTGTGTGTGTATTATATATATTACGCTGAATATCGAAATCTTGATTGCTTTTTAATTATGGAATAGATACATTGCTTTACATTCTTTAGTTAAAGTTGCTTGTTTTAGTTTTAACCATGACATATCATTTTTCTTTGATACATTGTTTCACTTTCCTATGAACACATCCGCAATTTATGTGCAAACCATGGTACTTGAGTCTTGTTTATGTTGATGATTTAGTTTTCTGGGTGATGCAGTTTCCGAATTTCAATATTTTGCGATCTAGTGGATCATCAAGACGACCTGCTATCTCTGGAAGTCGTGATGCAGTTATGTATGGAAGTGAATCCGACCCTTCTCGCCCCCAAACTGCCGAATTCAGCCCCGGAGTCATCCACAAAGTTTCAAGTGGCCGAAAAAGTTCACCCGTTGTGTCCTTGGAACACAAGCAGACAGCTTCAGGCAGACATACTTCAAATATTAGAAACTTCGAGTCCACTCTCAGGGGTATCGAGGGTTTCAATTTCAACAACGACGAGAAAGTGACCAACAGCGACAGATTGGAACAAAGAGAGGTAAAAGATAGACGGATTGCCAATAAAATCCTACTAGAAAGCGAGTTCCCCAATGAATGTTAACCTTCGTTGTTTTATTCAATTATTTTTTTAATCCATCTGACATTTATGGATTTACTAGCTTTGTTACGAGTGAGACTTTTGTCCCCACCCAGTTTGTATTTTTACTTCTGGTTTTGCACTAAAACCTCTAAACTGTACCAGTCTTCCCTCTGTATGAAGTTCAATTATAGTTGCACATTATAGACATAGATTCTTACCGCAACTTAGATGGAATTGAGATTATCACAGGCCTAGCAATGGCAGAACTGGTTCGATCGTTCATTTAAGTCCTGGAAAAGGCACTTCCGACGAACATGAGCCATTGTTATAAACTAAGAGATTGTTGAATTTGATTGCAAAAGTAATTTCCCTGACATGCTTAACCTCTACATGCAGGCCGATGTGGGTGATTTTCCTCGGTGCGATATGCGCTGCTTCAACATAGTTACCAATCGATTGCCTCTGATTACTGATCGACGAACACTTTAATTTTACGTTACGGAAAATTTTGTCAATTGGATAAGCCTTATGTGGTGTAGTAGCTGAACCATTGTATGGTGGGATATTGCGAGAAGTATCGGCTAAAAATTGAACATTGCAAATCAAATCATATTGTATAATAAACTCGTATAAAAGACGAATTATCCACCGTAGAAAAGAGATCCTTCTCGATCTAAACCAGTCATATCTATACGCAGATAACCCAATGTGATTTCAAGAAAAGTCGCAGTCAACAAACATAAGCAAAATGTAATGAATTTGAGGTCGACCACAGGTACAACCAAAAATGCAATGGGAAAAAATGATCATTGACTACTATTCAAAGTTTCCAAAAAGTGGAAAACAATAAAACTAAGAGAAATTACCAATTAAAACCCTAAAGTATACGTTTTTTTTATTTCAAACCCTACACTATCATTTCTAACGCCCTTTAGAGATGTTAAACGAGCGAGCTGCTCGACAGCTCGCTCGCTCGACTCGTTACTGTAGCGGGTCGAGCTTGGCTCGGCTCGCTACAGTAACGAGCGAGTTTGGCTCGAGTCACACAGGCGAGTCGAGTCAAGCTTGGACATCCCAGCTTGCGAGCCCGTAAATGACCGGGCTCGACGAGCCTGCTCGCGAGCTGGCTCGTCAACGGAAGCCCAGCTCGGGTTCTGCGGACTGCGCCACTGCGGTGAGCGCTGAACCCTCTCCGACGCGGCGACGCCTGAGTCGGCCTGACCATCGATAATCTGATCTCCCACTCTTCTGAGTTATGCTATCCTGCAAAATTGTAAATTGCAATTGTAAATTGCAATTGTAAATTGTAATGATATAATATAATTAATTAGATTAGTTGATTATTATTAAATTGCAATTGTAAATTGCAATTGTAAATTGCAATTGTAAATTGCAATTGTAAATTGCAATTGTAAATTGCAATTGTAAATTGCAATTGTAAATTGCAATTGTAAATTGCAATTGTAAATTGCAATTGTAAATTGCAATTGTAAATTGCAATTGTAAATTGCAATTGTAAATTGCAATTGTAAATTGCAATTGTAAATTGCAATTGTAAATTGCAATTGTAAATTGCAATTGTAAATTGCAATTGTAAATTGCAATTGTAAATTGCAATTGTAAATTGCAATTGTAAATTGCAATTGTAAATTGCAATTGTAAATTGCAATTGTAAATTGCAATTGTAAATTGCAATTGTAAATTGCAATTGTAAATTGCAATTGTAAATTGCAATTGTAAATTGCAATTGTAAATTGCAATTGTAAATTGCAATTGTAAATTGCAATTGTAAATTGCAATTGTAAATTGCAATTGTAAATTGCAATTGTAAATTGCAATTGTAAATTGCAATTGCATTGTAAATTGTAATGATATAAATATAATTAATTAGATAGTTGATTATATATTTAAATTTACTGCAAGTGATATCATATAAAATATTCTAATAACAATAAAGTATTAACTATTAAGTACAACAGTCAATTCAAACAGGAGCGATATATCGGCCTATGAGCGATATATCGGCCATTTGCAAGTGGCGACCACTAATGTAACTGGTCGACACATAAAAAATCATTTTATTCCTAGGGTCGACCAAAAACCCTAACGCTCGACCCTTCTCTCTCGAGTCTCACCTCTCGACTGCCATCGGCTATTTTCGACCATTCTGTGACATTTTCTTCTGATATTCATCTCTTCTCTTCATTTTACACCTCCAATGTCTTCATCATCTCGCACTCGCAGCAAACTCCCCATTCACAAAAGGAGATCAAAGAATGCTACTCCATCCGCTGAAATTGACCAACAACCTACATGGCCCTCTCCTTTATTCAAGAATTCTGATTCATTGAAACGGTATGATGATGATTTTCAGTTCAAACCCCTGATTTTAAGTAGAAGAGTAGAATTTTATGATTTATATAGCTTAAATTTGGAACAGCCGTTAAAGGCTCTGGGGTTATATGAGTTGTTTGATTTTGATGGACCTTACATTGAAACTCCAGTGAGAATGTTCTACGCAAATTTAGAACATTCTTTGAGGCCTCTCAAAATTATTAGTTATGTGTATGGAAAACACATAGAGATATCCCCAAGTTCAATAAATACAATTTTAGAATGTGAGTTCAACAACGAGGCTGAATGTTATTATGAGGCAGCCAAGTACCCTGATTTTGTGGGCACTAGTGAAGGAACTGAATTTTTGAGAATGATTGTTAAGGATCCAAATCAATTCCTTCCGTTGAAACCAAAGGCTAATGATTTAAATGTACGTGCACGACTCATCCACCACATGATTACTTACAATCTTTACCAAGAGATGGACATAGAGATCATATTAGTGGGATGGATCTCTATGTTCTGTATAAAATCTTTCGAGGAGAATCATTTAACGTTGGGTACGTAATTTTGAAACGGATGCTGCAAGTATTCTCCAACCCGGCCAAGTCTTTACCCTTTAATCTTCTTCTAATGAAGATTTTTGAGGTCAATAGTGTCCAAATTCCTAGTTCAGCGACTCGATTACCTTTGAAGAAAACTGACATCTACACCACTTCCTCTCTAGCAAGAATGGGGATAGTACTCAATGCGACTGGGGAGTGGATTTTCAAAGGAGAACAAGCTGGAGCAGGAGCTGGTGCATCTGGGGCTGGGGCTGAAGCTGAACCCTCATATATGGAAATTGGCGAGGGTGGTAACGAGCAAAGACAAACTACTGAACCCACATCCAATGCATCTAGAGGAAGTTTCTCTTCCCTTGAGGAAATGGTCAACACTTTGGAGGCCAATATAGCTAGCATTGGCACAGCATTTGACTCCTTTCAGAACGTGATTCTCGATCGCTTTGATCAGATGGAAGCTCGGATGGACGCTAGGATGGACGCGATTGAAGATGAACTCCATGAAGAATTCAATGACGTTCACGGGCATCTTTATTTTCTTCAAGATTATTGGAATGACAGAATATACCCTCCAGTCGATCCTCCAGCTCCGCCTCCAGTCGATCCTCCAGTCGATTCTTTTGATCCTTTTGACGATCCATGTTACTCTCCATCTCAGTGACATTTTGTCTTTGTTTGTGTGCTTTTCATAGTTTATGAAAAATATAGTGACTTCACCAGTGGGTATGTAAATTGTAATTATTGAAATTTGAATGATTAAAAAATGAAAACTGAGTTACTTATTTTTGTACTTATCTATATCTGTTGTCTGTTTAACTGTTTTGGAGTTAATTTTGCAATATTTAAAATGAAATGTTAAGGACTACAATTATTTTTTTTATAATGTCAAAATGAGTGTCGACCAAAACTCATTAGGGTCGACCATTAAATGTGACAAATGAAAATAAAAGTTACAGAAGCAATTCAAGTGTCGACCATAACTCACTGGGGTCGACCATTAAATGTGACAAATGAAAACAGAAATTACAGAAGCAATTCAAGTGTCGACCATAACGCACTAGGGTCGACCATAAAGTGTCACAAATGAAAACAGAAATTACAGTGTCGACCATAAGTCACTGGGGTCGACCAGTTTTAATTGGTAAAACAGAGCCAACTCACTAGGGTCGACCAGTTTTAATTGGTAAAACAGAGCCAATTCACTAGGGTCGACCAGTTTTAATTGGTAAAAACTAAAAACTGAAACAGAGCCAATTCCAACGGTAACATTAACAATGCAACGGTAACAAGAAAACGCTGAGTCGCTGAGATTTTGTGGCCGTTGCTTTTGCTCTCCCCCTTCACTTCACTAGTTCACTCCATTTTTTCTATAAAATTCTAATCCTCCCTTGGTTTATTTTCACCTCAATCTCTCAATCTCTCTCACTTCACTTCAATAGTTCAATTCAATTACTTATTTTACTACTCCTGTACTCTGCTATCTGCCTCTCTGTGATTCAAAGTTCAAACCTTCAAGGCTTCAAAGTTCAACAAGGTAAAATTTAGTTTATTCTTTTTAAATTTACAAAATTTTTAATTATATTTAATAGTTATACAATTTGACTAACATACATTAATTTATTTTCGTAGGTTATACTGTATAAGTGATCAATTCACACCATCACATACAGGACATAAAATATCTTGTTGGAATTTGGTTCTGGTATCATTTATTTGAAATTATTTTTAATTATGGATCCACGTGATTGTAACATTGATTTTGATGATGATATTGAAGAAATTAGGGAAAATGCATTTTCAATAGGACAATCATCTGCACAAGCATCCACTTCCACTTCATCACCTCAAAAAAAAAGAAACAAAACTTTTGAGGTATGGAAACATTTTGTAATGAAAGATATTAAAATAGGTGGAAAAATAGAATCCAGAGCTCAATGTAAATATTGTATTAAAAATTATGCATACGTTGCTAGTAGTTCAACCACCTCACTAAATAGGCATTATCAAAAGTGTCATTTAAACGATCAAGTTAGAGATCCTACGCAAAGATTATTAAATGCTAGTGGTAGTGGCACTTTTATGTATTCACAGAATAAAATGAGAGAAGGAATAACAAAACTTGTAACACAATGTGAATTGCCCCTAGCGTTTACTGATAGTGTTAAATTTGAAAATTTTATGAAAGAATATGCTACTCCTAACTTTAAACGTGTTCCTAGAAGTACTACTAGAAATGATATCATTAAAATGTTTAATGATATGAAAAATGAATTAATTGTATTTTTTTCAAATGCTCTTTCAATGTCTATTTGTATTTCGTCTGACTTATGGAGTGCACGTAATTCTATAGGATATGTAGTTGTAACTTCTCATTTCATAGATGAATCTTGGCAATTAAATAAAAGAATTTTAGGATTTCGTAATTGTGAATATCCCCACACTGGTATTACAATTTATAAATATATTCTTGCAATATTGCAAGAATATTCTATTTCTATTAAAGATAGAATATTTAGCATAACACTTGATAATGCTAGTGCTAATGATTCTGCTATTTCTCATTTTAAAAATTATTTTCAATTACATGCTACTCACAATTCTATGTTTCATATGAGATGTGTTTGTCATATTTTAAATTTAGTTGTTAAAGATGGTATGACATTTATTTCACCTCATATTGAATCAATTAGATCAGCAATTTCTTATATAATTGGATCTAATTCGAGGCAACAAGAATATAGAGATTTTTGTAAAGCTGCTCAACTTAAACCACGAAAATTAAAAACTGACGTAGATAATAGGTGGAATTCCACTTATTTAATGTTGGAAAATGCTAGGCCATATTGGCAAGTTATCTGTACTTTTATTAGTGAGAAAACTCAAAGTATTCATCCTGATAAATCTAGTTGCGATATAGCTAATATATTTCTTGATTTTTTAAAACTATTTTATGAGGCTACAAATGAATGTTCAGGAATTTATTATCCTACTTCTCATCTTGTTCTTCCAATTTTATAAACTTAACAGGTAATTTTGCACAATATCGACATATAGAAGAATTTAGAGATATACTTGATAAAATGGAAATAAAATTTAAAAAGTATTGGCTTGACATCCCTCCTATTTTTGTTATGCATGTATAATGGATCCTAGATATAAGTTAAGAGGAGTATCTCTCATTGTTAATAAAATTTCTAATAATTTACAAACTCCTTCTTTATTTTCTGTAGATCAAATAAGTCATGGAATTACTAGTTTATATTCTTCTTATGAATCTAAATATTCAAATCTGAGTAGTCGTGTTTCTTCACATGCTGCTGGTTCAAGTAGGGGTGGAGATATTGGAGTTTCACATTTTAGTATTCATGATATTTGGAATGAATTAGATACAGATGCATATTCTAGTTCTATGCGAAATGAACTGTAAATTTATTTTGACATTAGGTATCAATTTTCTCGTGAGGAAAATTTTGATATTTTAAATTGGTGGAAAATGTTTTCTAATACATATCCTATTCTGTCTGTAATGGCACGGGATCTACTAACACCTCCGGTCTCAACTGTAGCATCGGAATCGCTTTTAGTGCAGGTGGACGGGTGTACGACGATCGACGAGGAAGACTTGCACCTGATCTCGTGGAGGCACTCATTGCATGAAGGATTGGAATGATGCGCTTCAAGAAATCAACAGAGACATGACGAAATAATCGAAGAATTTCAAATTTGGAAGTTCACAACAAGATTAGCCTTTTGTAATTTTTAATTTTGTAATGGTGATGATTGACGATTAGATCCCAGATGGATGGCAAAACTATGCGTTTAACGTTGTATTAATTGTGTATAAGTTTAATTTGTACAAATGAACTAGAAGATTATATTTTTGAAATTGTTACATTCTCATGTTTGTTTCACTTTGTAATTTGATTGTAATTGTTATCTATTAGATGGATGCAAAACTATGCGTTTAATTTGTATTAATTTGTACAAAGTTATAATTAACTAAAAGATTATATTTTTGAAATTGTTACGTATCTCAATTCTCATGTTTGTTTCACTTGCGTTTTAAATATATGACTGAGTGCCGAGAAGTCGCCGAGAGCCGATACCAGTCGCCCCACCTGGAGCCGGAGAAGTCCGCCAATTAGGCGGCTTCTCGGCCCTCAGCCTGTTTAAAACAGATCGAAGGCCTATCAGTCGTCCAAGTGGGCGAGGTAATCGGCCCTCGTTCTGTTTAAAACATGTTTAAAACAGAGAGAGGGCCGATATCTCGCCTTACGTGGGCGAGTTATCGGCCTGAGCCGATACCTCGCCCCTATCGGCCCTCTCTCTGTTTCTTTTTAATTTAGATTGAATTCTGTTTCTTTTTAATTTAGATTGAATTCACAAATCACAACAACCGTGAACCGTCAACCCCTTCGGAGAGTTCGGCCCTGCGCCCTTCCTAGTTCCCCGACCCCGAGTCCCGATTGTATGCCAGCGCCGAACCCTCCGGGCTCCCGTCAATCGCAGTAGCCTGCGCCGAACACTGCTAAATCTCCCAGTCCCAGCGCCTCCCCTCCCGGCTCCCGTCAATCGCCCGCGCCGAACACTGCTAAATCTCCCAGCGCCTCCCCTCTCGGCTCCCGTCAATCGAAGTATTTCGCACCACAACTTCGACCTCCGCGAATCCAGCTCAAGGCTCAGTGGCTCACCATCCGACTCGACTAGGTTATATTTCTTCCAAGTTCCACCCTTTGATAATTAAGTGAATATTATTCGATTACTTCGCATTATGCTGTGGAATGGGTTGATTTTGATTGCTGAGGTTGGTTTGAGATAGAAAAGTAATTGTAAATCAAGTTTTATAATTGTGCACACCAATTGTTCGATGAATGTCTACTTGAGATTTCTAAGTCACAAATTATGAAATTATCTGTTACACAAATATAATATGTTGTTTTGTTATTTGGGTGGTTTGAAGTGAGGTGTTTAGTATTTGTGTTCCTGTTTTGTCACAGGTTAAAAAAATATGCCGCCAAAACGTTTAAAAGCTTCTTTAAGTTCAAGCTCTCGAATCGATCACTCGTTCATCAATTCTGAGGCAAAGAAATATTTCACTGATTTCATGGCAAAAAATAAACCTATTATATGCGAATCCAGTTCCCCCCGGTGAGTGTGATGGAGATATTTTAGACATGATTAAGGAACGAAAATGGGAGAATCTAGCTATATTAGGTGGTTGATGCGAACGTAAATATCGTTCGTGAATTCTACGCAAATTTGAGAGTATCCAATTCAAATAGTGCTAGTACGGTTGAGTTCGCAATAAGATCATCGACTTCTCTGCCGAGTTCATAAATGCTAAGTTTGGTTTGGATATCTTATATGAAGATGATTATCATACTATGATAGAAGAGGGACCAGACTATGAGATGATTATACAAGAGCTGGGACATCGAGGTCACAATGGTTTTACTCCATCAAAACCGAGCTCAACCATTGCACTTGATACTAAATTGTCTTAACTGTTTATGCTCAAGCTTGGTGCAGGTTTATCGGAGGAAACTTAATGCCGACGTCCCAAAGGACTGAGCTTACCAAAGAGCGGGCGGTACTCCTTTATTGTATCTCACTGGTCGCTCCATAATGTCGGGCGAATTATCCATGGTAATATCAGTGCATATGGTAAGGGTTCGACCACTTGCAGCTCATGTCCACCCCATCCTTATCACGCACTTATGCGCTGCAGAAAATGTCCCTATGAGCTCTGACGATGTATGGATACAGCCAATGCTTTACTTGTCATCAAATATTTCAAGAATAGCCAACTGGCCGTACGGCGAAGCTAGAGCAAATGGACTGGGATTCATTGGGATGATATTCATTGCTGAAATTCCTCCTCCACTAATGCCATTGCCTCGTATCCGCGCAAAGATGATATTATGACTTATGCAGAAGGTAGCATAGCGGAGGCAAAAAGAGTGCGCGCCGAGACACGTCGAAAACACGATATGAAAATCAATCAACTATACCTCTCGATCAAGGTGCCTCTACATCATCAGCGGCCGTGCCACCCCGCTCTTTATCAACTACCGATGCGGGGCTGATGTTAGAAAATCTTACCAAAATGTTTGTCGATATGACTGCTCACAGACCAGCTTCATGCAAGATATACCAAAGGTTAGAAAATATTTCCAATCAACATACCACCTTTGGAACAGGATGCAAGACAAAAGCTGGAGAAATATTTCCGTTCAGCAAACACGCATTCGAAATTGTTGACTGCATAGCAATAATTCGGGAGAGTCTGACAACTTCTGTGCACGATATGTGAGATCATTAGATACTCTTATTACAATATTATGGCGTGACCCCCAAATTTACACTATATTTCCTGGACACCATTGAGACCATATCACCCTCCACAAGAGTGTGTTGACAACGATGAGCCCCGGCACCAGTCATGAGCTCGAGTTATTTTATTTTTCACCTACATTTAGTTTATTTTTAATGCATGAATTTGTGACAATATTTATTTTAAATTTAGTTGTTACAAGATGGTATGACATTTATTTCACCTCATATTGAATCACTTAGATCAAGCAATTTCTTAATAATTGGATTCTATTCGAGGCAAGAAAAAAAAAAAAAACAAGAATATAGAGATTTTTGTAAGCTGCTCACTTAAACCACGAAAATTAAAAACTGACGTAGATAATAGGTGGAATTCACGTATTGAATTTTGGAAAATGCTAGGTCTATTGGCAAGTTATCCTGTACTTTTATTAGTGAGAAAACTCAAAGTATTCATCCTGATAAATCTAGTTGCGATATAGCTAATATATTTCTTGATTTTTTAAAACTATTTTATGAGGCTACAAATGAATGTTCAGGAATTTATTATCCTACTTCTCATCTTGTTCTTCCAATTTTTATAAACTTAACAGGTAATTTTGCACA
This sequence comes from Begonia masoniana, assembly GCA_022432975.1. NCBI lineage: Eukaryota > Viridiplantae > Streptophyta > Magnoliopsida > Cucurbitales > Begoniaceae > Begonia > Begonia masoniana. The sequence goes on along the minus strand of CM039514.1, from coordinate 45,510,335 downwards.
ATATCGACATGTAGAAGAATTTAGAGATATACTTGATAAAATGGAAATAAAATTTAAAACGTATGGCTTGACATCCCTCCTATTTTTTGTTATGCATGTATAATGGATCCTAGATATAAGTTAAGAGGAGTATCTCTCATTGTTAATAAAATTTCTAATAATTTACAAACTCCTTCTTTATTTTCTGTAGATCAAATAAGTCATGGAATTACTAGTTTATATTCTTCTTATGAATCTAAATATTCAAATCTGAGTAGTCGTGTTTCTTCACATGCTGCTGGTTCAAGTAGGGTGGAGATATTGGAGTTTCACATTTTAGTATCATGATATTTGGAATGAATTAGATACCGATGCATCTTCTAGTTCTATGCGAAATGAACTGTAAATTTATTTGACATTAGGTATCAATTTTCTCGTGAGGAAAATTTTGATATTTTAAATTGGTGGAAAATGTTTTCTAATACATATCCTATTCTGTCTGTAATGGCACGGGATCTACTAACACCTCCGGTCTCAACTGTAGCATCGGAATCTGCTTTTAGTGCAGGTGGACGTGTGTACGACGATCGACGAGGAAGACTTGCACCTGATCTCGTGGAGGCACTCATTTGCATGAAGGATTGGAATGATGCTGCTTCAAGAAATCAACAGAGACATGACGAAATAATCGAAGAATTTCAAAATTTGGAAGTTCAACAACAAGATTAGCCTTTGTAATTTTTAATTTTGTAATGGATGATGATTGACTATTAGATCCCAGATGGATGGCAAAACTATGCGTTTAATTTGTATTAATTTGTATAAGTTTAATTTGTACAAAATGAACTAGAAGATTATATTTTTGAAATTGTTACATATCTCATGTTTGTTTCACTTTTGTAATTTTTTGATTTTGTAATTTGTAATGGATGATGATTGACTATTTGACTATTAGATGGATGGCAAAACTATGCGTTTAATTTGTATTAATTTGTACAAATTTATAATTAACTAGAAGATTATATTTTTGAAATTGTTACGTATCTCAATTCTCATGTTTGTTTCACTTGCGTTTTAAATATATGACTGAGTGCCGAGAAGTCGCCCGAGAGCCGATACCTCGCCCCACCTGGAGCCGAGAAGTCGCCCAATTAGGGCGGCTTCTCGGCCCTCAGCCTGTTTAAAACAGATCGAAGGCCTATCAGTCGCTCCAAGTGGGCGAGGTATCGGCCCTCGTTCTGTTTAAAACATGTTTAAAACAGAGAGAGGGCCGATATCTCGCCTTACGTGGGCGAGTTATCGGCCTGAGCCGATACCTCGCCCCTATCGGCCCTCTCTCTGTTTCTTTTTAATTTAGATTGAATTCTGTTTCTTTTTAATTTAGATTGAATTCACAAATCACAACAACCGTGAACCGTCAACCCCTTCGGAGAGTTCGGCCCTGCGCCCTTCCTAGTTCCCCGACCCCGAGTCCCGATTGTATGCCAGCGCCGAACCCTCCGGGCTCCCGTCAATCGCAGTAGCCTGCGCCGAACACTGCTAAATCTCCCAGTCCCAGCGCCTCCCCTCCCGGCTCCCGTCAATCGCCCGCGCCGAACACTGCTAAATCTCCCAGCGCCTCCCCTCTCGGCTCCGTCAATCGAAGTATTTCGCACCACAACTTCGACCTCCGCGAATCCAGCTCAAGGCTCAGTGGCTCACCATCCGACTCGACTAGGTTATATTTCTTCCAAGTTCCACCCTTTGATAATTAAGTGAATATTATTCGATTACTTCGCATTATTCTGTGGAATGGGTTGATTTTTGATTGCTGAGGTTGGTTTGAGATAGAAAAGTAATTGTAAATCAAGTTTTATAATTGTGCACACCAATTGTTCGATGAAATGTCTACTTGAGATTTCTAAGTCACAAATTATGAAATTATCTGTTACACAAATATAATATGTTGTTTTGTTTATTTGGGTGTGTTTGAAGTGAGGTGTTTAGTATTTGTGTTTCCTGTTTTGTCACAGGTTAAAAAAATATGCCGCCAAAACGTTTAAAAGCTTCTTTAAGTTCAAGCTCTCGAATCGATCACTCGTTCATCAATTCTGAGGCAAAGAAATATTTCACTGATTTCATGGCAAAAAATAAACCTATTATATGCGAAATCCAGTTTCCCCCCGGTGAGTGTGATGGAGATATTTTAGACATGATTAAGGAACGAAAATGGGAGAATCTAGCTATATTAGGTGGTGATGCGAACGTAAATATCGTTCGTGAATTCTACGCAAATTTGAGAGTATCCAATTCAAATAGTGCTAGTACGGTTGAAGTTCGCAATAAGATCATCGACTTCTCTGCCGAGTTCATAAATGCTAAGTTTGGTTTGGATATCTTATATGAAGATGATTATCATACTATGATAGAAGAGGGACCAGACTATGAGATGATTATACAAGAGCTGGGACATCGAGGTTCACAATGGGTTTACTCCATCAAAAACCGAGCTCAACCATTGCACTTGATACTAAATTGTCTTAACTGTTATGCTCAAGCTTGGTGCAGGTTTATCGGAGGAAACTTAATGCCGACGTCCCAAAGGACTGAGCTTACCAAAGAGCGGGCGGTACTCCTTTATTGTATTCTCACTGGTCGCTCCATAAATGTCGGGCGAATTATCCATGGTAATATCAGTGCATATGGTAAGGGTTCGACCACTGCAGCTCATGTCCACCCCATCCTTATCACGCACTTATGCGCTGCAGAAAATGTCCCTATGAGCTCTGACGATGTATGGATACAGCCAATGCTTTACTTGTCATCAAATATTTCAAGAATAGCCAACTGGCCGTACGGCGAAGCTAGAGCAAATGGACTGGGATTCATTGGGGATGATATTCATGCTGAAATTCCTCCTCCACTAATGCCATTGCCTCGTATCCGGCGCAAAGATGATATTATGACTTATGCAGAAGGTAGCATAGCGGAGGCAAAAAGAGTGCGCGCCGAGACACGTCGAAAACAACGATATGAAAATCAATCAACTATACCTCTCGATCAAGGTGCCTCTACATCATCGGCCGTGCCACCCCGCTCTTTATCAACTACCGATGCGGGGCTGATGTTAGAAAATCTTACCAAAATGTTTGTCGATATGACTGCTCAACAGACCAGCTTTCAGCAAGATATAACACAAAGGTTAGAAAATATTTCCAATCAACATACCACCTTTGAACAGGATGCAAGACAAAAGCTGGAAAATATTTCCGTTCAGCAAACACGCATCGAAAATTGGTTGACGCATATGCAAAATCATTCGGTAGAGCTGACAAACTTCTGTGCACGATATGTGAGATCATTAGATACTCATTATGACAATATGAATGGAGTGACCCCAAATTTACCTATCTTTCCGGAGCACCTATTGAGACCATATCGCCCTCCACAAGAGGGTGGGGACAACGATGAGCCCGACGGCGACCAGTCATGAGCTAGAGTTATTTTATTTTTCACCTACATTTTTAGTTTATTTTATGCATTGAATTTGTTGACATATTTATTTTAAATTTAGGTAATTGTAGTATATTTTATGATATATTTTAGATTTTAGTTATACAATCAGAAATTTTTATTTATATAATTGTAAGCTCAGCTCGTTATGCTCGGCTCGTTAAGCTCGTTGGGCCGGCTCGGCTCGGCTCGTTAGGCTCGTGACTTGTGAGCCGGCTCGAGTTGAAAATTTTTTTGATCAACTCGTTAGGCTCGGCTCGTTAGGCTCGGCAGGCTCGTTTGGCTCGGCAGGCTCGGTGAGCCGAGACTTTCCCGACTCGTCTCGGCTCGACTCGCTCGTTTGACATCTCTAACGCCCTTAACCTTAAACTATGAAAAACCTAACAAATCCAACCCTGACGGACGCTCGCGCTCTCTCTCTCTCTCTCTCTCTCTCTCTCTCTCTCTCTCTCTCTCTCTCTCTCTCTCTCTCTCTCTCTCTAACGGCTTGATTGCTGAAAATAATACGTAGAACATATAGAACCCAGTAAGCTGAAGAAACTATTCGAACATCACTAATTTAAAAAAAAAAAAAAAAAAATCCAAGAATCTATCCATGATGGCAACAAGATTATAAGAGCACAAAAGGATATGCGTCATCAGAGCATAGGGAGGAGAGAACCTGAGGAGAGTGCAGTCTGAGAAAATGAGGCTATCCCCTGCCTTTTCCACACCTTAAATTCGCGAAGTCGAGCTTCGCTGTCAAGTTCGAAGAGAACTGAGCTTCCTCCCTCCCTTTTCGGGTCCAGGGTTTATCAGTCGACGAGGCGTTTTTCCAATTCTAGCACTCTTAGTATGCGAAGTGTCTAAACTAACCTCTTCTTCTAACGACGTCGTTTATCTCCTTGACGACATCTCTCTCATTCAGGAAAGCATCTGATAATTGATTCCGATCTTGCGTAAATTCATGGTTCGGTTACAGTCTCCGCTGAATCAACTGTCGAAGGAAATGGGTTTGTCATAAAGCTCGTGGGGGAGTAACCCACAAATCACGTGGTCCTTAGAAGCTGATCAGCTTCTTTTTTTCTATTTCATCAGCGTCGACTTCCTTTTTACTCTGAAGAATCACTGCAGCTTCTGGATCTCTTTCTCCTTTAATCATTTTCGGCAAGTTGACTCTTTTTCTTCACCTCTATAGCATTGAAAAAAATGGGTTTTGAGTGTTTTATCCTGCAGTTGTTAATTTTCTAGATTCCCTTTCATTTTGAAGTCGAATTGGTGTTTTCTTGCATAAATTTCGATGGGTTTTTGTTGGATTTCTTTATTCTTCATTCGATGGAATAGAATATCAATGCCATGAAAGTGCTGATAATTTCTTATTTAGAGTCCATCCATTTGAAAGTACATTAAATTCTATTAAACTATGCAGACAATGAGCGAATTCTTCTTTTACCTCTTTGTTATTAATTATCATTTGGATAGCTTTTGAAAGATATAACTTATCATCAGTGGTCGTTGAAGTTGCATGCATGAGCATGTAATTAGCTCCAGCTTTTGCATGGTAAGCTGACTTTATTTAAATTACTAGAATCTACCTTCCACTCTAGTTGGTTCCTTTTTTTATGCAGTCTCTGTCTTGAGTTAGGAACATTGGGCAAGTTCAATAATTTCCTTTACCCAGTAGCTTTGTGGTTCCCTACATAATATAGTTTGTTCAGTTCAGATTTAGAATCCTTGTGGTTTATTTGAAATGTAAAATATTTCTTCACAGGGTCTGACATGAATCTTCTTTCCATTCTTGTTCATTTTCCAGCATAGTTATCATAATTCAATGAAGTTTTAGTTTTTCTTGTGTCGAACCATTTAAATTTCACCAAGATTAAAGTGAATCTGAATTCTGTCAGCTTCATCTGATACTCTCTTAGTGTTCGTACGATGATTAATATAACCTTAAACTTCCTCATTCTTCTTTTGTGGGGTTTGCCTCAAATTAAGCCGTTATTCTTCATATACTTTTAGTAGAAAGAAAAGATCTTTATGCAATTGGCTCGCACTTGCTGACAGCTCTGGCTAACATACACTCAATTTGCTGAAGCGTGCAATTTTTATGTTACAGGCAGTGGAAGTGAGAGTGGCTGAAGATTCGTCCTCCTCACACATGCATCAAAGTACTCAAATTTGTTACTTGATTCTTACTTTATCTTTTCGCATTGGTATACTTTGTGAAATACTTGAATTATTTGGATTATAAGATGAAGATAAGTTGATAGACACAGGGCCCTCGACAGATGAATCGGAACATAAACATGGTGGTTACATCCCGCTCGGAGATGCCGAAGATCCGCAGTTGGGTATGTTTGACAAACCCCTTCCTTGCTGTGGCTGTGGAATTGGGTGGTTTTGGTGGGTCTCTATCTCTCTCTCTCGTATATCAATATATTGTATGTTTTGTTGGCTCAAGCAATTTTTCTGTGTTGCAGTCTTCTGGTTGGATTTGTCTGCCCATTGACATGGTACTTTGCCACAATCCTTTACTTCTGCAACTACTATCAAAAAGACCCCAGAGAAAGAGCTGGTCTTGCTACCTCAGCAATGGCTGTGAGTTTAAACAAAATTCATACTTATTTTGTTCTATGATTGCCCCCATAATCCATCTCCTTGCGCTTAAAAAGTTAATATATATCACATATAACACAGATTACCTCTTTTATGGAATGTATGAATGTCAATTTTCCTTCTTATATTTGATAATCGAGGCAGTGAGTTGACAATACGATACATAAAACTTATCGAGCTCTATCAAAATGAACTGGGCCTTTGCCAATCATGGAAAAATTCTCCCTCATTGATGAACTGCATAGAAAAAACACCACTTTCTACACTTCTAATAAGCAATGCTCTTATACTTTTGAGATTAAGAAAAAGTCACATAATTTCTTATTTGTTAGCCCCACCACTCTACTCAAGGATGGCACTGCTTCCTTTTTACCATAAAATACATTATGGGAATCTGTTGTTGATATGAATATTGTTTGCTTGAGAGTCTGTTCATGATAAAAATCATTTTTTTTTGCAGGCTATGCTTTTCACTGTCGGTGTATTCGTCGTGCTTGCTGTTATTATCCTATAATCATAAGTTAGGTTTGAGGAGAGTAGTATAAGGACAGTTGTACGAGAAAAGAATGGCTCGATTAGACGCATGTTTACGTGTAAGGTGAAAGTGAAATTCTTTGGATTGTCTTTGCTCTTGTACATAAAGGGTAAAGGGTACCTTGTATGATGAACATGCAACTATTTTGGCCCCTCCTGTTGGTAAATTTGTGACTATTTCAATCTGAATTTGCACAATATAGACAAAAAAAGATATGAAGAAGAAAAGGGTTGTTCCAAAATTATAAGTAAAAGAAGATGCTAAGTTTAATACGAGTTTCTTCACTTTATCTATCTTTAGTTATGAACCTATAATGGTTTGAATCTTTCCAAGCATAAACAGATTAATTATGAAACAAAAATTGGTATGAAGCCCAGACACACATAGATATGCAGATATTTACATTTTTCAGTATTTGTTTCGACAATTGCGTCCTGTCCTTTGGAGGGTTGCAAGTGATAATAGAATTCTTTTATTGTATGGCCTCCATTGATGGTAATGAGGGGCATGATAAAGAGCTTGTATTACTTTCAGTGTACATAGAAAACCTGTCATTTCTTGGAAGCCAGATCTTTGAGTAAGTCATGTAGAGAACGCTCTTGTTTTATGTGCTCACACCATCTTGATTTGATGCGGATTTGCTCAATCCCCTGCTTCACAACCATAGCTATTGAAATCACCACCCGGGTTTCGAAAAACGCTTCTGCCTCCTCTGCCTCTTCGTCGCTACAAAGCTGTTAAATGGCCAAATTCTCATTTGAGTTTCGAAAAATGTTTCTTGAAAGACAAACATTTAGCAGATGAAGTTAAATATTTAGTAGCTGTTGAATGGCCAAATTCTCATTTGAGTTTGAAACATGTTTCTTGAAAAGACAAACATTTAGCAGATGCAGTTAAATATTTAGGATTAGGTGCTCACCGGAGTAACTATGTTAGACACGAAGTAGCTGAGCAGGAGGGCACCACCATACTTGTTCACAATGAAATCCCAATTCTCCTGCACTCATTCCCAAACACAGCAAAGCAAATGTCTTATTTGTAATCTTGACACAACTCATAAAACTAACTTGTGACTTCCAATGGCAGCACCGAGTCCTCAGTTGTCTATTTTCAATAAACTTAACTTCACTTAAAGTAAGCAAAAAATGGAAGGTAGTTTGCTTGCTCTTTGCCAAGGAAATCCATACCTTCACCCATAACCATGCAACTTGGCGACCTTCGAAGCTTATTCCACTGAGTCCATAGACGATGTCTTGTTCGCGAACCTAAAACTTGTACTATTTTCTTAAAAAACTGTACGAGTATGACCGAAAGAAGTAAGTTTTTTTAGTTGATCAGACAAAAGTAGTACCTCATCTGTCACCAAGAAGTTAAGAACTTCGATAAGTATATCTGGGTCAGGACAAGATGCTATACAACCTGTGGGAAATTCAAAGAAGGAGCAACGATGGCTTAACGAAGAACTTGGCAATTGATCTCAGTACAAATTCTTTTTCTGAGAAATCTTACGCAGGACTTGTTCCTTCTCTTCTGCTCCTTCAGCTCTTCTGTAGACATTTAATAGGGACTCAAACCCAGTTCTGTTTGTGGAGCTAGCATTTCTCATCACAGCAGTGTAGACAACCTATAATTGAAGTGACTCACAATATCTCAGAATTGACAAAATGATGGGCGCGTAGATATTAATGATTCTCACCTTCCTCATATCAGCTGAAAGACGTGTGGTGTTCTTATCATCTAGGAATGCTTGGAACCGTTGGATCGCCTCCTCGTGAGTTTTCTCATCATCAAGAGCAACCAATCCTAGATAAACTTTGGCCCTCAACAGAGCATTGACATGGCTCTCCCCTGGAATTGACTCCCAACCCAAATTTCTGCAGAAAGTATCAAAAAATGATTGAAATGTGGGAGGAATCAGTCATAGAAACAAGATTTTCATGAACTTGATATCGAGAAAACTGTAACATGATATCGAGGACAACAGTTTGACAATGATATAATCCGAAATCGGATAGTCGTATAAGAAATAATCTTGCAGTGTCGAATGAAAGGTATAAGAACTAAAGGATACGTCTTCCATAACATTGTTGCTCTTACTCGGCTGAAAATCGGAGGATGTTGATGAAAAATTGTTTCAATTCTTTCACAAGATCCGGGATTGCTATGCTTGCAATATTCGCAAGATTGGTACAGACCTGTCAAGGGAAGTCAATTTTAGTTAAAAACAAACATCATTTAAAGATGCCATTACCAAGAAATAGAAACAAAATTCACATCGACTAGTCTCGTGACAACGTAATCAAGCTCTTTTCTGTACACATCCATCAATGAAAGCAAAGATGATAGTGATTCTTCACTGGCCTCACAAAGTGCATATGCATCATCCAAGATGCCTGAATTCAAATGGGGAAAAAGTGAAATTTCATGCACAAAGATAAGTTTTATAAAAGTCAATTCAGTTTCCAACGAATGTTTAAGAGTTGGATACCGAATTTGTCTCTTTCCGACAAGCAATTGTTTTCTATTGCCCTCCGCAATCTAGCTGCCAGCTCTGCGTCGTATTTTCCTCGATAAAAACCACTCTGGTTAACGTTAATTTTGACCCACCAATTCTCGTTCCATTTGCATTCACTCTTTTCGTCGTGTAAGGAAAGATTTTCATTGAAAGAATCTATCAGGTCTGAAACATCAACTTGATCAATTTTCTTCTCCAAAAGAAAATTCTTGCAGTTCTGGTATGAACCCAGAGACAAGGTGATTGGAACAATCCACTGTCCATCAGATTGAAAACCAGACAACGAGAACTGCGACTGCAAATCCAAAATAATGTCAGATTTGCTATCCCATAATCCTTTTAGGCATTGTAGTTTACCTTTTCAATCGCTAATGAGTAAAATTAATTTGAAAAATGACACTCGTGATTATTTCAATACCTGTTCAATTTCCAAAATATGATTGCTGGCCTTCACAGAAATGACTGGATATCCCTTCTGCTTTGTCCACGAGTCCATCATTAACTTTACCGGAACACCTGATTCCTCAGAGAGTGCATCCCACAAATCATCTGTCTTTGCATTTTTCCAGGCATATCTGTTTATATATTTCCTAAGAGATTTCTGATTCACAAATATACCCGTATTAGACGTAGTTAGTTTGTCGAATGGTGATATCTCAACACCACAGATGTATGACTTTCTTACCTGAAAAATCTCATCTCCAATATAACTCTGCAGCATGCAAATAACTGAAGATCCTTTCTCATAACTTATGCTGTCAAATTTTTCCTCTACAGAACGTGCTGGGTGAATTTCCATCTGAATTAAAAAGGTAAAGCTTAGTGCTTTCCTCTTTGAGACTTCTCCTCAGTTATACGAGATTTTCCTAAACATTTCTGACCTCAATTGGATGAGATTGTTCTAACGAGTCCATACGTAGGCCTCGACTTATTTCACGAAGAAATTGAGTCCAAATATTCCATTCTGGAAACAATGTGTCAGTTGCCACTGTAACTCACCTAGAAAAACAAAAATAATAATCAAAAGAAAATATTTGTTATCTATAAAGTTGATATACAACAAATTACCCATGTTGCAAATCCCTCGTTGAGCCATAAATCATTCCACCATTCCATTGTTACGAGATTTCCAAACCACTGATGAGCTACTTCATGTGACACGACTATTGTGAGCTATAAAAAACAAGGAAAATAATTCAATAGTCTTTTCAACGTTCTACTTCACCATATTAGCTCATCTTCCTACTATACGATTTATGCAAAAGTATGAGAATCCAATGTGTTACTCACAGTCTGCTTACTAGCAGCCGCAGATCGCAAATCATCATAGAGCAATAAATTTTCACGATATATGATCAGCCCGTAATTTTCCATAGCTCCACCGGAAAATTCAGGGACAGCAACCATGTCCAACTTGGGAAGAGGATAACTCAATCGAGAAATACCTGAACATCTACACAATCAGCAAAATTTGCAAAATAGAATATATAGAAAGTTTCTATATCACTCATTTTTACACTACATCTGGAAGGACTTTTTTTATAATGATACAATACTGAGTATATCTTTCTGAAACCATTGGTTAAGGATGTTAGTAGAATCACTTACTCGGTAAACATATCGAGCACCTTGACAGCAACATATAGCGAATATCTTCCTGTTTCAATTCCGGTCTCTATTGGACAATATATGCGTACCTTTGTCCCTACATGAAAACAGTGAAAGCAACGATATCGTGTTGCACCAGTGTCATCAAGTAAGGGGTTGTTTGGTAAATATTATAATAGGAAAGGAAAATGATGTTTGTTAGAGTAATGTGTTTTGTTGTCCCGTGTTGCACCAGCGTCATCAAGTAAGGGAAGGGGTTGTTTGGTAAATATTATAGTAGGAAAGGAAAATAATGTTTGTTAGAGTAATGTGTTTTGTTGGGACAGACTTGCTTTTGGTTATAATTTTGTCCGGATGAGAAAAGGATGGAGAGAGATGGGTTAACGGGGTTTAAGGAAGAAGTGCTTATAATTATGTCAGACTAAAAAAGAAATGCTTTAATGATTATTGATATTGGTAGTGCTTCCTCAAGAACTTTACCTCTCTTTAATTCTTCTACTTTCTCTGTCCCTCAATTCTCTCCAACCACCCTAATTTCTCTACTTCTCTTTCTCTAGTCACAAATTGTAACTCCAAACAGTAAATAATGATTAGAAAAGTGCTCTTGGCCGAATTACCTTCAGCTGTCTGATCTTCAATATAATCAAACAAGCCAATCACAAAAGCAACCAAATAGGTAGACATAATTGGAGATTTCTCAAAAGACACAGACTTAATGTTCCCGTTAAGCTTTTCGCCGATAATAGGCATGTTCGAGAGGGCCATTAACTCAGATGGAACTGTCTAATGTTATCTTGAAGGTGGCCTGTCAAAGATATGTACAGGGAAATGATAGAGAAACAAAGAAATAACCACTCTAAAGGAACCAACAGGAACAAATCTTATCACCTTAAGAGCAGGTTCATCCCAGCATGGAAAGCATCGTCTAGCGTCTACTGCTTCAAACTGAGTAGCAGCCATATTCTTCTTCACCCCTCCAGCATTATAGGCACTGTTTAAAAAAATAACTTGAGTTTTCAACTTCATCGCACGGTGGATTTAAAAGGGTTTATAGGAAAGAGACGATCACCATTTGTAAAAACCTCTCAAGTGATTATTGAGAGGGGCAGAAAACTCAACACTCAAGACACCTTCACCTGCACAGAGTGTTGAATCGAAGAGCAGAACTAATATCTCATCGTCACTATCCACAATAACATGTGAAGGCTTGTGCATCTGCAAGATCATCAAATAACCATCCAAGTCCCAGAGAAGTTGAGTTAACATCGTGGGGAAAAATATGCTAACCTGATTGTCAGAGACAGTGAAGGAAACTTGATGAATAGCCAGTTCCAGAGCATTCAAGACGATGAATTTGGTTTCTTCCATAATGCTGAGGTTAATTGCTACGGTTCCCGAGAACATGCACTCAGAGAGATCGGTTTTCAGATAAAGATCGTAGTGTTTTGGTATGGCGATCATCGGCAGCCTTGTTTGGCCTTTGAATTGTTCTATATTCACTTTCTGCTCCATTCGCCTCTCTCTCTCACTCTCTCTATAGCTCAGTGAAGCTGAAGTTCAAAAGCTAACCTCTGCCTTTCCAAGTTCCAATAATTCAAGAGAGAAGATGACTTTTCTGTCAAGGTGGTTGAAAATTCTATGTGGGTCTCTTGGACCACCGTTCAGAACTAGAAAATGCAGCAGCATCCCGTGTTCAAATTACCTCCTTTAAAAATTAGATCTTTACACATAATGACCAATCAAAAAAGGCTTCTGCGAAGAAAATCAATGATTGAAACTAAGGGATAAATCTGTTCCTCTGCAGTTGAATGTAAGAAAGTTCAAACTGCATTTAAGAGCCCACAAAGAAAGAAAGAAAGACCATTTCATTGATAAATGCCCGGGAGAAATAGAAGCTTATCCGAACAAACAAATGGGCCACTCGAAATAGAAGCTCTCATACTTCGACGAAAACCAGTGGGAGTGAGTGAAAGACTCGTCAGCTAGGCGGCGGTGACTCGAAAGGGCACATTTTGAAGGAGATGAGGCATCAGAATTGGTGGAGGCGAGAGAGGAATTAGGATTGGAATCAGCAGAAGCTAAGATGAAGTTGAAAACTGGAAGTTGTTCGGGCGAGCAGTAGGAGCAAGGGGCATATAGTGTTCCACTGGAGAGGAAATGGTAATCGGTAGCTTTAGTCATCTTGGCCCATAGATAATTGCACCTTAGTATTTTTATTCTATACTATTTTATTGACTTTAGGTGAGTGGTAAGAGTACATTCCAGAAGGTACTTTTGCAACTCTTGCTCCTGAAAATATCAGTTTAATACTTCGTACAATGCAATAGGTTACCAAATTTGTACAAGAAATAAACAATGTGAATTGAGTAAGAAGAAAATGTTTGAAAACAACGAAGACAGTCATTGAGCAAGGCCTTGCGATAATTAGAGAAATTCCAAAGTCATGGAATGGCAAAGTTACTTCCCCATTTTCCCGCTGGGGGCGAGAACCATCAAACAGATGGATGGTCGTTTTCTCGCACAACCACCGCCAGCCGAGTTAGAGAAACAGGTTTGAGCAAAATGGCTAGTACTCTCGCCCTTTGTATGGCATTTCCTGCAACAACAAAATGGAAAAATCCATGATCACATCTAAATAACATTTGTCTCGCATTTCACAAATAACATCAAACAAGAAACAGAAAGTATGCTTACAGGTTGGTAGCCTTGCATGTAAACGAGTTGCCTGGGCTGGCCAAGAAGCATCTGCTGCCCATACTGTTGTTGATGGATTAATATGATTAGGATCGAGCAATACTTTAATTCAATAAAATATCCCAGAGATTTTTTGCAATGGACTAAAATAAAAGAAACCGATACCTGAGGTACATTGTGTTGAAAGTATGCCTGAGGTGGTGGCATTGGTGCAACTGGTGGATTAAATATAACAGGCTGATGACCAGCAAATCCAGGTCCAACCTGCAAACCCACATACATGTTAGAATGGTAGTGAAAAATATTAAAGGGTGAATAAATACAGTTGATATGTAAAAAAAAACAATTGTATTACTAATTGACGTTGATCACCAGCAATCTCAACTGGATTATTACTAGGAGAATGACACAAAAATACCCTGACAGAAATGAATAAATTATCCATATAGGTTTAGATTGAATAATTTACTTTACCCACCCAGTAAAAGTTAGTTCACCCTATCAAAATTACAAGGCAGGGTTGTAACTTTTCGAGATTTCAAGTCAAAGTTGCCTACTTTCCGCCAACTTTGGACCTTCTTTTTCAATCTTGTAAATTGCCTTGTAGATTTTCTTTCTACATTATCTTCTAAGAATACTGAAGATTCTAATCAAAAGATCTTGTATATAACATTCATTAAAACTCTGCAACAGAGTAACGTGTTATTGACAAAAAAAGTCTTTACCATCTACGAGGTTGCTTTTGAAGTTCTAGAAGAAACGTGATAGTCACTTTTGGCCAATAAAATGTATCAGGTGTATTCACGTGAATGGAACCATGGAGGCATTCTTCAGACAAAAAAAGACCAAACAAAACAGAAACAAAAAGAAAATGCACGGAGTGTGGGCAAGTTTTACAAGCCTATGAAGCTATTTCTTCAGACACCAAATAAAAAATAAAACAAAATAAAATAATGAAAAAAAAATCCTTGAAAAAAACACAGAAAGAAGGAAAGATATTTTTTATGGCAAGCTATGCATGCCTAATGATAGGAAAATTAATGAAAAATAAACAAACACTTCATATCAAGAAAAATTTAACTGAAAAAAAAAAAATCTTAATAAATATTGAAGTACTTACTCCTACACCAAAAGGCATCCCATGGATATGAGGGACAGCAGGCATGTTGTTCTGATAATAGAATGTACCATCAGACACCGGGGACTGAGGTCTAATGGGTGTTTGAGATGGTACGAAACTCTTTGCATTGGGATTGAGTTTGAATTCCTGTAGAATGCATTTAAGGTGCATGGAAATCAGTTACACGTGAGATACCTAATCTCAACAAAGAGGAACACTAACCATGTGGTCTTCATAATTATTATCAAATAGTCATAATATTTAACACAAAGAACTAATCAAGAAAGTTGTGAACCTTCGCATAAGGATTCAGGGTTGATTTCTCAGAGGCCAAGGAACCAACAGATGAGCTTGGTGATAAACCAGGACGACCAGAAACAGAAGCTGCAGCTGCACCATCAGAATTTGAAGATGCAGAACTGCCTGGCCGCAAGCGAGAGCTTGCTGTTTGTGTTTCTCCATTTGGTTTGCTGTATAATGAACTCTCTGATGGTGAAGTGGTCGAAGTGTACTTTTCATTATTCGTCGATGAGACATTAGCTCCAGAAGAGGTATTAGGGAACAGTCCTTTATCAGGGACTCCATCGGATGACTGAAAATCTGCATTTTTCACCCAAAAAAAACACACTTTTTGACCATAAATTATCAACGAATTATGTTCATGTTTAATGTAATAATGGTTAATTTGTACGGGGAATTAGAATACAGGTGTAAACTACTATTTGTAATAGCGGTCCTTAAACATCGTATTTTATAATTTCTTGCAAGGACAAAGGAAGAAATAAACAAGGTTCATAAATTAGCATTCAAGAAACCATATTTCCAAGTAGATAGATCGAAGAGGAAAAATGTTTTTTTCGTACTTATTGACAAGACTAACAAAGAAAATTAACAAATATTTGCGGAATTTGATTTATTAAACTTTGAGTAATTTTGATGAAGGTTATTATTGTACTTTACATCAATTACAAGTTAGGTACTAAGTACTAGCGTAGAACATCACCAACCTTTGGGTTTTGTCAATTGATTATCACCAGCAACCTGCTGGATGAAAGCAATAAAAAGGAAAAGGTAAGCCAGGCTCAGATAAACCACAGTTTCCCAATAAATGAGCAAAGTTATGGAGATTGAACAAACCCTATGTTTTTCGGTCAACTCAGATGCGCTCTTTCGGCCATCTGGAGCATTTTCCGGGATCCTAATAGTTGATCCCTTTATCAGTTTCATTGATATTTTTTTGAGAGAAACTACGACATTTATCAATGGAAGACAAAGAAAAAGGACAATATTGGTATAAGACCTGTTTTCACTTTCCAAAGTTGGGAAGCTTCTTGGAGGAGGGTCAGATGCCAGCTGCCTCGCATTCTCATCGGAACTAGAACGGCATACATCTACCACAATTTTGGATTCGGAAGATTGTGCATGATCCTACAGAACCAAAACAGAACAAAAGGGACTGATGAACCACCCTCAAAAAATAGACCCAAAACTATTTCAAACACATGATCATCTGACAAATCATTAATCAACCTGCACACTAAGTGGAGAGATTCCAACAAACAGAAGTGGTACATCAAAATGCCTAATACACTTATTTATAAAAATATAACAATGAATCATTTCATCAAGTAAAAGATACAAGCTTAGATATGCATATCAAAAGTAACAAGTGAAATACACCTTCGTAGTCCAAGAGCCCGTGACTAAAAAAAAAAGAACATATAAAATTATTATTCATTTTAAGGTAAAAACCTAACGATCACAAAAAAATAACAAATACTACATTAGGATTGATAAAATAGAGCATCTGAATTCATTGCCAGCCATATGACTAACTTAGCTAAATCGATCAGAAAAAGCTAAAAGCAAATGACTGATGGACCTACCAAAGAGGAAGAGATTGATGAAGGGCCATCTCTATCGTTGCCCTTCCCAAAGGTCAAATCAGTAGACCCCTTGGCCTCGGAATGAAAGGATTCTCCAAAGGTTTCCATGTTATGAGAATCCAAAAATATGTCAGTATCCTCCTCATAGCTACCATCATCAACTACCACTCCTCGACCCACAGAAGAGAATCTGGTCTCCTCGTCAATATCAAGTTTAGAATGGAGATCAATGCCTCTTTCCTGAAAACACAAAACAACAAGCATTTATCATGAGCTTGGAAAGTAAAATGAGACTGAGCCTTTACAAGTGAAAATACAACAAGAGCCGCACCTCTGCTAAATGAAGATCTTGAGTTTCCTCGCCCTCTATTTCTTTTGCTATTCTCAAAGCTTCAGTTTCTAATGCTTTCATTTGAGGACCTTTCTCAAGTTTTGTCGTATAAAGTTCTTCATCATAAGTACTTTTTACACCAAATAATGTTTCATTTCTTTCAAACTGATCCCAGTTCCTTAAAAAGCAAGAGAATTTTTTAGTATAACAGTTAGGATCCAAAAATAAATACATCTTGCAAAAGCATCTATGAGAAAACATATATAATTCACCATAAGCCACTATAAAATTTGAAATTCTAAGCCTCTATGTATTTACATACTGCCCTTCAAGTTTCAGCTATCAAAAAGTAGACCCTCCACAAATGAAAGGAAATACCAAAAGTCACAAATTGACGATTTCTGAAACCCAGATATAGTTCCTCGCATCCAAAGATGGCTTACAATTTAAATTTCCAAAAAGTACAATAAAGGCATCTGCTAAGAACAATATATGTGATAATCAAAGATTTTACACAATGAATTGCAGCATTGGCTTCACACACTCATATATCATTGCTAAAAGGTCTGGAGTTCCCAAATTTTGAAGAGAGCGTTAAATTTAAAATGTTTTTCAATAAATCATTACTACTATTTAACTACTCAGATTGTGACATGTTAAAATACATCTGCAGATATATTAATGAGCAAGTAAAGTGACTGACATTTTCAGAGTAGATAAAATATATGAACAGCATCTTTATATCCAAACAATTGCGAAGGAAGAGGAGAAAAAGGAAATTAAATATTTCATAATCTTTTACACTTATGGTTTTTACTGCAACATAATATTAAAATCTTCCCTATCCAAATGCTTCCAGACAATATGATCTAGTAACCAAATTAAAAAAAAAAAAAAAAAAAAACACATCCAATTGATCTACCTAGAGAAGATAATGAGGCAGAGCTACAGCTAGAGTATTGATCATCAATAGTGGTAAAAGAAGCATAGATGAGACATAAATGAGTAACACAGTTAAATAATTAGGTATGGTTCATATGGATAACAACCAAAAGTTAATGGGTTATTAAATTGTGATCCTACGCAGGAAACAACTCCAAAAATTATGACGAGTAATTAGCTAGTTTAACAACCTATTCCAAGGGTCATCAAATATGTTATCCAATTCAGGATAGCGAGGATCATCTTCATCAGGGACCCATGGTTTAAGCTCTCGCTCCACTTCAACATTACGAGATTGTGAAATGGAAGAGTCCAGCATAAGCTCATGGAGCTTTTCATGGCGGATATCATTCATCAGACCATCTCTTGTTATGGACACGTCCTGGCACCATTTTATGAATAACTTAATAAAATTATAAATTTATTGAGTCAAAATAAAAAGCCAGCATATTGCATATTAATTTTGAATGCATTATCTCTATTAACTGCATACTAGTATCTAGTATCATTCATCAGTCCATCCCTCGTTATGGACACGTCCTGGTACCATTATGTAATATGAATAACACAACAAATTATAAAAATATTGAGACGTAATAAATTGCAAAGATGTTGCATATTATTTAAATGCATCTTTGATTAAAACTGCAAAATAAGAAAAAAAAATAGTTGAGGATGCAAAGAACAACCTTGGCTAGAACCTGAACAAGTTCCTCGGCGGGTATAATTAAAGTCTTTGAAGGGGCCTTGTTAAGGGACTCTGCAAACTTATGCCCTCGTAGAGTAGCATCCTTAGACAAATGTGCCATTTTCAAAATGATTCCTGAAAATTAAAAGTAAATGTGCATTGGTGAGTCCCATGCATCCATTTGAAAATTTGCAATTTGCGCTTCTTACAGTTTATAACCGAACTAGCAAAAAATATTTCAGTGCATTTAGAACTATGACAAATATTAAAGAAACATACCAAAATCTTTTTCAGCATTCGTGGCATGAAATACTCCAGTGTATTTAGAACCATTTTTAACCTGTACTTCTACATGATGCCCTATAAGGCATGTTGCTAAATATATCAATCGATCATGGGAAGGACTATCACAGACTACACTTTTTCCACCAGGAATTGCACCTGCATCATCACTAATCACTAGAAAGACAGGAATGAACTAAATATTTCTTACAATAATTTATAAACAAGAAACTCACTACTGTTGGTTAATTTGTTGGCATTTGACTTTCCAGAATGAAACTTGTTATCTGCTCGAGATCCCAAATCTCTATCACCTCTTCTTCGGCCAAACCCATTGGCAGAAGGTTTGGAAGGTTGTTGTAAATTCATCTTTACGACCCTAATTATGTCATTCCACAGAAATAAATGCAAAATAAAAATGGTATTCTCCAAAAAGCTTATTAACGTAGCACTGAAAGATAACTTGAAAATTAATGACGATATCACATGTACAGTTCGAAAAAAGGGCATAAAAAACTCATGGTAGTATGATGTATTAGAATTCGACCAATGACACAAAAAATTATTAGTTGTACCAGTTATTAGGTGAACGAGATGCATATTCAGCTAGATGAGTTTAGAGTTGATCAAGCTGAAAGCAGTTTCTTTTTTTCAAAGCGTAAAAGGATCATTGATTATTGGTTTGCATGTAAAACTACAAATTAAAATTAACACGTGCGAGCAGCGAAGTCGAAGAAGCCACATTAGAGTCTGATAAGTGCAAGTATCCAGACATAAAACAAACACTACTTTCAATGAAAGATAGAACCAGTAACATCTTTGGGAAACTGCAAGTACAGAATAAGCATGGATGTGTTTATAGTCACAGAAATATGTTTTTATTGTAGAATAAATCAATGATAAAATTAACAGTACAACTAACTGATACCAGGAGAAACATGTCATATCAAAAATGGAATAACCGGATTTTAATATTAATACTAGCGAGAAAAGACCACAAGCCTTACAAATCTTCCCTGCATTAGCTAACATTCGAATGAAAGAAAAAATAAAATACAAGCTCTCGATCGTCCAAAATTGCCAACGCCCAAAGGATTTTTACCCAAGCGGTTAACACATAGAACAAGCTGACGCTCCAAAAAGTCTAACTCCATCAAACACGCTAAACAAAAATGCAAAGGACACTTATAAGCTACAATATATACTGAGGGCGAAATTTCTACAAACCTGGAATTCAAAGCGCGATCCGCACCTCAATAAGCTCCCTGCAGCTTCTCCTGCGAGAAATAACTGGTTGCTAGACCCCTTGAACTCAGCAAGCTAGGGTTAAGAAACTTGAGTTTCTTCGAGGTAGGAGAAGGCAACGAAACAAATTGAAGATCCAATCAAGCGAGCGGGAGGTGGAGCAAGAGATTTTGAAAGGGAGAGACAGAGGAGGGACGGTACGAGCGGCAGTGGGATCGACAGGCAGGAGAGCTTTGGGGAGAGAGAGAGGCGCCTGAGAGAGAGTAGGATTTCTTGCAGACGAGATTCGGCTTCTTTCCAACCAATTTCATAATTAAATTGAAAAGGGTATTCTCGCAATTATCTAGAAGATGAAGGGCATATTTAATTGCAGAGACCTTCCTCAGACTTCTCGCTAGCCAACCCTAACCCATTCTCAGTTCCCCCGATGCTCGAATGCGAACCCTAACCATTCTTTCTTCTCCATCATCTTTTCCTGCCTCTGGATTTGGTTCCAAGTTGTTATTACTCTGATACTAATCTATACTCTTGCTTGTGCTATAATATTTACCTAGCCTTTTGAGATGGTCTCTGGCTTGAGAATCGAAGGTGGGACTCAGGTAGTATCTGCTCAAGTGCGCAAGACTATTCAATCTATCAAAGAGATAGCCAGAGATCACTCTGAGGCCGATATATACACCATCCTCAAGGAAACCAACATGGATCCTAATGAAACTGCGCAGAAATTGCTTAACCAAGGTGGGTTGGTTCTTTCTTTAACTGTCCCTGCCTGCCTTTCTTCTTTTTCTTCTATGGCTTGCCTTGTTCTCGTTCATGTTGCCCCTGCTGCGCTAATTTTTGTTTTCGTATTTGTTTTTATCGACTCTGTTTTACACATTGTTGAGGTTTTGAGTTTTGCGAGCGGCGAGAGAGCTGCTTGTTTTCACCGCATTGATTAGTATGCAAGTGTTGATTGCAAGAATCAGAACAAAGGAAGTTAATTTTGAAGATATTTGAAAATAAAAGAGCTGTTCTTCCTTGTGTTATCTTTTCTCCGAGTTTTTCTCTTGCATTATTTTTGGTGTCATCTAAAAAATTCATGAGAATTAAGCTTTTTTTTATCAACCTTGTGTAATTCATCTAACTAAGCTTGTCTTTTATTCAGATCCATTCCATGAGGTCAAAAGAAAGAGGGACAAGAAAAAAGTGGTATAATGACAATTGTTTGTGGTTTTTTTTGGTAATTTTTGTCTTCTGAATTTGTTATTATGACTTTGTTTTCTCTTTTGTTAATTTTTAAGTAGCGTTTTTGGTTATCGCGATGAAATATGGATTATTTGTTGAAGATGCTGGTGTCATAATTGGTTTGTGTGGTCTACAGCTTAATGATTGGGTGAACATGTCTCAAAGATTTAGGTCGCATCACATGTTGATGGAAATGATTGTTATGAACTGAGTATGTTCGTATAATCCTTATTTATTGGGTTGAAATAATAATCCTCATGAAGTGTTAATTCAGTACATCTTTCAAACTATAGCTTTTCTGTCCGCAATATTTTTCTGAAATCACAATGTCCACTTCATGTTCCTGTTTTTAAAATCTCACTATGGAATTTAACATCTTATTTGGAAGACACTCATGTAATGGCTTGAATGGTTAATTTTTGGTTGTAGGATGTGGGGCATAAAGATCTCGTGGATCCACAAAGGCATTTTGAGGATGTGGGACTAGGAAGAAAATTTCATACATTTTCCGATCATAATGTTCGTAAACCAAACTATCCTCGAAATGCTTTTCCTGGTAAGCAAATGTTCCTTAGATTTTAATATCGTATGGTGCCTTT
The DNA here is from genome assembly GCA_022432975.1 of Begonia masoniana. Classification (NCBI taxonomy): domain Eukaryota; kingdom Viridiplantae; phylum Streptophyta; class Magnoliopsida; order Cucurbitales; family Begoniaceae; genus Begonia; species Begonia masoniana. The sequence continues at coordinate 45,488,600 of CM039514.1, read as the reverse complement.
TCTTTTTTCATACATATAAAACATCATGGTGAGTTTAGCATGTTGAAGAAGTATAATCTTGAGATATACATTCAAGATGTTTGCATGAAACCTGTTCGCGTCATGGTTTTCTATAGTTTGTTGGTTGTATTAAAAACATACATGAGCTACTAACGTTTAGTAACATAAAATCCAAAGCCATGGCATAATCATGGAGTCCATTTCATTCCAAAAACATAACATAGTATCATCCTCATTAGGTGTTTGGTCAGTTAAGTGACTCAACTTCATGTAGTGAATGTTTTGATCATTGATGACCGCTGCAACTAATTCAATCGATAAGTTTGTTTGCGTATTTCTATAATTCTCTTGTATATGGATTGGTCATTGCTTCTCCCAGTTGAGTTGCTCTTCATATTGTTAGGAATACCCGCGCCGCACTTCACTAGGTGGCACTTCACTCGGCAAATCTGCCGAATCGGTCGGAATCCAGGTCAGAACCCTCTGTCGAGTATTCCCAACATGATGGGTTTCATTCCCCACCAGCAACAGGATTTTAATCCCCAATAATTTCACCATGGGAGGATTGGGTAAAGGTGCAGGGTTCAAATCCCCCTATGGTGAAATTATTGGGGATTAAAATCCTGTTGGGAATACTCGACCGAGGGTTCTGACCGATTCAGCGGATTGGCCGAGTGAAGTGACACCGAGTGAAGTGCGGTGCGGGTATTCCTAACACATACCTCTGATATGATGAGGTATTTTTAATTATTATTTTATAACAATGAATAAAGATTCAAAAAGAGGGTGATTGAATTTGGTTGGAAGGAGAGGTCAACGATGATGAGTAGTGACGATGATGCCCAATTATGGTGTGATGGGAAGGTCAACTGCGATGAGTAGTAGCAAAATTGGTTGATCCTGTTCGGAGCAAGTATGAGATGCAAATAGCTAGAAATGAAGTTTTATAGCGGAGAATCAAACCGCTAAAAGAAGAATTTTTTTGGGTGATGGAGGCCAATTTTCAAGAAAAGTATGTTTTTAGCAATGAAGGTTTAGAACATACTCTTGGCATTGAAGGTTAGAGCAGACTCTTGCAATGAAGGCCACTAAAAAAACACCACAATCACAATGCAGTCATTGATAGCATGTGAATTAAAAAAAAATTCTTGTGCATGTTTATGAGAGTAAATGCTTTCTTCAGGCATTGATGGCCAATTTTCAAGAAAATTATGTTTTTAGCAATGAAGGTTTACATACTCTTGGCAATGAAGGCCAGGAACAAAAAACACCAGAATCACGGTGAAGGCTTTGAGATCACATGAAAGAAGATTTTTTTTTTGTACTTGTTCATGAGAATACATATGGTGCGCACATTTATCTAATAGAAAACAAAATACTCCTAATATTAACAAAAAATCCCTAAGATCAAGCAATCTATCATACTCTAAGATACAGATGATTACATACTCTCCCTACAAAATCATGCTACTTTCCACATTAACTTTTTCATCCTCCTTAAGGGTGTTCAAATGCATTTTCATATCCTCATCGTGTCTGGATCTTAATGTTTTAAACATGTTACGCTATCTCTGTTGTGTCTTATAGTTGAGCTTTTAAGTTATTCATTGGGATGAGTATAGGACAATAATTTGATGGTGATCATTTTCATTGACCTTCATTATATCATGCTAAGCTGTCAATTTGTCTCAGAAGTTGGATATATTTTCTTATACGACTGATGTATTTTGGGATATATTTTCTTATACGACTGATGTATTTTGTTCCTCATGAGAGTGCTTCTTTGAAATTTCTGGTTAACAAAAAGTCTATAACTTCTCTTAGTTTTGATTGCATCCAAATGAATGCAGGAATAAAACGGGAGTTCTGCATTGTAAGAGACAATAGAGTAAACCGAAATTCTAAGGAAACAAATCCTACTTCACTACAATTATCAGCTTCAAACAATGAGCAGTCGTTAAATGTTACAAAAAGGGGGTATGTTGTTTCTCTGTATGGTTATATATTTCTGTGTTCTTCTACTATGTCAAGTGAATGATCAATTTTATTTCTTTCACTCAAATTTTGTCACAAAATGTTACAAAAAAAGAGTTTGTTATTTCGCTGTATAGTAAATATATTTCTGTCTTCTACTGTGTCAAGTGAATGATCAATTTTACTTCTCTAGCTCAAGTTTTATCTCTGTGAACTCATTCTCACTATATTTTTCCTTGGTTAATTAAGTATGGTTGATTGACTTTTTTTTTAATTTCCTTCTGGTATTCTTGAAAATTTAAGTCTTAGTTTTGAGTTTTATGTTTGAATTAGGGATTCGCACTTTTTCCTGTTCTATTTCAGTTTCAGCCCAACAGGAACATTTAGTGGTCAGGAGTTCTTTATTGGGCGGATTTCATCTCAGCCACCCAACGGGTCAAGTTATTCTCAACCCAGAAATGTTGCAGATGCTTCAGTTGGTGTTACTGGCAGGAAAGACTCATCAGAGAACAAGCACGCTGCAGTTATGAAATCAACTTCACGAGTACATGCAGTGAAGCCAAATGCTTCTCAGATAGATTCTGAAATACAGGATTCGAGAGCTGTAGGGGTGTATTCATCTGCTACAGATCCTGTTCATGTACCATCTCCTGATTCCAGATCTTCAGCGCCAGTTGGAGCTATCAAGCGTGAAGTAGGAGTAGTTGGTGTTTGCCGACAGTCCTCTGGTGGCTCTGGGAATCATTCATCTCTATTAGGAAGTTCTTTGTCAAACTCTGTGGTAAATGATGTTTCTCCTACAGAATCGTTCAGACCTTTCGTTTCTGTTTCGAAAGTTGATCAACCTAGTCAAACTACTGAATCTATAATGCCAAGTGTTGTGGGAAGCAAAGCCTTCTTTAGCAATCAGCACAGCAGCAGACATCAACAGCATACTGGACATCAGAAATGTATGCATGTTTAAATGAGCTATTGTTTGCACATGAACTTGTCTGCTCACCTCTCACTATCATGCCCGGATCTGGAACTAGTTTTCTTTTATCAGTGTCGCAAGGGACTAAATGTCCTTGTCAATATTTTGGATTCCTAATCATTTTAACCCTCTCTGTATTATTTCCATTTTGGCTTTTGAAAGATATTGTATGCCCTCTTTGTGGTAGCACTCCCGAATTTTCCTCAATCTTTATCAACCTATCAGGGTCCCATTACTTTGTTCGTGCTTGTAGTGATGTTAAATTTACTATAAGAAGCTGGGCATTGGTTTAAGTTGCTCTTTGTTATATGTCAAGTGTAGTACATTTATCCTTGTGGATTAATATGATCTTTAATGCAGCTTCCCAGCCTAATAAGGAATGGAAACCTAAAGCAAGTCAAAAGTCAAGCAGTAACCCTGGTGTGATTGGAAATCTAACTAACCATGTACCTTCTGCTGATGATTCAAAGGATATTGACATCAAAGGAAGTCAGCTTGCAAGATAAACTATCAAGAGTAAACATCAATGAGAATCAGAATGTTATCATAGCACAGCACATTCGAGTTTCTGAGTCTGATCGTTGTCAACTGACCTTTGGCAGCTTTGGGACAGATTCTGATTCTTCCAGAATTCTGGTATCTGAGTTGCCAGCTGTAGGAGCTTCAGATGAATCAAATGGGAAGCTTGCTGTAAGGTTAGTGCACTTATGGATGACGTGATGTTCTTAGTTAAGTGAACTTTGTATCTGATGAGGAATTTCAAATTTGGACTATTATTCATTCTATGGTCATATGATTTATTTATTTTAATTTGTGAAAAAGAACAAGAATATTTGTTGTATGCAAGATATTTTATGTTTTGTCATCAAATTTTCTGTCTTGCATCAGTATAACTGAGAAATAACAGTACTATTATTTTCTCCAAAGCTATACTAATGGATAAGACCTACTGAATTTTGTGAAGGAGCTAATATGGATGATAAATTTTTTCCTATTTAGTCTACTGAATTTGTTAATGCTGATGTAGTCTGCCAGAGTACTTCCACTGATGATGCATCTGGCAGACATGTAGATTTTCAAGACAACCAGGTACGAATTACAAAGGCTGATTCTCCAGTGTCTGTTGTAGCTGCGGAGCTCGAATTGCCTGATGAGAGACCATCTTCGAGTACTCAAGATCTGAACAATTATGCTGATATTGGTGTTGGTCGAGATAGCAGTCCAACATATGCTACTGAGTCTTACCATCAAACTTCTTCTGACTTGTCTGGATTTTCGGTAAGTTCCTATTGAGAAAGTGATGCTGTTGTGCAATAGTTAATTTGACTTGGAAAGTTTTCTGCTTTAGCATTAGCTACTTTACTTCTATTTTCATGCTTTCTGATGCTAATTTTTTTTTAATTAGGCATATGATCCACAGACAGGCTATGATATACCATATTTTAGACCTACATTGGACGATACAGTGCGGATACAAGGTCTACCATTTTCAAATGATGTAAGTGCAATATTCTTTAATGTCTATTGATTCCATTGGGCGATATTAGATAAAATTGTGTTATTTTTGTCTTTGACGCACATCTTATTGATTCATGGCTGCCTTCATTATTTGTGACTCTTAAGTTTGCATGTTATGTATATTTTTTTTGGTGGGGTAGAACTTAGTTTCAAGCTCTATAACTTCAAAAAGAAGCTGGGTTTGAGTAGTTTTGTATCCTCTCATTCTACTATTTTTTTTTTTTTTAATTATTAATGTGCTAAACGAAGTTTCCTGTCTATGCATTCTAGTTTAACATTAGTTCAAAAAATTAAATAGTAAGATGCGTTGTTTTCTTTTTACTTTGTGCACAGGGTTTGAGTTTGCATTCAGCTAGCGTTCCTGCTTCGACATTTGCTATGGCACAACAGCAGCAGCAGCAGTCAGTGGCTCAGATGTACCCGCAAGTTCATTTTTCCCATTTTGCAAATCTTATGCCATATCGGCAATATCTCTCCCCAGTTTATGTTCCTCCAATGGCCATGCCTGGGTATTCTAATAACCCTGCGTATCCACATTCATCTAATGGTAGCAGTTACTTGCTGATGCCTGGAGGTAATTCTCATCTCAATGTGAACAACCTTAAGTATGGAATGCAAGCCGTTCAAGCCTATTCCTGCCGGAAGCCCCACAGGATTTGGAAATTTTAGCAATCCTTCTGGCTATGCAATCAATTCTCCTAGTTTAATCGGCAGTGCCAATGGGCTAGAAGATTCATCTCGAAACAAGTACAAAGATGGGAATCTTTACGTTCCTAATCCTCAGGTAATTAACTAACTTCTTTAGTGAAGCAGCGATCAACTTCATAGAATAGCTTCATTTCGGAAGTATGGAAGAATTATTATATGATAACTATGTCTGCTTGATGATATTGGTTTGTTTTTATATTAATATCCTACGAGCTTTTGTACTGTGGTGAATGAGGGGAGTTGTGTGAGATATAATATTGTGAGGTGGCATGGTTGTTAGAGAATGATTTGTGTGAAGTGAGGGAAAATGCATTAGAAATAGGAAGGATGAGAGAAAGAAAGAGGATTGGCTATATTGCTCACGGCAAAGAGGTTATATAGAGGGCTATTTTCCAAGTGAGTCACTTGCGGACGGATTCCGATCCGGTGTTTAGCCGGACCTATGGCTTTTCTTTTCCTTTTTGTTTGATGTTTTAGTCGACTTATTTCTATGAAGAATGCTGATACCCATAATACTGCCGTCGCCATAAGGGAAGGAAAAACCAATCGTGACGTTACCATGTCTTTGATGAGTGGACTAAGTAGTTTCTATATTTTTCTAAATTTATTATCTTGGAAGCTTATTTATTTTCTCATCAATGCAGGCTGAGACATCGGAAATTTGGATCCAAAACCACAGGGAGGTACCAAATCTGCAATCCACCTCATACTACAGCATGCCAGGGCAAGCTCCTCATGCTGCCTACCTGCCTTCACACACTGGCCACGCTTCCTACAATCCAGCTGCATCACAATCTTCCCACATTCAATTTCCTGGATTATACCATCCTTCTCCACAGCCACCCGCCATTACTTATCCACATCATATGGGTCCTGGTATGGCCGGGAACGTCAGAGCAGGGGTAGGCGCAGCTGCTCCTGGCCCTCAAGTCGGTGCCTATCAGCCCCCCCAATTGGGCCATCTCAACTGGACAGCAAATTTCTAGAGGTGATTTCAATCTAACCTTTTGCAAAAATTGAAAAAAAAAAAGCAAATGTAGGAATGGGAAGCTTTTATTCTATGAAACGTGTTACCCATAATCTATGTGGTGTTTGGTTTTGAAAGTGTCTAGTAAATCACAACTAAAACCAATCAAGAGCTTAGTGAATTTGAGAAATGCAACAACCCCTTTCTAGAGTTTAAAGCAAACGGGTCAATTCATCTACTGGGGGACCCACGTCCACTCGTGTAACCCCCAACTTTGGTGTCATAATGAACAGTGTCAGCTTTATTCTTTGTTTTGTGTCATCTCTCTCATTTTTCACGGCTTTTAAGCTTACCCGCTTTCCAAATCTTGGGATCGACGCTTCACCTTCATCCTTTTTTCCTATCCCTTTTCCATTAACCTTGGTTAGATTGAAATTACCTCTAGAAATTTGGTGGTGTTTTTCAGAGAAATACACAAGAACATAATAAGCTTGTTAATGGAGATGATTTGGAGTTGTCAAGTGAGACTTGTTTTTAGCAGTGACTGGGGCCTCTTTTCATGGCTTCCACTCGTGTTGTTGAATTTTGTTTCTCTTTCTACAGTGGGGTGGGTAGTCCTGGTTCGTACAATGATTGAATAGTTGTGTTGAGTTATGATAGGAAAAATACGGGATTAAGATTAGTGTGAGAAAGGATTTTGAGAATTGAAGTTGATTATCGTATTCTAATATCTTAAAATATTTGATAATCTAATAATTAATATAATAAGTTAATTATTTATAATTTATTATATTAATTGCATCTTAATTGAATTAATTATTGTTTGTCACGTAAGGCTAAGCAGAACTGGCCCTATGATCGAGAACCGTACCAGACCGACGATTTTGATCCCAATGGTATCGGTCTGGTCCTCGGTTCTCCATTCAATGTTTGGTTTGGTTCTCATTCCATAGTCGGGAAATCTCAAAAAATCAGGACCGGACCAATAACTTAAAAAAAAATTTCATTTTTTCCTAAACTAGTCGGTTCAATTTTTAGCCATTACCCGAGTACTCAGGGCTTATTGAAACTAAAGGCGCCTTCAGTTTTTTCACTTCAATATTTTTCTAAATCCCAACCTGTCCTAGACTCCCTCCCAAATCCTGAAATCTCGACTTCCGTCCGACTCCCTCCTTTGCCTCGCCGGTCTTCTCTACAATCTTTACCTAGACACCTCGCTTTCTTCCTTCTCTCTGCAAAATTGAAAACCGACGCTCTACACCTTTGGCCAAGGTTCAGACAGCGACGGTCCACTATTGGCGCTCCACCTTTGGCCAACGCTCGAAGCACTCGCACTTCTCTTTCAGCCAACGCTCGAAGCACTCGCCTTTCTCTTTCTCTCTGCCTCTTTCTCTCTAGTAAGCCTCTCTGTCTCCACATTACTCATTTGTTTTATCAACTCGTCTTTCTTCTCCCCTTCACCCTTCTTCAACTTTCCTTCAAACCCAAGAAAAGATCAGTCATTTTAATACTAATTATCACATTAATCTTTTCCTTCCCATTACTGTTTAGGCTTCTCTACCCTTTCAAAGGGCATCCTTAACCCTTCTACTAACACATTCCTCCCGGCCAATTAGGACTGGTCGTTGCGACCAAAATTTGATCGAGGACTGTCATTTTGTACTTTTAGTAGCATGCCACCACCATCATTTCATCTTATTATAAAAAGGAATAATGTTCCAAAACAACTAAACTTTATAACAAATAATCTATTTGAATTGTCGGCAATTCCTTAATCATTGAAACAAACCCTACTTATGCTTACTGTTTCTCCTCTGCTATAAGGTTGTACACTCCATCAGTTCAGCTTCAGTACTTGGCTTCGAATAAACCCTTTTTTGTGATTATCTTCCAAGTTAACACAAGTAGACTAGAAAGTGCAGAATGTGAATAGGAAAGCCGCATTTATTGACTGTGTTTCTTCTCCTGTGTTAAAGCTACGTAATAATGCTTCGTAGTACAGGTTAAGACGTGGGTTATTATTGCTGTTTGGAGTCTTGTCTTCAAAATAGTAGAAATCCATGTCTTTCTTCTCCTACCCGATTGATCAAATTTATGTACAGATATAAATATATTATAAGATGACATTTTGGTTATGGTTAAGAGTGACGTTCAAGCCTGTAAAGTGACACTTCATTTGCATTTTTGTTCATCTCTGAGCTCGTTATAAAGTCTGTGCGTTGGGGAGAGGTGTTTCTCTCTCCAACTCTTTGTTTCCATGGATTATCTCTCTGTTTGAGAACAAGAAAAGAAGCGAAGAAACCCAGTAACAGTCTCTCTCTCTCTCTCTCTCTCTCTCTCTGTGTTTTTTCGTTTGACGGAAGAAGACGACATAGAAAGATTCAATTTTTTTATGGAAATGTGGGAAAACACTCTTCGACAGCATCGAACCAGACATCGGAGAGAAAACCCATCTTTCTCCTCCTCTCTTCTCGACGCCATTTACCGATCCATCGACGACGCGAATGGCAAATTAGGAGCAGAAGAAGGAATGGTGTTCTACGCAGAAACCACTGGGGAGAAGAAGACTGCTTTTCTGCAAGAGGAGGAGGATGGAACGCTGAATTTTCGACGTACCAAGTGGATGGAGAAGAAAACTAACGATAAAGTTGCAGTTCGCAGAAACTCCATGGCCGATTTCGATAGAAAGGCGAGAAATGTTCGAGAAAGAGATTTCAAATTGAAGAATTCGAGTTCTAGTTCTTCGGACTCGAGCTGCGGAGGTGGATTTTCTTCGTCTGAGGCTGAGTATTTTTACAGGCCAAAGCCGATAAAAACCAGTAAATCTGCTCCGGAATTTGACGACAAATTCTCCACTCCGACTCAAAAACCAAAGATCCAAATGGATTCTGTCAAGGCGAAATACTCGAAAGCTCTAAAGATGTACAAGGAGCTGAAGAAGGTGAAGCAGCCGATTTCCCCCGGAGGGAAATTGGCGACCTTTCTCAACTCTCTTTTCAATGGCGGAAGCCTCAAGAAACCAAAGTTTTTAAACTCAGTCGACTTCGAAGGCGACGACTGCTCTTCGAAATCGAAGTCGGAGCAGACGTCGAGCTATTCTTCTGCATCGTCGTTTTCAAAGTCTTGTCTAAGCAAAACTCCATATTCCGTAGGAAAGCTCAGCAACAATGGAGGAACAAAACGGAATGTGAGGTTTTGCCCTGTTAGCGTGATCGTAGAAGAAAATCAGCAAGAAGACAACGACCCAAGTCTGAGAAACCAGAAAATGTCGAGAGATTCAACAAAGAAGTATCATCAGAAAATCTTTGATAACGAAGACGACGACGACGACGACGACGCCGGGAGTGATTCAAGCTCTGATCTTTTTGAGTTGGAAAATCTCAAGTCAATCGGGATCGAAAGATACAGAGAAGAACTCCCCGTGTATGAGACAACTTATATCAACACAAATCGAGCCATTGCTAATGGTTTGATCTTGTAATTTTCTGGGAAACAAAATCTGTTGAGAGTTGAAAACAGTTCATCTTTTCTATTTTCAAGTGATGGTTTGAGGAGTTTGGAGAAGATTTCTTCTTTTTTGCTCTGTAAATTTTTCAATCTTTTCTTCCATGGACATCCTTTATCTAAATGTTGCTCAACGAAGAACAGCATCATAAAAACCATCAATGGTGTTTTCAAGAGTGAAAATCAAGCACTAAACAATGATTTTTGATGAAGCCACAATCAAGGCATTGCAGATGAAGGTTAATGGCAGTCAAAAAAGCTGTAAACTTTGGCTGGCTTTGTTCAATCTAATGCAAATTTGAGTCTCCAAAATGGTTTTACAAGCTGTAAATGGGGTTAGAATTGATGAGATTACTGAAAAAAAAGTAAAGAATGAGTTTGTTGTATGGTCTCCAAAGTTGAAGACAAAACGATCTAATCTACCCTTTCAATTCGTTTTAATGCAAATTCTACTCGAATACCCTGGCCGAAACCGTACTCTTAGAGTTGAATGTGATTCAAATTCTAAACTGGTCGGATCTACTCATATTTAATATTAGAGATTTTACGTTACTCTATGCATTGTTGTTTGAATACTGAGTTAGTGAATTTCTCCTTTCCCGAAAGAAGTTCTACGTAAATCTCGGTATCCCGTTTTCGAATTTAGTATGTAAGTTCATTTTAAAGATTAGATCACGAGATTTATTGCTAATATTAGTTGCTTTTGCAAACATAAACGTCCCTTCAAAGCAATTACCTTCTCCCCTCTCATCTTCAACGACGAGAGGTTGTTGCTGTTCCTCCATTTCTTCCTTGTGTTTCAAGGTTGGAATGAAGTTTCCAATAATTGTGAAAGTAAAATAAGAAATGGTAAGTGGGTCCTGGGGTTGATTCAGATAAACAAATTGTCAAAAAGGCAGAAGCTTTAACAGTTGTGGTTTCAAACCATGTTAGCCTTTCAAGAATATCTTCAAACTACTCGAATCTGTCTACCAATGGCTTCTCAACTTTATTGGGAGCAACAAAACATACAGGAACCCAAAGGAAAGAAAACACAACTTCTGAGTTCTGATATATGCTTCAAGATCTGAACGTCTTACTCCATTTTCAACATTTTAAAATAAAACACTCCTACAAAAATGGACTGCTCTAAGACACGACCGGTTAAAAACAAAACAACAATGTTTGTGTCCGTCCGTCGGAGAAGATAAAGACGGTTTAAGATTCTGTTGATTGTGATGATTCAATCTCGTATTGTTTGGAAGAGAAAATTGAATGTTTTATTACTATAGTTTCCTTCCTACTTTATAAAACTCATTTTGGATAACTTTAAGAATAAATTTGTGCAGAATCCGACCAAAAACAAACAATATTATACTTGGAGCACTGAAAACTCTACTCTTATTCGTGTTGATGCTATCATTTAGTTAATTAAAAGCCATTATCAATTAGGTTAAACTTCCCAGTACACAGAAGCTAGGGTAGAAAAAGGCTATCCTTGGGTAGAAAAGTGAAGAAGCCATTGCAGAAGGATGAATGATGAGCTGTGAGAAGACAGCAATTTAATGCGAAAATTGAAGAGTGTTTAGCCAAAAAATTAAAAACCCATGCTGGATTTTCCATTATATAAATCATTATTGACAATTATTCTCTGATTATTTTATGCAGTAGTGGATCATTTATGGGAATCGTTGACTAGTTTTGTTGTTCAAATTTGCTAATTATAACGACCACGGGCCAAGCTTACCTAATTGAAGTTTATTTCCCTAATCCCATCATTATATTTAATGACATTTATTATCTTTCTTTCTCCTTTTATGAGATTGAGAAATTCAGTAGGTAGGGAAAAAGATGGTGATGGTGGTGCTAGCCTTTAAACCAATCATTACCTTCAAACGTTTCAACCAAAACCCTAATTTCTTTTAACCCAATTATGATTAAGTTGCTCTCTATCTTAATTTGCACAACAACCTTGATGTAAAACTGTGCTTTAACTTCTAGGTCTTAAGTTATTTCAATGATTTATTTCTCCATACCTGTTGAATATCCCACATCGACAGAGAATAAAACAAAGGTCCAATATATAATATGAGGGGATTTCCTCAATCCTTGAACTAGCTTTTAGAATGAGTTCTACCCCTCTCATTCTGTCATGATATCATAGCCAAAAAAACTCTGTACGATGTGAGGACCCCATACGACCTAACACGCTAGACGTGGAAGAAAAACCTACCATGCTAGACATGTGGGCAGATGTTAAATATCTCACATCGACAAAGAAGAAAACAAAGGTCCAGTATATAATATGAGGAGATTTCCTCAATCCTTGAGCTAGCTTTTAGAATGAGTTCTAGTCCTCTTTTTGTCAATATCCTACTTATTTTATGAGTATGACGAGGTTGTGAAATGGTCTCGGGTCTAACGTCGGCACTTCGCCCAACTAGAAATTGAAATGAAGAATCATTAAAGATTTACACATTTGTTAAGATGCTCCTATCTTACACTGAGTATTTAAAATATCAAGCTAATCAACTAGAGATGAAAATATTTAATTAGCATTTGAGATTTAAGAGGAGTGGGTAGGTCTAGAGAGTAGTGATCCACAATAAATCAAGTTAGTTTAGAAGACAAAAAACAGGTCATTGCCCATCTACTCTATCTCTAAATGCTCCAACTTTAGAAAGGAACAAGCTTTATGTTGATGTCACTTAGCCTTATCACAGACTAGAGAGAGAGAGATGATGATGGAGTTGTATGGTGGTCGTGTGCTTGTCTTGTCACCTACCATGCAGAGATCCCTAGATCTTACGTCCATATTTAGCATGAAATAGAGAGAGAGAGAGAGAGAGAGAGAGAGAGAGAGAGAGAGAGAGAGAGAGAGAGAGAGAGAGAGAGAGAGAGAGAGAGAGAGAGAGAGAGAGAGAGAGAGAGAGAGAGAGAGAGAGAGAGAGAGAGAGAGAGAGAGAGAGAGAGAGAGAGAGAGAGAGAGAGAGAGAGAGAGAGAGAGAGAGAGAGAGAGAGAGAGAGAGAGAGAGAGAGAGAGAGAGAGAGAGAGAGAGAGAGAGAGAGAGAGAGAGAGAGAGAGAGAGAGAGAGAGAGAGAGAGAGAGAGAGAGAGAGAGAGAGAGAGAGAGAGAGAGAGAGAGAGAGAGAGAGAGAGAGAGAGAGAGAGAGAGAGAGAGAGAGAGAGAGAGAGAGAGAGAGAGAGAGAGAGAGAGAGAGAGAGAGAGAGAGAGAGAGAGAGAGAGAGAGAGAGAGAGAGAGAGAGAGAGAGAGAGAGAGAGAGAGAGAGAGAGAGAGAGAGAGAGAGAGAGAGAGAGAGAGAGAGAGTATCGTCTACGTCTACGATAGCCTAAAGAGAATAAACGGGTTTGATCAAACCCGAAAATTCCTAATGATGCCTTCTTTATCGAATTCTCGCGACACAACTTGCTATTATTTTGATTTGTTTCGGGTCATGCCTCAATTTAGTGAGATGGAAACCTAACGAGAGATACAGATGTGTGTTGATTAAATTAATAATTATTGGTAGAGAGAGAAAGAGAGAGCTAGAGAGAGAGAGAGTAGGGCCAACAATGGGTGGCCTCCACCAGGTGGAGGCGAGAGATTAGGTTGGGAGGACAGCCCAAAGATTGTAATATCCCAATCCCACGTGATGGGCTGGGCCCATCATGTTTCTCAACTCTCCCTCCTGCACACGTGTGTGATAACTTTTGTGGGACCCATTCAATTTATTTAAGCTCTGACACCGATCTCACTGCCAGGTCGACTCGCAGAGACAACTACCTGGTACCCAGCGTATCACGCGATGAACTCAAAATGATATAATTTAGGTAGTAATGATGTCTTAAGCCAACTTCTTCTAACATACCCAATAATTTCACATGTAGCTTGAGTCATGGCATGCATTCCAATTCTGCACTGGATCGAGACAAGGTCATTTACTTCTTACTTTTCCATGAGACCATATTTCTCTCGACAAACACACGATAATCAGTGATTAATCTTCTATCTATTTTCTATAATATCCAGTCTGCACTTGAGAAACATTCAATATTAGTATGTCTATGATTTTCATATAATATATTACGTCCATGAGCTCCCTTTAAGTAATGTAAAATTTGTTCTAAAGCAGTCCAATGATTTACTATTGGAGAAGCCATGAATTGACTTACGACACTAATAGGATAAGCAATATCGGGACGAGTCACAGTGAAATAATTCAACTTCTCTACTAATTTTCTATATATCTCGGGATCTTTCAGTAGTTGATCATTTTTTGTGAGTTGCAGATTAGAAATCATAGCGTACTCCTCAATTTAGCTCCCAACTTTTCAATTTCAGTAAATAAATCAATTATATATTTTCTTTGACATAAAAAAATGTCTTTCTTGCTTTTTGTTACCTCAACACCTAAAAAATATTTTAAAACTGATAAATTTTTAGTATAAAACTGAGTATAAAGAAAAGATTTAAGAGATGAAATTCTCATAATATCGTTCCCAATTACGACAATATCATCAACATTTAAAACTAGAAGAATGATATCGGTATCAGATTGATTTTAGAACAACAATATAAATTAACATATCATCATTCTCCCCTTGGATTTCATTAGCAGAGGATGTAGGAAAGAACGAAGTACTTTCTAAGGGAGCCAGATGAACAGCTCAAGTTGTTGAAATTGAATTTACAACGTGCACAAAACCGTATGAAGAAGTATGAAGCTTGTTCGCGAGTCGAGAAGGAATTCAATATAGGGGATATGGTTTGGTTAAAATTACCACAGTACTGTCGAACCATTATCCAACGAAGAATCAACGAGAAGTTAGCACCTAGATATTATGGCCCATTTTAGATTCTCACAGCTTGTTCAAGAGCTGCTTCAATTCCAAGATCTTATGGGTTCTCTGGGCTTGTCCTCGGATTGGTCTGTTAGGCTGCAAGCTCCAACTACCTCCTGGGTCAAAGGTACATCCTGTGTTTCATGTCTCGAAGCTGAAAAAAGTTGTGGGAAATCATTCTATATCTACACAAGGGGCCGAAACAGATTTCTTGTTTCCAGATAAGGTGTTATCCACCTGTATCATGCACAGTTAGCCAGAGGTTTTGGTACAGTGAACTGGTGGAAACGAAGATGATGCCACATGGGAGAAATTATCTGATCATAGGCTTCATTTTCCTTATGCTGACCTTGGGGACAAGGTCGTTTTCAAAGAGGGAAGTATTGTTGAGAAGGGAGATGAGGATAAGTATTTTGGGAAGACATATCACAGGAAAGACGTTGGCTTTCAAGTAGCCTTAGCCTACGATCCTGGGCGAAGAAGAAGAACCAGTAGCTCGAAACAGAGAAGAAGAGAGAGGAGAGTGGAAAAGAATGATCATAGGCCTTCACTGATTATATGAAGGCTCTCTTCTACAAAGATGGAGGTCCAGCCCATTCTTAAAGTATGTGCCCAATCAGCCTTTTTTTTTCCCCATAGGTCCTTTCGAGCTCGATTGAACTCCATCTTCCCCGTTTCGAAACTGAGCAAACGAAAGCCCGTTTATGGATTGAATTGACCGTAATCCAAACACAGGGTATACGTGAATTCCTTTGCAGTGGCGGACTAACCGTAATTAGTTTCTGTATATTGTTATTAAGAGGAGAAAATAGACGAATAAGGTGCTGAAGACAGGTATTTACAAGAAAGCGGAAGAAGGAAACAAAAGGGTAATTTTATCTTTAAGGGTTAAATTTGTCAATTATGTGAGTATGTCGAAGTTGGTTTTGTCGGAAAAATTAGGTTAAATCTCGATATGTAAATGACCTTAAACGACATATTGAAATTTACGTATTCTTATTTATCTAAACGCGTTCTTACTAAAATAAAGATAAATTTGACCACGCAAATAAAAATAATATCATGTAACATATTATTAACAAAAAAAAAAGAAAATTGATTGGAAAATCTAAAATCAAAATTGAAATTACACAAATCAAATTTGGAAAATTTATTTCCCATTAATTTCAAACCATTTTTGTTTATTTTCCCTGCAAAGACACAAAACGTGACGTAATTTTCAAACTGCAGCACAATCAGCCTTACACTAAGGATGGGTGCATCCAATAATTGGTAATGATTTAAAACACTAATCACGTAGGTCTAAAAAAAAATCAACCCCTAAGCAGAAAACCAAAAAGATATCAACTTTTAAAAAACGTTTTTCCAGATCTGCTTTTAAAAACTTTTGGGTAAGATTATGACGTCCACATGGGTTCATATTCCAAGAGTAAAAGAATCTTCACCAAAAAGCTGCTTAATTAGGTTAAACATGCATGTCTCCGTTTTTGGACCAAACTTGGCATAAGTTAACCTTAAAAAACATGTTTGTCAAATAATGGGTGTCTTTCGTTTCCTCGTAGCCGTCTCGTCCATTCAAACGCATCCAAGCTGACCCTACGACACAGAACAGCCGCCACAATTTCAACCTTCTTCGATTAATTGTCATGGTCCCCTATCAGACTATTATTTTGTAATATAATATGTACCTCGTGACAACTAATGCCGGGTTGATATTATATTTATGGCCTACCTATATTAATTACCAAGCAACATGTGCAACTTTATCTTACCTTATATTATTATGAATCGTTCTAGACATGTGGACATTGGTTAATGTCACCACCTGCGAAGACGTCTCGACCCTCGATAATAGTGACCCGAGATATCACGAATTGTAGGAGTGTTCCTACATTATAGGTGTTATGAATCAACTCTTAACATTATAGTAGGAATACAATCATCCAAATAATTTGAGCAATACGTTGGTGGATTCTCAATGCGTCAGACTCCTCTAAGTAACTTATCTAGGTAGGCCCCGCATTGCTCAAACTATTCGAGGGAAAATATTAGTCAATTTTGGTCGAGTTAGCTAGACTTCAACACGTCGGGTAGCAATACCGCATAAGAAGAGGTTCGTGATGGAATCATTTCAAAACTCGGATTAATGTATTAAAGATATGAATGTGCTGCTTGGTCGATCAAAAGTAAATTTTTCATTTCTCTGTCAAAGTAGGCACATGTAGTAGTTTTGACTATATTCCACAAAGCGTCTCTGTACAACTTTCCACGAAACTCTGTTTTGAAATTTTCGTATAAATGTCTGAGGCAAAAACGGTGCTCAACCGACTCAACGGGAAGCAACCTCTAAAAATTTTAGCAAATTCGTCATTAAAAGAACATTACGCAAAATGTAAACATTATAAGAAACTCAAATGCATCATATCTTTTGTCGATCTAAAACAAATGTTCATCCATATTTTTTGACTCGATCTCCATGTCTCTCTTTAATACTTCTAAGAACCACGAACATGAGTCTTTACATTCTGCTTCAACCACTGCAATAAAAACAAGATACATGTCATTGCTACCATCAGTGTTGACGGCTATAAGTAATTGTTCTGCACACAAGCCCTTCAGATAGCAGTCGTCCAAACATATGATATGTCTACCTTCTTGGAGCAAACCTCTCTTACATGACGACCAATATATTGCTCTAATTTGATCTACAAATTTATTCTATGTAGAACCATATTAGCTTGTATTGTTAATCTCTCTTTCCTTAGTTCAGTCTTCAAGCTTCATTTCTTACCTTTATTACAAGACTTGGTGTAATGTTCGTATTAAAGTTCTTCTTATTGTCTCAATTATACAGCAACTTCTCATGCAAACTGACTTTTGAATCTGTCCAACTACTAATTTGTCAACCATTTGGCCAAAGCATGTTGGCTTTCCGTCTTTCGTAAACAAGTATGTACATCATTGAAACTCTTTATTTGAAATGTAACTTCGAATTATATCTTTGAAGCGTGCATTTGCCAATTGCATCACGCATCACACACCGTCATTAGTCGCTATAATTCACTTTTTATGAATTTGACGTTATACCCATTCTTTCCAAGAATACTTCACAATTTCTTCTCTAATGGCTTTCAAAGAATTATTATTTTTTTCCCAAAAACAAGCTCAGTGAACACGGTTCTTGTACCAATATATTTTCACACTCGTCATCGTCGGCTCGCATAAAGAACGAAGTTCATCGTCTAGAGTTATCAAAGTTCACCATATACAGGTCTAGAGTATGAATTATCATCCATGTTGGGATTTAAATCTTCATGATCACCTATTAATGACGCATAATCCATCAACGCAAATCGAATAACGTTCCGACTTATGTTAGGGTTCCAAAAATCGAATGCAAATCGCTTGGGAAAAGGCACAAAGCGATTTTGATGAGGGGTTTGTTGTCGATTTGGTCGAAATCGTAGGCAAGAGGTCGGAGGTTGAGAGGTTTTAGGGTTTTTCTTCATGAACATGGAGAGAAAAGCTCTCGTTCTGCTTTATAGTCGCGCAGAACGGGAACTTGTTCTCGAGCACGAGCTCCCTTTCTCAAGCATTCCAGGTAAAGTGCTCAGGCATAAGCGACTCTTGTTCTGGAGCGTTCTATTTAAAGTGCTGAGAACAAGAGGCCGCTGAAGTTTGTTTTGTTCACAAATTTATAATTTAAAGACAATTCTGTTAACGAACATAGTTTAAGAGCGAGTTTGTTAATGACCTCATAGTTCATGATTTTTCTTATTATTTACCCTTCAAATTAAAAAAAAATGTATCAATACGTGTTTAGTCAGTTCATATCAACGTTTGAAAAAAAAAAAGCTTTAGAATTTCGACTTTACTCGGTGCGGTTCCTAAATAAGTTTTTCAAAATAAAAAACAAACCAATTCGAACCTAAATCAAGCAGTTGGTTTTGTAGACGAACCAACATTGTCTGAATTCTCAAATATCTTTCTCGTAAATCATCCCATCACACTCAAGCTCTGCCAAAAAAACAAAATGAATTAAACCGTTGAAATTTCTTGCATCAACCATTGATCCCGTCGACTTTCATTCGCCGGGGCCCAATCCGCCATGTTTCATTGACCTCCACAACTCAGTAGGAATATAGTCCACCTCCGTCGTCTTCATCATCAAATATAAAAAAATAATGATTCGTTTATCTTCTTACGTTAATTTCGTATAATTTATTGCATTAATTATACTGATTATTATTTAAAATGTACGAGCATTTGTATATAATTCCATCAAACTCCAAATAATTTAGGGACGGTCGGAGAGAACAAACATAGGAAAAGTGAAAACGAAAACATCACTGTACTGTACGTAGCTCGCTATTAAAAGGAGGAAAAAGCCAAACCCAGCAGCGATTTACAGGCACTCACTCAATGGGTCTGTCTTCCTCCTACAATGGCTGGAAAAAATGCGAATAAAATATTCGCAAATAAAAACGTGAATGATAGCGATCTGGGCACTGTGCAGACCCTTAATTTCAACCAACTTTCAAGGCAGCGCGTAAAGAAAGTTAGCTTGAGAAAAAGCAGCCATGGATGGCACAGAAGGGCAGCTGGGATTATAATATATTCTTCTCTACTGCTTGGTTATTCTGAGATATTCTCTTCAGATACAAAGTGGGAGCGTAAATATTGGAGGTGGCATCATAATCGACTTAAATAATTATTAAATACATCATAAATTATTCAAATATATATGGAAATTTTTGTATTTTCTGTAGAATTCCAGTCGTCGTCTTGCGTAGAACATCTACTGTCTGTAATATTGTTTGGGCTATGGACGTACCATATTCGGAGAAGAACCATTCTTTTTCGTGCTTTTGGTTTTCTGTACGTTAATGGCTACTTCTCTTATGTAGCGATATAAATACGAAGAAGAAGAGCTTCGCAGAAGCATACCAGCAAAGACTTCGCCTTTCATTCTCTCTCTAAGCGGGAAGAGAGAGAAAGAGAAGAAGACGAAGAAGCTAGATGGGACGAAGTCCTTGCTGTGCTAAGGAAGGGTTGAACAGAGGAGCATGGACGGCCATGGAAGACAAAATACTGAAGGAATATATAAGGGTTCATGGAGAAGGAAAGTGGAGAAACCTTCCCAAAAGAGCAGGTTAGACTTGGTCTAGATTGCATATTTATGTTTCAATTAAGTAATTTGCCGCTAGTAATTCTAGAGAGAGAAAGTTAAAAGATCGAAATTCAGGTCTGAAGAGATGTGGAAAGAGTTGCCGGCTCCGATGGTTGAACTATCTGAGACCTGATATTAAACGAGGGAACATTACCGACGATGAAGAGGAGCTCATTATCAGACTTCACAAACTCCTCGGAAACAGGTCTTTTCTCTCTCCTCTTTCTCTCTCTGCTCATGATTTTCGAAGAACTTGACCTAATTTGCAAAATCCATGGTAAAAGTGTAGTCTTGATTAATGGGTGACCAACTAAAACGTTCTAAATATCCAGATGGTCACTGATAGCTGGGCGGCTTCCAGGCCGAACAGACAATGAAATAAAAAACTACTGGAACACCACCATTGGAAAGAAACTTCAAGCTCATCAAACCTCCATTTCTACTCGGCGACCTTCACCTAAACTTCCGCAGAATAACTCAATTGAATCAATGGTAGATTGCTCTCTGAAGAAAAACCCAAATCCGAGCGTCGTTCTGGTTCGAACCAAGGCAAGAAGATGCACTCGGGTTGTGACCATCCCCGACCCACCCATTGACCAGAAGGTTCAGAATACAGACCCGAGCTCCGCCGAAGCTCCTCCCATGGCTTCCGATCCTGTCGGCCAAATGATGGTGTCACAACAAGTCAAAGAACCAGATTTCATCATGGACTTGGAAATGGACGACAAGTTTCTGTCCGAGATCCTCAACATAGACTTCTCTTCGTCTTCAAACTCCGGCGAAACCCTTCTCTCCAATTTCTTCCATGAAACGCCATTCTCAGAGCCAGTGGAGGGCTGGTTCCAAGAGTAAAATAAATGATCTGACATCAAGAACTAGTTGTACAATAAGATGATAAAGTCAGTTAATGAACTCAAATAATATACTTTTCATTCCACCGAGATCTACTCTGAATTCAGTAGCCACGATGAGGAAGTAGAACTCACTATACATGACTTTTGATTATGTCTTGAAAAAGAAAGATTTCAGAGTCGCCATTGACAACTGTAATTCAACTAAAGTGTTCTTGATTAAAGCAGAAAAAATGGCGAGATTGGCGATTATTTCTGCCTTTTTTCCAACACTCCCACAATAATTTAACTCCAAATAATTGACCTTGATCTTAGTTTTTCATGACTGGCAGATGATAAATTTTCAGAATAATATTTGAATTTATTATCAAAGTCTTGGAAGATCTCTTCATTTAATTTTATTCTCTTTTTTTTTTCTCACCTAAACTTGTATTTTTTTGAATATCACTACGTGCTTTATACTCACATAATCAATACCTAATTACGATAATAATTAATAATTTAATCTTATTTTACGTTCTTAATTACACGTTGGCATCTCGAGAGTTCCATTTAATAATTAATCATTTGGGTAATTAATAAAATTAAAATTAAAATACAAACTCGTGGAAAATTTAAATTATTAATTATTTGTTTTGGTCAAGTCAAGAGAGTGGCTGCCATCGCCAAGCACAGGTCACAACTGTTCAGTATTTAATCTACTACGGTCTCAAATTTATTCTCATATGCTTTAGTTAATTAAAAATTATATATTGATGAAAATAATTACCAAACTCTTAAAATATTCGCTGTCATGTCAAACAATGATTAGTGCAATTACTGTAATACCTCTTACAATACAACTGACGTGTCAAACAATGATTTGTGCATTAATGTTGTAACGACTCATTTTCCTAGTAAGATATTGTCCGCTCTGGGGATTGGACTGTAACCCAATATCCTCCCCTCACGGCTTTGTTTGGCGAAGACTTCTCAGTTGGTCACCCAACTTGATACTACTATCTCGCCGAAGTACTTTTAACTTCGGAGTTCTTATGGGATCCGTTGATAATTGTGCTCCAAAACGAATCTTACTATCTTGGGAGGATTTCCTTACATATGTTTCATTTTCATATACCGCCTCAAGCGATGTGGGATTGCTGTAACGACCCTCCGGCTCACCCGGATCAGGCCCCGCCACGTGGCTTCAGCCCGACGACACCATGTGTCATCACAAATGTAATAGATTTGTAATGGTAATTATGGAAAAATGAAAGAGGCTAATCAATGTTATTTATTGATTAACTCAAAGAGTTGAATTGAATGAAATGCAATGGCATTGGCCTCCACTTTGTTTAAAAATTGCCAAAAAAAGGTGACACATAGACATGATGTTAACCATTGCGATTGCTAACTTTCTTTATCCACGTTGCTCTCTTTCGAAATAAATGAATTGAAAGTAAAGTAATATTGTGATTATATTATATTTTTGTAAATTCAATTATTTGATTTTTCTCGATTTAGGTTTCCACAAACATTTCTGTGCTTGTTTATTTTTCTTATTTTTTGTCAATTATTTTTTAATGTTACGTGAAATTATATATGTTGTCATTTTTTAAATTGTTATAATTTTCCCAACGCGGTTCTCACTCCAGTTTCGCTTATTTTAGCCAATTTTTCTTAAAGTTTTCGTGCTTTGAGCATCGTTATGTTTTGATATTCGTACGTCCTCACACGAACTATCGTGATTTGGGTCGATAAAAGTTTATTTATAAAAAAAAAAAAAAAAAAAAAAAAAAAAAAAAAAAAAAAAAAAAAAAAAAAAAAAAAAAAAAAAAAAAAAAAAAAAAAAAAAAAAAAAAAAAAAAAAAAAAAAAAAAAAAAAAAAAAAAAAAAAAAAAAAAAAAAAAAAAAAAAAAAAAAAAAAAAAAAAAAAAAAAAAAAATCTTTATATATGTTTCATTTTCATATACCGCCTCAAGCGATGTGGTATTGTGACGACCCCACTTTCAACGACCGAATCCTCCGGCCCAACCCTCTGGGATCCGTGGAGTTTTCGTTGAACCCTCCGCCCCAACCCTCTGGGATCCGTGGAGTTTTCGTTGAACCCTCCGGCCCAACCCTCTGGGATCCGTGGAGTTTTCGTTGAACCCTCCGCCCCAACCCTCTGGGATCCGTGGAGTTTTCGTTGAACCCTCCGCCCCAACCCTCTGGGATCCGTGGAGTTTTCGTTGAACCCTCCGCCCCAACCCTCTGGGATCCGTGGAGTTTTCTTTTTGCGAATAACACAAAAAAAAAATTATTCTTAAATTAGTTGGTAAACTAAACATCTAATTAGTATAAGGAGTCTTACATCGACAGAGAAGAAGTGAAAGGTCTAGTATATAATATGAGGGGATTCTCTCACGCTTTTAAAATGAGTTCTACCTCTTTCATTCTGTTATGGTATCAGAGCTAAAAACTCTGTACGATGTGAGGACCGAACATGACCTAAAGCGCTATCACACTAGACGTGTGAGCGGATGTATGGAGTCTTACATCGACAGAGATAAAGTGAAATGTCCAGTATATTGTAATGACCCCTTATTCTAGCAAGATATTGTCCGCTCTGGGGATTGGGGGCGCAGCCCAATATCCTCTCCTCACGACTTTGTTTGGCGAGAACTTCCTGGAAGGTCACCCAACCTGGAATTGCTCTTGCCGAAACACTTTTAACTTCGGAGTTCTTATGGGATCCGTCATCAATCGTGCTCCAAAACGCGTTTGCTATCTTGGGAGGGATCTCTTACATATGTTTCATTTCCATGTACTTCCCCAAGCGATGTGGTATTGTGACGACCCCACTTTCAACGACCGAATCCTCCGGCCCAACCCTCTGGGATCAGCGGAGTTTTCGTTGAACCCTCCGGCCCAACCCTCTGAGATCCGCGGAGTTTTAACCCATACTCCGGCCCCAACCGGGCACATACGTCCTCTGAGGATCTGCGGAGCATGGGTGGTTCCATCACATACGTGTCAAGTCGAGTCATCACAATCACCCTCCCTTGGGGGCCCAACGTCCTCGTTGGCCACATTTCCGGTTGGGTACAGGCTTTGATACCATTTGTAACGATCCATTATCCCAGCAAGATATTGTTCGCTCTGGGGATTGGGCCGCAGCCCAATATCCTCCCCTCACGACTTTGTTTGGCAAGAACTTCCCGGAAGGTCACCCAACCTGGAATGCTCTCGCCGAAGCACTTTTAATTTCAGAGTTCTTATGGGATCCGTCGTCAATCGTGCTCCAAAAGGCGTCTTGCTATCTTGGGAGGGATCTCTTACATCTGTTTCATTTCCATGTACTTCCTCAAGCGATGTGGTATTGTGACGACCCCACTTTCAACGACCGAATCCTCCGGCCCAACCCTCTGGGATCCGTGGAGTTTTCGTTGAACCCTCCGCCCCAACCCTCTGGGATCCGAGGAGTTTTAATCCATACTCCGGCCCCAACCCGGCACATACGTCCTCTGAGGATCCGCGGAGCGTGGGTGGTTCCACCACATACTTGTCAAGTCGAGTCATCAGATATATAATATGAGAGAATTCCTTAAATTCTTGAGCTAGCTTTTGGAATGAGTTCTACTCCTCTCATTCTATCTATTAGGTTTTAATATAAATATATTTATTTAATCTTGAATATCTCGAGTATTTTTAAGTGATGAAAATTTTAAAATGAGTAATGTTATGTTGGGCTTAGTGTGGCCCATTTAGGCCCATTTGTTCCTGGCCCAATAAGCATAACAAGGCTCGCAACCATGGACTAAATACCAAATACAAATTCCCCCTCCCCGACCTCCGAGACTAGTACGTCTGAGTAGGATCGATGTCTTCCGGCGAATCTCCGAGTTCTGTCCCAAAGGGTGAGATTTTTTATCAGTCATTGGAAATTTGTTCGAACTTCGTGCGCTTTGCTTTGATCCTATTTCTGTGTTTTTTTTCACCGTGAATGTGAGCTGTTTTTTTTTTTTTTTTGTGTTTTTAGTCTCTAGAAATTTATGTTTCGATTTGGCTGTAGTTGTTGTTTACCTTCGAGCCACTGGAGATGCTCCAATTCTCAAGCAGGCCAAATTCAAGGTTTGTTTATCATTATAGAGTCATTTTATTGTTCATTTTCGTAACTATGTGACCAAATTTTGGAATGTTCTGAGCTTTTAGATAGGAAAATTTTCAATATAATTTAGACTGTAATGCGGAACCTTTCTAGCCCTAATCTTCTTTCTGGGGATGGAGCCACTTCTTGTTTCATATGTTTATTTTGGAAGACATATTTACTTTGTAAGGTTACTACTGGCACTTCCGTGTTTGCTGCGCTACTTATTTCTAAAATCCTATTGATTGCACAAGCTATTTCTCTTTTTTCAGGGAAAGCTTCTTAATGTGATTATGATTGTTATCTTTCTTGACTTTAGATAGTGTGTATATATTTTATAATTGCCCTGTTTTATGTGGCAAATGATTACATGATTCCTGTGAAAAATTTTACTAATCTGGAGGGACCTTCGCACAAAGTTTTGTGACATTTAAGTAAACAGAGATAGCTAGAATTGAGTAAGTGGCACACTTAATGAAGTGTGGATTGATAGAAGGGCTTAGATTTCATGGTTGTTGCATTATCCCTATAGTTATCCCTTTGTCTGGATGATTGCATACCCCTACTGCCCTGATGGAAGTATAAAAGCGCGTTTTGTTTTGTAAGTGAAGTTTAGCACTCGAATGTGAACAATGGAGCTCTCAGATTTCATGGTCCCTTTGTTTGGATTTCTTAGTTTATCACAACAATATTGGTTGGGACATTATCTTTATCAAATGGTCCATGGAAATGTATTCATTCAAATGTTATACACATGCTACTGATGGCAGATATAGGGAACTGATAAATTTGCTAAAGTAATTGACTTTCTACGTCGGCAACTTCATAGGGAGACATTGGTATGACCATGAATTTCAAATAATGCGTATTTCTCTGATTACTGGAAATGTGGACATTGGCATGCTGAATTGCTGATCTATATGTTGCTTTGAAGTTTGTTTATGTCAACAGTGCATTTTCGCCAAACCAGATGCATCAGTCATTGATCTGTATAATGTAAGCTGTCATAAATTCATCATTTTCATCAACTTATTATTTTTTCAAGATTTTGTAATTG
This sequence comes from Begonia masoniana, assembly GCA_022432975.1. NCBI lineage: Eukaryota > Viridiplantae > Streptophyta > Magnoliopsida > Cucurbitales > Begoniaceae > Begonia > Begonia masoniana. The sequence continues at coordinate 45,462,948 of CM039514.1, read as the reverse complement.
GTGATCTCATTGTAGATTTTTCACAAAAATCGTTGGTTGTCTTGTTATTATTGTTATTGGTGGACTAAACCAGTGGAGTTCTCTTGATATTCGTTCTGGAACATAGGTTATGTGTGATTTTCTCCAATGACGATGGTTTTTTTGTTCTTCTGAGTTAAAAACTCTGATATAGACAATGGTTGATTTTCCAACCCATCTTTTCTTTTAATTTCCCCTTGCAGAACTTTGGATTTGATGGAAAATTGGTGGTGAATTATGCTTGTTCCATGGCCTGGGGATGACTCAAATGCTGCTAATGTTTACACGTGAGTATTTACAGATTTGTAGTTACATTAAATCATTAGTGAAATACCAACACTAAGACAATAAATAAGACAAATAATAAATCAAGTTCTTCACCTCTTGTCAAGAGAAACTAAGCAAACCTGGCATTGCAGGTGATGAGAAGAGCAGGGGAATCTAAGCCAAATGGGTGGAGATCTCCAACTTTCTCTCCACATATATTATCACCAGAGGCAAAAGGAATAAAAAAAAAAGGTTCCGGGCGGGAGTTGTTCACCTTCCATTCACCCTCCGTTCTCAATTTAGAACGGTCCCCCCATTCTAGCGGGGGGTGTTTACCCTCCATTCACCCTCCGTGATTTATAAGTTAGTTAAAAAAAAATACCAAATGATATTCAATTTACTTAAAATTTTTACTACATATTCACTACATAATGGGAAAATAATCTGGAAAGTTTGTGATTTTTTAACATTTATACGATTTATTTTAATTTTAATTAATTATTTTATAAAATAATTATAATAAATCACATAAGTGTTAGAAAATCACGAAATTTTTTAGATTATCATCCCATGATGTGATGAACATGTGATAAAAATTTCAAGTAAATTGAATGTCGTTTGGTATTTTTTGCAAAATTAATACTTGTTTTTTTTTCACTTTATTGAAGATAACAGGGCGATCGTCCTTTCGTTGATTTGTGGATGGCTCCTTATAAAATAATTAATTAAAATTACAATAAATCGTACAAATGTTAGAATATCACAAAATTTTTCAGATTATTTTTCTATTATGTGGTGAATATATGGTCAAAATTTCAAAAAAAATTGAATATCGTTTGGTATATTTTTATTAAGAACGAAGGGTGAACATCCCCGCTCGGAGTTTCTTTTTTTTTTTTTTTGTTAGTTTTCGATCGTTTAAGGTTTTATTTGAGCATTAATATATTTTGAGGATTTAAAAATAATTTTAACCTTGTAAAAAACAAAAGTACAAAATGGTATAATTATTGAAAGACGAAATGCAGCTGGTACTAGTTTTATTGGTCTCCTGAAATTTGGATCCAAACTCAAGCAAGAAGACCATTTATTCCACTTCCGTAGAATCTGTCAGGAATCTCACTGTGTCTTCCTTCTACACTCATCTTCAAGCTTGGGAATTCCCCAAAAAAAATACCATTATTTTTTCTGTGTTTTAGGGTACATGACTTATTTTGACTTGTACAGTATACTTTTCGTAGAATACTGTATAATTATTCATAATGATACGTACTCATAATAGTTGCTTTCAAGGTTGGAAACAGCTTTATATTGTAGTTAATTAATAAGTGAATTATAATGGGTGGCAGGGTTGACCAAATTAATGTACAATAATTGAAGAAAATCTTCGATGGTGAGCACACAAACAGATTCAAACTTCACCCAAAATTTAAGCATAAACTTCAATCTAATTACAGCTTATTATCAATCGTAATGCTACTAAAACCCTACTTGAAATTCAAAGAATTTGCTGACCCACTCTAAATTAAGCCCTTCGTCGGAAAAATCAAAGAAATCGTCGGCGTCGAACTCCATTTTCGACGGTTGTTCTTCCTTAGCTGCCGACGCTTCCTCTCCCATCTCTTCTCCTCCCTTCTCGTCGTCCAACGCCGCTCTTCTTTTTGAAGCCTCGCTTTGCTTTATTTTCTTGCTCAAATGAGAATTCCAGTAGTTTTTAATCTCATTATCTGTTCGACCCGGCAATCTTCCGGCGATCAAAGACCACCTGATGAAATTTTGAAGTACCCAGAAACAACTGTCAACGAAGATCTTCTCTGAGTTTTTAAAATTGTGTATGAAGATTAACCTGTTTCCTAGCAGCTTGTGAAGCCTGAGAATCAGATCCTCTTCCTGGTCTGATATATTGCCTCTCTTAATGTTGGGTCTCAGGTAATTCAGCCATCTTAGCCTGCAACTCTTCCCACACCGATTAAGACCTGGAAAGACCAACGACCCATGATTTAAAAGTGCTTAAAGATGCAATTTAACTCGAACAAAGCTGAAAGATGATGGATCACCTGCTTTGGCTGCCACAGTTTTCCACTTTTTGGCACCATGTACGGCAATAACCTCGGCCAATTTTCTATCTTCTTCGTCTGTCCATGCTCCCTTGTTAGCTCCTTTTTTTCTGGGCTCACTTTTGTTAGCCTCCATTGTCTTCATCTCTTGTCTTTTCCCTGAAGACCCTTCTGTCCTGCTGGAAGACATTGAACACAGAGAGAGAGAGAGAGAAGGAGCTTAGGCGGCTTCGTGAGCAGTGAGATGTGGAAGTGAGAGAGTGGGTGGTATTTATGATCTACCATTCTTGGCCATATTATACATATTTTAGGAGTCTCAGAGAGAGATCGTAGGCTCGTGGGGGTTGATGATTGAGCAATGAGAATGCCATCCATGATCTACTTTACACCAAAAGGCTGCCAAACGGCAACAAAGCTTATAACTTTGTTGTCTGCCATGGCCAAACCTGCTTTTCGGAGTAAAACAACAGTATTTACAGATTCATTGGATGGATAAAATCATAAAGCTTCGCTCTTTGGATTTCCACTTTCACGTTTTACTTTAACCTATCCATGCAATATCTTCTGAGTTTACTCATCAATCATCTATTTACCATACTTATCGAGGAGGAGAGAGAGTGTTTTTGGAAGGGTAAACGTACTTATTTCGTAACATAATCTAGCAATCCCAATGGTTCGATCGTTCTTCCCGTGGCAACCCTCTCTCCCGGGTGGGTCTGTGACAAAAAATTGACATAGGAATTCAGGGTTCTTGCTACAGAGGGATCAACTTTTGGAGGACGCGCGTAGGATGGATAGGATTGGGTGGAATAATTAGTTTAGTGTCCAAAGTCTTGAACCTCATCATTCCCCATGATTAATGTTCTTTATGAACAGTTAAAGGGTCTTCCTCAACTCCCCAGAAAATCAGCAAACCAGGAAGAACCAGGCCATCGTCTTCATCGATGATGGCGCCAACGCCATTGAAAGCGAATGAACTTTTATCAGTAAGTGGCACAGACAAAGAGAAAGATATCAAAATGGGTTTTTTAAATATAATTAATTAAAGAGAATTATAATCAAGCATTGATCTGTAAAATGATAAACATAATTACAACTCCATATTAAACCATGATTACACCACTTGTAGTCTAAATCATCACACGCACTGGGTTTAATACTCCGTAGAATTCTTAATCATGTGGGTTTGATTCAAGTTTTTTGAGAAAATTAATTAAATCATTAAAAACAAAGTGAATTTTGGTGGGAGTGGAACTGATTCAATGCTCCCGCAGCCTCCTCCCTGGGTTTTGACTTTTTCATCGAGTGTTCAAAACGTTGCCAAATCGCTACACCACACGTTTCCATAAAAACTTTATTGTACACTTTTTTTTGAGGCGACATCAATTTGTATCAAATTATAATTATAACTAAAACAAAACCAATTTAACTTCCTCGGATGGGACGAAACTGTACTGTCTCCCGGTTCTCCCATTAAAATATTGTTTAATTTGGAAAAAAGCCTACACAGATTTGTTTTTGGGGTCAGTCCCAAAACGCATTGTATTAGGTAGAAAGTGAAACTTTACTTATAAACCATATATTTTTTACTATCTCAAACAATGTGGGATTGTGCATCATCACTCGTATGGGCTGGACCCCACCAGATTCTCTTGTCTTCACATGGCTGGCTGTCACAATCTCCTCCCTTCGAGATTTGACGTCCTCGTCGGCCACACTTTTGGTTGGGCAGTGGCTCTGATACCATCTGTAACATTCCCCGGTTCTCCCAGTACAATATTATCCACTTTGGACCAGAAACAGTACAAGTTTGTTATTGGGATCAGCCTAAAATGCGTTGTATTAAGTGGGGAGAGAAACTCTACTTATAAACCATGTATTTTTCACTCTCCCAAGCAATGTGAGATTGTGCACCCCCACTAGTATGAGTTGGGCCCCACCGGACCCTCATTGCCTTTACATAGCATACTGTCACAGAAACTCAGTATTGACAGGAAACAAGTAGGGTTGAAGTTCTCGGTTCGATTCTCGATTACATTTCTCAAGAATCGACCATGACCAAATCAAACTAATACTGTCTGTTAACCTAGCCCAGAAACCGAATACAAACCTTGAAGAAAAATACATGGGTTGTGAGGAAGCTGGAAACGATTTGGGCCTGTTGAAATGAGCTCAAAGGCCCATGAGAAATCACATTATAAAAATATGGGCCTACATAAATGGGCTTGGTGGCGCATTTAGAAATGCTTTGGCACTGAAAATGGGCTCAAAGCCCCATCAAAACCATTATCAAATATATGGGCCGAAAGGCCCATTAAGCTGGGAAAGAGAGAGAGAGAGAGCTTGCCCTTTATTTTGCACTCTAAGCTTTGAGATTTCATGGCCACATCTGCAAAAGTATGAGAAATGAAAGAGGCACAGTCCCCAACCATTTCTGGACATCAGCGCAGTAGCAGCAGCAGCAGCGGCGGCAGCAGAACTGAGAATATAAAGACGAGGAAGCGCCTTGGATTTTTCCACCGCCCCTGTTCTTCTTCGTTTAAAATAAACACGTAGACTTCATTCCCAGCTTCGAAGTTTGAGCTCCAAGAACACCACAAGTAGAGACAGATTTCCTGAGAAGATCGAGAGTTGGTGTGGATAAAAAGAAATGAGTGACTGGTTGGGTTTTTCGCTTACTCCACACCTGAGAATCCATGAAAACTTCAATGGCGGACAAGAGGAGGAAGTGCAGAATCAAGATGCTAATTTTCCCCATTTTTCTGTCTTGCCATTGCGCTCTGATGGAACCCTTTGCGTTTCTGCTGATCCTTTCGGACGCATTAATGGTGTTCAAGGTTAACCATCTCTTCGTTTTATCTTCTCACAATACAATTTATGTTTAAACTTCAGATGAATATGTTGATAATCCTGAGTTCTTCCGTCTTTCTTATCTGTTCGTCATGTTAGTATACATTATGATCAATGGCAGAGAGTACAAGTTTTCCTAATTTTATCTTTGTTTCTGCAGATTGGACATACGTGAGCTCAGCAAATGGCGGTGCCAATCCAAGCGAAGAAAGTCCAAAACTTGAAGATTTCCTGGGAAGTTGCTACCCAAATTCACCTCCGGCTGAAGCAAAAGCCTTCTGCACACAAACCCAAGAAGAAGAAACCAGATTTCTCTCGAAAAACAATGTGAACGTAGCGCCAAATTTCAACACCCATGACGAGATGGAGTTGGAAACAGGAGAGAATATGACAAACCCATCTCACTGCCTGATCCAACCTGATTATCCGCAAGCCTTAATCCCAAGTAACAATGCGTCTTACAAGTCTTGGTTGGGCCAAACCCAAGTATTTTCCGATCCGGCAAAATATTCCGGCGGGGGGAACGAGTCTAGTTTTCAGTCGCTGTCTCTAAGCATGAGCACAAGCTCACAGAATGTGGCCGTTAATCGCAAACGTCCAGTGGCTAGAGAACCAGTTCCAAGAAAATCAATCGATACTTTTGGACAGAGAACTTCGCAGTATCGTGGAGTAACCAGGTAATGGCCAAATCATCTTGTCCTTTTCTTTTCCGTTCTTGTGGGTCGAAATCTAAACGTTGATTTTCTTCTTCATTCTGTGCAGGCATAGATGGACCGGAAGATACGAAGCTCATCTCTGGGATAACAGCTGCAGAAAAGAAGGCCAAACCAGGAAAGGAAGGCAGGGTGAGATACTTTAATTTTCTCCAAGTTTCGTTTTGTTCCAGAAATTTTGAACCCTCTTATCCTAGATTCAACTCAAATGATGAGTTGCACTTTATGTGTTCGAATGTTAAACATCTAACGACATGCTTTTGAATGCATGTTTTAATGGCGGGGTTGAAATTCTACTGCAGTTTATCTGGGTAAGTAAATGAATCTTTCATATATTGAACAACTCAGGAAACTGGGCAATTTTATAATTGGATTCCATTAATGATCAGGTGGTTATGATAAGGAAGAAAAGGCAGCAAGGGCCTATGACTTGGCCGCACTCAAGTATTGGGGAGCAACAACTCACATAAATTTTCCAGTGAGTTCGAGTTTTTTTGAAGGTTAAAATGATTTACGACTTGGTGAACACGACTATCATTCATTCTTAAACAGCTTTGTACTTACGAAAAAGAGCTGGAAGAGATGAAGAACATGAGCAGACAAGAGTTCGTCGCCAATTTGAGAAGGTCTGTCAATATCTCATCACAAGAACAAGTCTTGGTTTTTAGTGTTATTAGATTCCCATTACGTGTTTTTTCTGAGTTTCTGGGTTTCATGTTCGTAGGAAAAGTAGTGGGTTTTCGAGGGGAGCTTCGATGTACAGAGGGGTGACAAGGTATGGCAGAATGGTTTTCCCTTTAATAATGGAGGTTCTCGCTATTCAATGCAGTTTGCAGCCTTTTTCAATTATCATAGGCAATAATGGGAAATCATTTTTTTATTATTTCACTGCTGGACGAACATGTTTAATTCAAAACTATTTAGTAGAATATTAACTACATTCAAGCTGTGTTTCTTGTTCGTCTTGAGCAGACACCATCAGCATGGACGATGGCAAGCCCGAATCGGAAGAGTTGCAGGAAACAAGGACTTGTACCTCGGCACATTCAGTGAGCTCTCTCTCTCTCTCTCTCTCTCTCCTCCATTAATGAACTCTTGCCAGTTTTGAACTTTATTCTCAGAAATGCTGCTGGGTTATTATTGCATTGAATAAATCGTGGGTTAGCTGTTAAATTCAACATCATTGATTGATCGCAAATAAGTTTTATGGGATTGATGTGAAAAATTCTACGTTCAAAATAATAAGGTTTTGTTTATGTTGTGTTTGTTTGCAGGCACGCAAGAGGAAGCAGCGGAGGCCTACGACATTGCAGCGATAAAGTTCAGAGGAACGAGTGCGGTGACGAATTTCGACATTAGTCGATACGACGTCAAGAGAATTTGCTCGAGCACGACTTTAATTGCGGGTGATCTTGCAAAACGTTCCCCGAAAGAGTGCTGTCCTCGACCCGCTCTCGCCATCGAGGACTATAATTCGTGTGCATCGTCGACAACCTCTTCGCAGCAGCTCTTGGCCATTAATGGCGAAGCTTCCGAAGAGTACTCAGAAATGGTGTGGAGTGGTAACGGGGAAGATCACTGTCATCAACGCGGGAGTAGTAGTAGTACATCCATGGTGGCTTCGAGTAGTAGAAATCCCTCCAATCCATCAAATGGAGGTGACTACCCTCATGCTTATTATTCGGGAGAGGCTCAGTCCGACCAAAGCCGGGCCGGAAACGGTGGACTGGTTCATCAAGCTCCCATTTTTGAGCTGTGGAACGAATAGACGTAGATTTTCAGTGTTGGAAAACTATTTTGAGGTTAAATTCAATCTGTGAGTTGAGAAGCGTGCTTCAAACATTGCTCTGTAGTCAGCAAAATGTTTAAGATTAATTTTGGAATTAATGGAAAGAATGAAGTTATTTTCTGAAAATGGGAAGGAAGAACAGAAGAAAACAATGGAGGAACAACCTAAAAAGCAGTCGAAGTGGGCTCCCACTTTGACTCTTTAGGCACACAATTTAAGGAACCTCCTCGTCGAGCATGCCATGGCAGTCTGCAGTCAGCACTGCTTTCGCTCAGAACAAGTCATTTTGTTGCCTTTGTCCAACTCTTCTTTACCAGTCAAGTAATTCCTTCTTCTCCGATTAAATTATTACTCTTTTCAGTGATCACCTGGTTAAAAGTAAAAACTGGGTAAGAGCAAGACGTACTGTCTGGTTCGAAAGCAGAAAGAAAACTTAGAGAGAGAGAGAGAGAGCAACAGGGTATCAATAAAAATGGCAGCTTTGGCTGACGATCAGAAGACGATACACAGACGAGACGCAGGGACCAGACAATATCTACTGACGAAGATATACTTTGATGCAAAACCTGTTTTAACGCCTACCGGATCTATATTGGATTTGCGAAGCTCGTACGGCCTCTAGTTCTAGGGTCTGGGTCTACACCCTTCACCTACACAGAGGCCACATAGCTAGGGTTTTGGATTTTTGGCGTGCTCCATGGCAGAGGAAGAAAGAGAAGATCGTGCATTTTTCGAAACAAGAAAGCATCAATTGAGAGAGAGCAACAGGGTATCAATAAAAATGGCAGCTTTGGCTGACGATCAGAAGACGATACACAGACGAGACGCGGGACCAGACAATATCTACTGACGAAGATACTTTGATGCAAAACCTGTTTTAACGCCTATCGGATCTATATTGGATTTGCGAAGGTCGTACGGCTTCTAGTTCTAGGGTCTGGGTCTACGCCCTTCACGTACACAGAGGCCATAGCTAGGGTTTTGGATTTTTGGCGTGCTCCATGGCAGAGGAAGAAAGAGAAGATCGTGCATTTTTCAAAACAAGAAAGCATCAATTTCCGATGCGTATGGGCGACTGTCAGATGGTGAAAACGCGTCGTTTTCCATGCGCCACGACTTCAGATCTGGCTGGCGCCATGGCTGGCCCCATCCTTCCCTCTCCATTTATTCTCCTTTTTTTTCTGTCTCTGCAATTCCAACATCTTTTGGAACAGTAAAATAGTTAATTAGTTCATAGATCAGAATCGTAAAAGGTCGAGAGACTGTACAAATTTCATTTTTACTTCCCCAGAATAGGTGGAATGATCTTCGTTACATTACAAGTAGAAACGCCAAACGGAAGAATCATCAACTCCGGAACCCAACGACGGAATTTGCTGCCGCAAATGGCGGCGGAGTTGATAAGGTTAGGCCTCGGTCGTACATGCGCTGAATCTCCTCCCTGCATTCAGTGAGAGACTTGCCCGGAACGGTTGGGCTGAGCTCCACCACATCCCCCATTTTTAGCCTGCAGTTGGCCGGATTGCTCGCTGCCTCGTCGTTCACTTTCGGCCTTAACTCCTCCTTCGTCGGAAACCCATATGTGTTCCATCTCTGCTTCCTCGCCCACTTCTCTCTATCACATCCATGACCGTTGAATTCGCCGGAAACTCCTGCACTGACATCTGCAATTTATAAAAATATCAACCACCTGAGCTCAGTCCAATATATTTTAAATTCAAACATATCCAAACAAACCTCGGAATTCTCAATTACTATGACAAAAACAGGTCCATCTCGGCAGCAATGGGGTCTGTAAGAAAACTGGGCAATCATTGGAATGAGCAGGAAACTTGCAGAGCGAGCTAACAGAGTCGGCGTGATCTTTGCTCATGGTCTCGCAATGCCAGGTGAGAACCCATCTGGCCCACTCGACCATATGAATCACAAACGCCGAGTGCTTACGATCACCCTCCTTGTATCTCCAATGTGACGCAAATCCAAACTCTGCCTGCAAATGCATTTCCTTAGTTCGAATCTGAACTTCCAGAGGAATCCCACCGTCGTCCATCACGACGGTGTGTATAGATTGATAGCTGGAGACCACAAAAACAAATCAGAAAGGCGAGAAAAAAAGTAGCTTTTCAACCAGTAAACTCCATAATTTACGTGATATTATCATACCCATTGAACCTGGGTTGAGATATGTAGTCCTTCAGCTTTCCAGGAACTTCAGACCACAATTGATGAACAACCCTCAAAGCTTCGTAGCAATCTTCCTCCTTTTCGACAATCAGCCGCAGCCCGTGAATATCGTGGATCTCATTCATTGGTACCCTCTTCCTGCACATTATTGATATTGGCTGTTACTGAGATGAAATCATCTTCAAAGATCTACTATAATTCCACTAGAAATTTGCTTCTGATTTGCAGCTAGACCAGTCTTTCACATTACAATTCAATTATTTCCATCCGGCACAAAGGTAAAAAGACTCCATTTTTAGAAATCAAAGTTAGAGAGAGAGAGAGAGAGAGAGGATACTTCAACATCTTGGAATGCACGCTGTACACGCTCTTATGGCGCCCAGACAAGACATGGTACAAAATGCCTTCATCTCCCAGAGCCAGTTTCAATTTCTCAATTGCAGAAGTTATCATGGCCTCATCAAATAATTCCACAAGTTTAGTAGACACATCTCTGTGTTTATCTGGATTGAGATGCTTGAAACACAAATTCTCCAGCTCCTCCTTCCAAGTAGAGATCCCTAAACGATTAGCCAACGGCACAAAAATCTCCAACGTCTCCTTCGCAAATCTCTGCTTCTTCGACACCGGCAATGCGTCAAGAGTCCTCATATTGTGCAATCGATCGGCAAGCTTTATAAGGACGGCTCTAGCATCTGCCATTGCAAGAAGCATCGTGTGGAGCCGATCTGCTTCCGCATTTTTATCAGCCGTATTGTTGTCCCTTGCAAGCTTACTCAGATGACTTAGCTTAGACACCTGGTTTAACACAATCAAATGAGAAAGACGATCCATAGCAGAAGAATGCATAAAGTTAATGCCAATAACACCAATCTCCAGAAAACATTAAATAAGCAAAAGAATAACATGGATCACAAGAACTGAGTAGTTGATCTTAATCCACAAAATACCATAAATCTCGAAAGATGAGTTCTTCCCGATTAGATCAAAAAATTCCAAGGCAAAAAAATACTTCTGTTATCCATAAATGAAGTATGTGTACACTAATTTCTCCAAAACTGCGCTTGTGATACAAGCAACAAACGATCTAGACAAAGATACCAAGCTCAAAACATTCATGGGCATTTCATCTTTTTGGCTAACATCCATCAAACAAACGAAAACAAGTTTTTTGAGTATTACCCCTTTGACTAAATCAGCAACTCCAGCTCCAAAAGTACCACAAATATAGTCGCAAGTCATAAAAGAATCATCAAGCGTGTCGTGCAGGAGCCCTGCAGCTACTAAAGTAGAATTTGCACCAACTAAGGCCAGCAGAACTGCTGTTTCAACACAATGTTGCAGATATGGATCGCCACTAGCTCGCATCTAAGAACATTAACATGGTATAAAACTTCTCGAATTCATCCAAAAATGACGATTAAAATTTGCAAATTTGAGAGGAAATTTACCTGCCCCGTATGTGCCTTTTCGGCTTCATAGAAAGCCTTGATCACAAAATCATCAGAAAAGATCTTGTGCTTCGACTGAGCCTTAAGAAGCATATCCTTTGCATAAAGTTGATGATTAGACTCAACAAAGGTATCGTCCATGTTGAAAGTCAATTCATCGACAATCACAGCCGAAGAACCGATGTTTGGAACATCATCGGAAACTTTGTAACTGGGGGAATCATGGTCCACGCATGACCCCAACGCGTTCCTCAAAAATCCCTTGAACAATCCATTTGCACCTCCTCCAATTGAGCAATGGGAAATATGATCGCCAGCCCTCTCTCTAGAAATCCACATGGGAGGGCTTCTTCCAGAAGATCCAACCCCATTACTGCTACAAGAAACAGGACCTTGAAACACCGGGGGGGGGGGGGGGGGGGGGGGGGGGGGGGGGGGGGGGGGGGGGGGGGGGGGGGGGGGGGGGGGGGGGGGGGGGGGGGGGGGGGGGGGGGGGGGGGGGGGGGGGGGGGGGGGGGGGGGGGGGGGGGGGGGGGGGGGGGGGGGGGGGGGGGGGGGGGGG